>JADLZK010013351.1:0-389061 GCA_015847255.1 Hyparrhenia diplandra
CTTGAATTGCAAACCCATTAGTCTAGTCATAGCTTTCCTCTGGAGGTCAGAGTGCAAATTTTGATCATTCAAGTAAACCAGAGACTTATGATCTGTCAATATAGTGAATTCTTGATGTTGCAAGTAAGGCCTCCACCTATCTACAGCCATAATTAAAGCCAAGAATTCCTTCTCATATATGTATAGGTGTTTGTGACTTTCTCCCAAACCCTTACTCAAATATGCCACTGGTTGGCTTTGCTGCTTCAAAACTGCTCCAATGCCATTCTGGCATGCATCTGTTTCCACATTGAATGGTTGATGGAAGTCCGCAGCTTAAGGGTGAGTCTTAGTCATAGTAATTTTTTAAATCCCCAAATGCCGACCGAGCTATTGCTGTCCATTCAATTTTTTTTTTTATCTCAACAGATTGGTAAGAGGTTTTGCCATGAGACCATAATTCTTCACAAATTTCCTATAGTAACCAGTGAGACCTAGAAATCCCCTGAGTTCAGTGAAGTTTGTGGGAGTGGGCCACTGTATCATGGCTGATATCTTGGTTGGGTCAGTGGACACCCGAGCAGCAGAAATGATATGGCCCAAATAATCCAAACTATGTTTAGCAAAAGAGCACTTCTTCTCTTTCAAATACAATTGATGTTCCTCGTAATAGTTAGCACAAAGAAGCCAAGTGTAAAAGTATGTTGTTCCAAGCTAGTGCTATAAATCAATATATCATCTAAGAACACTAGGACAAACTTCCTAAGATAGGGCTGTAGTTTCTCATTCATGACACACTGGAAGGTTGCAGGGGCATTTGTGAGGCCAAAAGGCATTACCTTAAACTGATAATGTCCTTGGTGGGTCTTGAAGGCTGTCTTATGTTCATCCTCAGGCAGCATTCTAATCTGATGATACCCTGAACAAAGATCCAGTTTAGTAAAGTAAGTAGCCCATGAAGCTCTTCCAATATCTCCTCAATGGCATAGGAAAACCTGTTTTTTTGATAGTTAAGTTGTTGAGTTTCCTATAATCCACACAAAAACGCCGACTCCCATCCTTCTTTTTCACCAGGAGCATAGGAGAAGAAAAGGGACTGTGGCTCTGAGCAATCAATCCTGATTTAAGCAACTGTTGCACCTGTTGTTCAATCTCAGTTTTGTGTGCAGGAGAATATTGGTAAGGTCCGGAGTTTACTTTGGAACGTAACCGGTGTAGAAGTGGGATTGCATGATCATAGCTTCTTGTTGGTGGTAAACTTTGGGGATCATCGAACACATCTTGGAACTCCTCCAGAAGACTTTGAAATGATTGCGGGTTGTTCTTCGCCGGTGTCTGGCAGACGTGATCATGGACATAGTCCAAGAGAGCAAATGCCCATACATCATTACATTTAGTAGCATTGTACACTTTTTGAGTCGACATAGATGTCACAACCATCCGATGTGGCTTGATGCCTTGCAACTTGATTAGCTTACCATCTTCTTTGAATACCATGGTCTTCTCAACCCAATCATTTGTCATGGGACTATCCGCATCAACCGGTCCATAACCCAATATTGCATCATATGGGGACATTGGGAGCACAATCATATCAATTATGCAAATGTATGACCTTGACAATACCACTTTAAGCGATTTACTTATCTCTCGGTGTTAACCAATTCTTATCGGCAAGCTTGAACTTAGTGGGCACAATTGGTACCGTGGGTAATTCAGCTAGTTCCGCAAACCGAGAACTCACAAAACTATGGGTGCTACCACTATCTATCAAGATCAGCATCACTTTGTCCTTGACATGAGTTTTTAGCTTCATGCTCTTGTCATTGTGCAGACCGGTCAATGCATTGATAGATAATTCCCCAAAATCTTCACCAAAGCATCCTATATCTCAAGGTTGTTCAAAACCTTATCATCCAGTGTCTATCCAACTCATTGACCACCAATGCATTAGATTGAGCTTTTATCTTTTTGGAACACACTTCATTATGGCCTGGCTCATATTTCTCCCCACAACTATAGCATAGCCCATTGGCCCTTCTGTAATCTCTCAATTGCCTATCCTTCCAACTTTGGGTTGGTGGCTATGTGGCTTTCTTGTCTTGCTTCGCTTATGTTTTGGAGGTCCATTGTTTTTTATGCCACTTGGACTTTGTTCTTTCCAAAAGTATTTGTTGGATTCTTGCGGTTATGGTTGCATTATCTAGTGTAGTGGGTCTACGTGGTTCCACCACGGTCTCATCCTTTAGAGACAAGAATGTAATGAGTGATAAAAAATAACTCATCATGTATGCCATTGTTCATTGTAACATCCAGATTTGCGAGAGATTGGAATGTTGTAGTATACTCCTCGGCAGATTCGTTTGTTGAAGAGCAATCAAAGTCGGTTAGAGCACTCCTATAATCATCAGCTCCAAACTTTTTTGTGACTGCCAAACAAAATTCTGTCCAACTAATCTTAGCATTTTGTTGCTTAAATGCCTACCACCACTTTAGCCGCATTATCGGTCATATTGATGGTAGCTGTTTTGACCCACACTTCTTGAGGTATAGAATAGACCGCAAAGTAATCAATGCAGTTGTCAATCAAGATTTTTGGTCCTGAACCATCAAACTTTGGAAAGGTCATCTTTGGTAAGGCATGTCTTGGTATCTTGTCTTGCTGAGTCTTCCTGCCTTTGTTTCTCATAGACTTGGCAGTAGATGACTTGGTGGGACTTTGCCTTTAGAGAAGACATTCGAAACTCACTATCCTCATCGATCTCGGAAGATTGGGAACCGTCTTCTTCGAATTCATCTCCTCTTTCTCCCTTTCAAACCGTCTTAAGGTGAGTGTTGCTATAGCGACCGTTAGCTTGGACTTGATTGGTAAGAAACTATTGGTCCTTAGCGGTCGATCCACGTAAACTTGAGAGGTGGATCTGTGTAGTTGGGTCTTCAACTCTTGCCGAGTAATAGTCATATTACGCAGACGTCCAAACATGAGGTCAAAATTTTCCATGAGCTTGTCCCACTTCGGTATATCGCCCTCTGCACTCCTCGACATGTGATCCAATAGGACTTGTGTCTCGTAGAGATGGTTTAAGTGGAGCCGGTCGACCGATGAACTACTATCCTGGGATCACCATGTGGCGCCGAATTTTACGTGAGAACTTCGCCCCGCAACCCTTGCCACCGACATCACCACAATCGGTGAGGCCCGAAATTGATTACGCACTAGGATCGGCGCTAGAGCTCGAATTTTACGCGTGAGTACATGTCTCACAACCTTTGCCCGAGATCAACTAGTAAGTACCCGTAAGAGACACAAGCTTCTCGTGCACGCTAATTTTCAAACCCCGATCCGATTTGGTCGGATTTACGGTATCTTCAATTAGACTTTTTGCGGATTACTCGGACCACAAGTCCTATCAAAGTGAACCCTACCGGAGCCATTTGGATTCGCGGACATAGGATTATCATAAGGTGAATTGCGAGCCACGCATTGAGGACTTTGAGCGAACACCTAGCGGGCGATCTTGTCACTACCAATCAATTGTCTCCAAATTCGTGAACCATCCAAACACGGAAACCTAGATCGAAGAGGTAGTACTCGCCACAAAGAAGACAAAAGGAAAAGCGGATAAGAGTTCTTTGGTCGCACACTGAGATGGTAATTGCGAGTGCCGATAGCCGACGACGAGGAAGCTCGAAGAACTCCACCCAAGACGCCGAGGATAGACCCGTCTTTGATACCATTGTAACCCCCCTTGGCCGCCGGCGGCGCCGTCGGCGTGAGCAAGTTATCGGGGAATCTAGATCGCAGACGAGGAAGCGGGCGAGGATGACCCCGCGCCTTGGCTTCAAACTCTATTATCGAATTGTGCGAATGAATCCATTCGAATACTGGACTCGACTACTTAAGCGGGAACACCCGACATGTGGGGCCCTTTACAAAGATAGACTCGATCAAACGTAAAGCAACATAATAGAAAGCGTAAAGTAGAAATCCGTCCGCCTGGGTCGTTCACGTATTCATGCCTCCGGTTGTGTTGTTGCACCACCCCGGAGACTCCCCCAATTTTTTTTTCTACTTTGGCTCGTGTTGGGAGATGCGGCAGGCGACCGGCACCGACTGGTGATTTTGCGAGGATGAGAGGAACAGATTTGGGGAGAACAAGAGGAGAGAAGTCACGGCTTTGGGCAGATGAGAGGATAAGGTTGGCATTTTTTTCATCTCGCCCTCCGCTTTTTGAGCGATTCGCTCTTTTTTAGCCTTGTCTCTAATGTGTGGGCGAGACGAGGGGATTGAGGGTGGGCTCAAGCTTGTTTGTTGCGCCGCCAAAGAGGACTTTGGCGCTCTTTTTTTTCCCATTTCTATGCGCGGTAAAAAGCAGCTCGGTCAAATTTCGTTAAGCAAAAAAAAAAATATTTACGATTGACAAAATTACTTGGCGGTTTACACTAAAGGAAAACTAGAATTTCCTTGAGTTTTTGGATCTACTCTCAAGTAAATTCTTATTTTCCTTGAGAGTATGAAATAACACTCAAGGAATATACATTTCTTGGGGGTTTTCAAGAACCGCCAAGGTAACATATATCCCTTGAGGGTTAAATCTCGCCACTCAAGGAAAATGGTGACCCTCAAGGCTATTCCATTTTGTGGTAGTAGGTGGACATTTTTGTTCCTTTTCGTGATAGCAAAGGAGGTTTAAGGCGCGAACTAGAGTGACAATCGTACCCGAATTTACAAAAGCGTAAGATGATATCGATCTCTGGCTGGGTCGGGAATCGTCGGCGCCGACGGTCGGCGCCAAACATCGCGCCGACCACCATTAAAACCCGGCCCACGGCACCGCTACTGAAGCCCTCGATGATGACGGGGACGATGCCGCGACAACGCCCGGAGATCGAGGCGGCGGCGAGCGCCGGCGGCGTTCGGCGAGTTAGTGTCTGCGTTGCCCCCACCTCCTCTATTGTGACCCGAGCGGGCGGGGGCCGGCCTCATCCGGCTGGTGCGTAGGCGGCGGGGGCATGGAGCTCGTCGATGGCGGCGGCCATGGCGTCTAGGATTAGGGTTAGGGGAGAAGAAAAGAGGGAGGGGGAGGGAGGCGGACGGAGCTCCGGCGAAGCCCTAGGGCGCCGCCGTGGGGGGGGGTTTGGCGTCGGTTTCGGGCCGGAGGAAGGCGAAGCGGTCCGACCGGGCGTGGCCTGCCCGTCGGCGCCTAACACGCCCCTTGCTGGGTTAGGGTCCCATGAAGTTGTACTGTACACGGGAAGAGAGGTTGGATCTATAGTTGTCCATATGGCACTAACACGATGGGCCGGCACAGGCACGACCCGAAAAAGCACGGCACTAACACGGCAGGAAACTCATAGTGCAAGTGCCGGCACGGGCACGATCGCGGGCTGTGCTTGGGCGAAGGTTCGGCCCGTTGTGCCGGCATGGGCACGGCACGGATATTGGGCTGGCACGATGGTGGCCCGATTATTCTTAACCATTGGATTCATTTAGAGCATTTCTGGCCGTTGGATCTAGAAAACCTACATATATAAGCAAACTTCACCTCACACTCTCCCGTTCTCCTCCCTTCTGCACCCTGTCGGCCGTCATTTTCTCTCTCAGGCTCTCAGCAGCACCAACTTGGATCCACGAAGCAGTACGTGTACGCCCCTCACATCCTCAGCATCGAGCAGTACTTGTTTTTGTCAGGCCTGGAAAATATTTCCTCGAGAAATAATAAGGAAGTGGTGGTTCAGACGCAAATCTATCTATCTATAAAGATACTTTATTCTTGGTTAGTCAATATTACTGTTAATGTACAGTGAAATACAGTGAACGGTCAACAACCATCAATCCAGCCATCCGATGAATCCACAAAGATCTCCCCACTGTCCATTCCACTCAACCTCCTCTGGAACCTTCCCGTGTCCTCGATTCAACGCCTCTTGCTACCGCCGACCCGCTGCCTTTTCAGCTGCCGTACATGCACAGCTATCCTCGGCCCGTCGCGTCCGCCGCCCTGCGCCGCCCTCCAGCGCCGCAGCCCCGCGCAGACCGGCACCGCCACGAGTACGGCTGTCTGCCCCTCTTCCCCAGCGCTCGCGCGCCCCCGCCACCTCCTACCCGCCGGCCCCTGCTGCGCCGTCGCAGCACCGCCGCCTCGCGGACATGACTCGCGCGCGCCACGTCGCCCCTCCGTCGCGCCGTCGCAGCAACGCCATCACGTGTACGCAAAGCGCCTCGGCATCACCTGCACGCCGCATCTCCACGCCCAGGCCCAGAAAACGCCTCCGCGGCGACGGACGCGCCTTGCCACGTCGTCCCGTGGCCGCTCCGACCCACACGCCCATGAGAATGCCCCACCGCCCAAGGAGGAGACACCCAAGAAGTAGCCAGCGCCGCAGCCGCCCAAGGTGATAGAGGACTGCTGCTTCCACACGACCGGCAGTCCGCCGCGGCTGCTTCCATTGCTGCTCTTGTGGGTTGGCCCGTGAGCCTGCTCCGGTTCCAACGCCAGCGTCGCCCCCCGCCGTAGCATTGCCCGCTTACGTGCCCCGTCCGTATCGCTACAACCCCAGTAATGGCATCTAACTGATCATCTGCGATTTCTGCAGCTTGGTGGTGCAAGACGGCACTTCTCTGTTTGCTTGTAGTCAAACAGGTAAGCACGATTGCAAATTTATGATGGCCTAATCTGACTTTGATTTTGTTTGGGGTCCAACATTGATCTGATGTTGTCCGATGTGTTTGTTTCATCTGAATTTCCCAAATGATTATTCCCTAAATCATCATCTGTCTATGCCATGATACAGTACCTAATCCTATAATCCTATAACTCATTTGGGAGCTCATTTGGTAGCAGCGTTACAAAGCAACATCAAGTTAGTATTCATCCTACCAGTTACCATTCTTTATACGAGCTTTTTCTAACAATGAATATTATACTCGAAATTCGATATATGCCTCCTCCGATCACAAACTATAATTCCCGTCCTGTTTAGTTCAAGAACCATCATGTCCTTTTCTTCCTGAACCAACATAAGGAGGCAACTATACACAATGATCCAAAGCATAGGTGAACCAATAGAACCAGACTACCCGGTAACATGGCATTTGCATGTTGTACCCGCTTGATAGTATTTCCTTTACAGATATAACAGGTATGTATTTCCGTCTTTAATGTATTATAATATACACTTTTACCTGTTATTCTTACTGAGCTGTAATAATTCACCACTGCATTCAATTGTTCCTTGATTATACACCTATTTTACCATCTCCCCCACGTCATCTATCTGTTACTAATATGATCACCTTTAATTTTATCCCTCACTTAAAATAGGTTCTCCTAACCATCTTAGGCATCCTAACTATTATTTGCAATGATCAGGTGAATTTTGAAATTCTTTACTCAGATTTGGTAGTGCAAGGTGGACCTGCATTGCTGTCGTCATGTATTGTATTGTCTTTGTCCTTCCCAGCAATTGCTTATCATTCAAAAATAGAAGACACTATGCTTCTTTATCATCCAAATAGCTTCAATCTTGCAAACAAAATGTATCACAACTTTATTATGTACATTCAAAATATATTGTACTATGCCTTTATAACTTTACAATTCACACTATCAAATCTCGCTTACATGAACCACGAATATAAACACATATTAATTTCCCTTAACAATTGTATCTACCCGCGCGAAGCGCGGGGGCTCTGGCTAGTAAAAGCCTTTAATTCTGGTGAGCAATTTACTGTATGTTAACAGTACCATTCCCCTCACATCTCATACTGTACATTAACAGTAACAACCATACCAGCCGTTCAATTCTGCAAGCCGATCATCCTATCGTACACGTACAGGCCCTTCCAGAAAGCACCATAGCCATCCTTCACAACTCTGTACGCAACGCCTCCGCTCCGCATCCACCTCCCGCTGTCCTCGCACGCCCTTCCGGCCTCCGTGCTCGCCGCCACCTCCGTCGCCAGCGGACCGCCCGCCACCCTCGCTGCCCGGACGCTCCTAACCTTCGCACGTCGCCGTCGCAGCCGCTGTCGCCGCTGCTCACCACCGTACTAACGCTTCGCTCCAATTCGCTGCGCCCCCTCCGAACTCTGTTGCGCCCTGCTCCGACCTCCTCTCCATTCCGCGCGAGCCATCCTCGAGTCAGGGACGCCGCGCTGCGCTCCCGCTCCGTCGCTGCTGCCTTTGCGCTCGCCGCAGCCCTACGCCCGCGCCCGCTGCCGGTGGCGGCAAAACGTCCGTCCGCAAGCGCAGGCCACACCTCGCGAACTGCCACATCCCTAGGCGTTGCGACGGTACCGGCGCTTCGACCTCGCCTCCACTTGCATATCGGGAGGGGAAAAAGAAGCTCGGGCTGCTGAAAAAAGCAGCGGTGCAAATCGCTGCTGGCTTCAGCGGAATCCGGCAAAGCGGCGACATGGCTGGCGCAGAGGCGGTCACAGGACCATCCATCCATCCATGCTACTCCATATGCGGCGACGATTGCGGTGCGGCAGAGAATTGGTAGGATCTCTGTTTTCCAAGCGTCAGGCTCCCCTCCGATGTTAGCTTTGCTCTGAGTGGCCTTTGCCCTTGACCTGCCAGATGAAATGCCCCAAGGGTCCTGTTTAGTGTCAACTCTGCAACCTGCCAATATAATGCTCATAAACGAATTCAGAGTTTTGTTAATCATAGTTTAGGTTCTAATAAAGCTACAACCCTGCCCTTATTGAAACATTTTTAAAATTAGAAATGACAGCAGTGGAAAAAAAAAAAAAAGCAAAGAAGGAGTGTTTATCTCTTTTTTATATAAAGAAAGGTTCCCTTAATTTCAATTTGCAGCCTACTGGTATTCTTATATATCCGTTAAAGCTTCTACATCTATATATTATATAAGATTTGTAGCCTGAT
Organism: Hyparrhenia diplandra; assembly: GCA_015847255.1. Classification (NCBI taxonomy): domain Eukaryota; kingdom Viridiplantae; phylum Streptophyta; class Magnoliopsida; order Poales; family Poaceae; genus Hyparrhenia; species Hyparrhenia diplandra. The sequence goes on from JADLZK010013351.1 coordinate 8,874, forward strand.
GTTCAAATTGATCTGTGCATTATTGCCCCAATCCCCAACCATATAGTAGTTTTTCCTTCCTATTATCACACTGGCAGCTGCAAATGATGGTCATTCCGTAACCTCATGATTTTATTTACTCTTTTCAATTGATTTTTCTTGCCTCTACGTGCAGTTTTGCCCATGTTAATTATACACACTTGCTTACTCCAATATTTTGAACTTATTTTCTTCGGCATACCTGATGCAAATTTTATTCCCATTAATGCAGATACAAACAACGGACGATTTGTCACCCCATCGAACTCCAATGCCACGGTAAGATGTACAACGACATCAATCACACAGGCATAATTCTATGACTAGGTCCTTAGGAGGATGCAGCCTCCGACAAAATCACCAATGCTTCCAAACTTATGCAGATTATTACAGACTCACAAAAAGATTTATTCTTCTTTTGCAGTGACCAGGTGTATTTTGAATTGCTTTACCCAGATTTGGTAGTTCAAGGTGGACCTGCATTGCTGTCGTCATGTATTGTATTGTATTGCCTTTGTCCTTCCCATCAATTGCATCCAGAACAAGGTGATTCTTATTATACTTTCAGGTATATTTTATTGGTGCTCTCGCCTACCTGTAATTTAGAGTCTCACAAAACTTCTAAACTTACATTTTAATAAGAAAAACATATGGATAAATAAAGTTCAACAAACCATAAAATTGTCACGCACCGCATCGATCTGGCGTGACACGTGGCCCCGACGCGCCCGTAGGGCGGCGCGCGCGCGCCCCCGAGGGGGGCGGCGGTGGAGTTGGTGGCGGCAGCGGGGCGCGGGCGCCGGGTGGCGGCGGCGCCGCGGTGGGGAGAGGGGGCGGCGCGTGGGGAGAGGGGGGCGCGGGGGAGGAGGAAGGAGAGTTGGGATAAATTTTCTTTATTGCTTGTTACCCTGAAAGATTATGAGACCCATTACTTTTTATAGCCCAGCTAGTGGGACTTGTATCGCAAAGCAATCTCTCTAAAAAAGGTTTCCTTATAGATTGGAATAGCTTTTTACAAGCATATCCTATTTATTTTCCTAATAAGGGCTTTCCTTATAGATGGAATATTCCCTTGCACACCAAAAAGCCTAAGATAATCTGAATGAATTTTCTCCTTTATTTCTGAATTAATTGCCGAAGAATCCGCGGAAGGGAGGCGGAGGCGAGGCTGCGGCTGGGCGCTGCCACGGGCGGCGCCGCTGGCCCCCTCGGGCCTCGTGGGCCTGTCATCGGGGGCCCTATTTTCTGGGTCATGACAAAAATATATTATCACCTTCTTGCATATAGCTTAATTTGCCTGCTGCCTACATCTACCCGCACGAAGCGCGGGGGCTCCGGCTAGTACAAAGTATGTCTGGGAGTACTTGGACGGCACAAGTCTATCTAAGACGAAATATGTGCCAAAAAACTTGAAAGCTCTCCTTCAGTCCACACATGCATCATCTAGCTTATCGAGAAATACTCAAACTACCAATCGAATTTTAGAGTTGTCACATTCTGATAGAATATTTGTATGTCTGTTATATGAAGATTCGTCATGCAAATAATGTATATATATATATAAGGACGCAAACGTATTTGGAACAAAGTGCTCCTATAGTTCTCTGTTTAGTTATTTCTTACGAATCTTTTCGATAACTATTAAGGGTTGTACTATACTAGTCAGGGCATTTTGATCACTTTTAACTTCTTTTTCATCCATCCGTACTAGATAACTGTACTATCCAATAGCTAATTAGCACATTTAAAGAGTGTCTTCTAGTAAATACAACATTGAGTAAGGTTTGTCAGAAAATACTGTCACTGAAGAAACTGGCCTACATAACAATTGTATGTGAGCAAAGCCAACAGTTCAGGAGCTAATATATGAATGTTCCGCGCACTGGGTTGAAGACCATGAGGCCGAGGTCGACGACGACACGGCCTTCGTTGCCAGCATCGACGGCGACAGTCTTGCCACCGCCGAGATGGTCCTCTTTCTCGTACACGGTGACGTGCACGCCGCCGCTCCTCGCTAGCTCATATGCCGCCACTAGCCCGCTTAGGCCACCACCCACCACCGCTACCCTCGTCTCGTCTCTCTCTCTCTCTCTATCGGTCTCGTCTCCTATGCAACTTTGCAAGTCCGGGTGTAAGGTAGCAAGCTAGGCTCACTCTCTGCTGAACTGCTGCTGAACTGCGCCGTAGTACACATCAGGACTCTCTGTTTATATAGAGAGAAATCGCCATGCTGTACCACTGGATATCCAAGGCATTTTAGCCTTTTTTGTAGCGTGGTACCGTAGTCATTTTTTGGGGAGCAAGGATCGATATCCCAAGGCACAGCAGGCAACAGTACCATTGTCTCGGACCACCTCCTGCAACTGCAATGGCTGTCGAGACTCTGTACCTGCTGGAAATGTCCGCACGCGACGACACATAGCGTCTCCAGATCCGAATTAAACCCCACCCACCCCCTTCAAAACCAACCAGAACTGCGATCAATTAATATTTAATTCTACCGTATCTACCAAACTTTCACTGTATGCTGTCGGCGGTGAAAATTTGGGTGCGGAATAGTCGAGCAATGATCTGCATCACTACTACAGAATCGTTTATCACTACCGCCGATATCACTGCCGAAATTTAGTCCACCGGCAGCGATGAACCGCGCCGGCAGTGATGAACCGTTCAGGCGCGGGACGAACCAGAAACTCCACGGACTCGACCAATACCGGCAGTGAAGATTTATATCTCTACCGGGGAAAATTATGCCCCGGCAGTGATCGGATGGACTCATATCACTGCGGGTGCAAATTTGAACCGGCGGCGATCTCTCTGCATACAGCGTCGGTTGTTGTCACTGAAAAGTATGGTGTGATCGATCCGGTAGTGCTGTGCGGTTCACTCTCGGTCCTAAAATAATGCCGGCAGTGATAAGCTGCTAACTCAAAAAGGTGACAAGGGTGTTCTCTCCTTCCTACTACGTACTATCCCAAGAAACGAGGCGCTCGTTTAGACCCTCCCTCCAGTCTTTGCGACCATTCTAATCCGTGAAGGAATCGCTTGCATTTGAAGAATGGCTTGACGGTTTTTGGTTCAAGGTTAGTAACAATCATCTGCTTCTTTGATTTTATTCCCTAATTACCTCTGTTATGATGGGTACATCCCTTGATTCTTGTTCTTGTTCTTTCTACATTCTAGAGCATGAGCTCCAATTGAACTTAATTTCTGCTAGGCTTCCAAGCAATTTGTGGAGAATCCATCATCTATAAGGTTGGTCGCCTAATTACTTACCGCGCCGTTTTCTTGTGGTGCTATAATTATTTCTTGTTAGTATGTGAGTTGAGATTTTACAATTTTGCCGACCAAAATAGTCCATGTGTCACCTACCGACCACATTTTTTCGATTTGAATTGATCAAGTCTTCAATTTAACCTTTTTTGTAGAGATGGATCGAGAGTGGATGTATGGGTCCCGTGCAAACCGAGGGGTTCTTTCATGGAGTCTCCCATTTTTCGCGTGTTGTTTAGAGATCATCTTTGAGGGTTGGGAAGTATGTTTTTGCCCATGCTTGGATTGCAAGAATGAACGGAAATATGCTAACACGAGTGTATCGGAACCACTTGTATACACGGGGTTCATGCCGGGGTATACCACATGGGACGAGCATGGTGAGATTGGTTTGAATGTTCCGCAGAAAACAATGATGATCGAGGCCATTCTCGCCGTACCACGAGGAAAACAATGATGATCGGGAAAACAACGACATCGACATGCACGATCAGCATGAGGGCACTACGGCTTGCTTAGTGGTACTCTTCTTTGGCGATGACAACGACGAAGAGGATGGCCTTTCTAAGATGCTACGTAATGCGAGTCCACATTTCTTAGTGCCAAACGGCTGAAAAAGCTAGAGAAAATGAGGCAAGATGGAAAAACGCCATTGTACAAGGATTGTGAAGTGAGCAAGCGGAGGCCAACATATTGTTTGTTAGACTACAAATCCGTAGAAGGGGTGGCGACAAAGGCTTCGATTTCTTGTTAAGTGTAATCAGGAAATTGCTCCCAAAAGACAATGAGTTGGCGAGAAGACATACCAGGCCAAGCGGATGATCTCCCCCTCGGCCTCAAGGTCGAAAAAATCCACGCATGTGTCAATGATTGTATATTGTACCGTGGAACAAAATACGGAAAGTTGGATGCATGCCTCAAGTGTAAAGAACCACGCTACAAGCATGGGCCATCAAATGAAGGTAGCAAGAGCGAGAGGAGGTCTGTTAAAAGTCGTTTGGTATTTCCCAATAGCTCCCCGGATGCATAGGCTGTTTACATGTGCAAAGTCAGCCAAGCTGTTGCGCTGCCATGGCGAAGAGCGGCTTAAAGACACCAAGATGAGGCACCCAGCCGATGGGCGTGGCTGGAGGACTGTCAATACTATGTTCTACAAGGAGCTCCGTGGAGAGGTAAGGCACCTTTGGTTTGGTTTGAGCACAGATGAGATGAATCCTTTCAACCAGGTTACCAGCAAGCATAGCACATGGCCAGTGACACTCTGCATATACAATCTTCCGCCACACCTGCGTATGAAGCATTCGTTCATCCAAATGCCACTACCGATCCAAGGGCCAAGACAGCCAGGGAATGACATAGACACGCTTCTAGAACCAGTGATCGATGAACTGCTAGAGATGTTCAATACGGGTGTGAAGGATGTTTGGGACGAGTACAAAAAGGAACATGTCACGGTCAAGGGAATACTAATCGCTACTATCACTGACTTGCCGGGCCGAGGTTGCTTATCTGGAGAAAAGACAAAAGGCTATTTGGATGTGTCGAGTGCTTGGATGAAACACATGCGACGTCTACCGGGCAACAATAAAATAGTTTATATGAGAAACCGTAGGTTCCTACCGAGGAGGGACACTCGTACCGAAGGAACAAAAGAACCTTTAGGGAATATGAAGACGGGAGGGCTCCAGTTATCGAGGCGGCAAAGCGATGCTTCGAGAACTAGACAAAGCGAATTTTGTCCTTGGGAAGGGGGGGGGCAGAGCGATGCTGAAGGGAGTATCCGGAAGAAAAGTTGCTTTTTTTGAAAGCGCCTTCGCGGCCACTATTGAGGGTACGCCACTGTCTTGATCCCATGCACCTTACTAAAAATGTGTGTTGTGGCACCCTAAACCATTTGATGAACACCGGGGGGACCTCGAAGGATTCACTAGCCACACGGGAAGACATGGAGCACCTGGGAATCATGAAGGGTCTACATCCGGTCGCGGCTAGAGAATGATCGGGTGTACCTTCCACCTACGACATGGACCTTGAACGGGGCAGCAAAGAAAAAGTTTATCTCCTTCTTCAATGAACTCAAACTCCCAACAAGGCTACTGTGGTAGCTGAAGAGGCTAGTGAACATGAAAGAACTCAAGTTCAACCATGGCTGCATGAAGGCCCATGATTGTCATGTCATTATGACTCAACTGCTCCCTGTTGCTATACGTGGTCTCCAGCTCCCCCCAAAGCTCACTGCCGGAATCCTAAAGTTGTGCTCGTTCCTCAATGCGATCTCAAAAAAGGTCATTGCTATGTCCACACTTTGGACCGGTGCGGCAGGCAGCGAGATATCCGAAGCACTAAGCTTGCTTGAGGTGGAATTCCCGCCGACTTTCTTTGATATCTCGGTGCATCTATTTGGTTCATCTTGTTGAACAAATTAGAGGCCTTGGCCCAATGCACCTCGAGATGTTCCCTTTCGAAAGGTTGATGAAAGTTTTTAGGAGGTATGTCGAGAACAGGTTCGAACTGAAGGGAGCATGGTTGAAGGATGGTCAACGGAAGAAGCCATCGAGTTCTGCACATATTATCTAGACATGGAGAGGGTTGGACTTCCAGTGTCTCGTCACGCGGGAAGAATAAGTGGCAAAGGAACGATTGGACCTAAATCGTGATGAGTAAAAGACCTGTTGCTTTTCAGACAGGCACATTTATTGTTTTACAGCGACAAGCCGAGGACGCGAGGCCATAACTTGTGCGGCACAAGGCAATGCTTAAAGAGCAAAATCCCAACATGTCAGAGAATGGGCTACATAAGAAACATACGGAAGAATTTTGCGATTGGTTGCGAGTAAGCTTGCTTGCGAAAGAGTTGGGCAAACAACTGGATTTTCTTGGTATGGGGCCTAAGAGTACATATGTTATGTACGAAGGGCACGAGATCAATGGATACACATTTTACACAAAAAAGCAAGATGGAAAGAGCCAATACCAAAACAGTGGTGTTCGTTTTGAATCTGTAGACGACAACCACTACTACAAAATTGATTTTACGTGGTGTTCGATTTTTTATTTTACGTGGCGGGCATTTGAGAAACCGCCACGGAAAATAGGTGGCCTGGCACCCCTCCAGGCGGGTGGAAAAACCGCCACGGTTAATCGATTAACAGCAGAGTGGAAGATACCTACTATGGTTTCATAGAGGAGATATGGGAACTAGACTACGGCCTCCTTCGCCTCCATCGACGCCTCCCACCTCGACGACCTCCTTCGCCTTCTTCGACGCCGGCCTTCGCCAACCTCGACGCCGTCCGTCAACGTCTCGTTCTGCCCCCATCACACTTTCGTCCACGACGCCCGTCCGAGGACTTGGAGCAGCGAAAGGAGAGGGCTTTTTCCCACCCTCCCTAGGTGCTCTCTCTCTCTTACTACCCCTTACGTGTTCGATAGAATGCCGCTGATGATAAGCGCAGCCTCCCTCTTCGTGTAGCTTCGCCTCCATTTGTCGTCGTATCCCATCTCCTGCCGGCTGCCCTCGCGCCATCCTCGTCCACGACGCCGCCAACGCAGCGTGCCCCTCCACCTCCACGCCGCATCTCAGGCCCATCTCGCCCAAGGTGAGTGCGACGCCATTTCCCCAACCTTTGTTTGCTCAAATGTGTGTTAGATTGGGCAGCAAATTGTTATTTTGTTTTTCTACAACATTTGTACCAACTGTGAACACGGTTGTGTCACGCGACCCATGGTTCGCCCTCGCAAGTTACTCCGTCGTCAAGTTGAAATAGAACCGGATGCTAACCCCGGGGCGGTAGAGCCGCATCGACCGCAACCGCTGAAGCCGCGAATGAGGAACGGATTGGAGCCCTAGCGACGTGCCGCAACTGGATCAAGGTGAACAAGGTGACCGGGGGTAATGTTCTGGATTCATGTGGCTAGCTAGGTTGCCATACACACGCAAGTTAATAGAGAGTGTCTTATGTTGCTTGGTATGCATTTGCGTAGCCGTAGAGCGGTAGTGCCCTGGCAAAGCGAGAAGGTTCGGTAAGCAAAAAGCCAAGAACCAAGCGAGGCAAAACAAGGCTTCCTCGGCGAATACAACCTACCATATCGAGGTGGATGAGTGCGGGAACCGGCCGCACCCCCAACAAGCGTGTCCAAATACTCTAGTGTCTTGGGGGTACTTGTAAAGGGACAAAATCCCAATTAAGTACAGGAGGTGGACTGGAAAGGAAGAAGATCCATGGGCGGTTCCTAAGGCTACGAAAGAAGAATGTATGGCTCTTGTTAAAAGATTATTTCTCCTTCCAAGCGGGTTGTGACACGGAATTGGTGCAGAAAAAAAAACTTATGAAACCATGTGTAGATGCTTCGCGACTTTCAAGGGGAGCTGTATAAAAAGTTCGTGCTCCAAGGTAAAGAGCCAAATTGGGATGGAGGAGAGTACGACTCACAGAGGATCTATCGGGAGGAATTCAAGGAACAGAGGCTAAGCTCGAGTTCATAGAAGTGAGCACAAAGAACAAGCGTAACTCCGAGAAAAAACGTAAATCCTCATCGTCTCGGCTCTCGTGGCTATGCCCAAAAGATGCAGATTTTCAAGCGAACTGGATGAGATGGAGAGACGCCGCGCTCAAGGTTTACATGTTGAGATCGAAGAATGGGAGCCAAGATCGTTATTATACTATATGGCGAGGAAGGTACACCACTCTAAAGAAGACGGGAGCTTTAGCACTGAAAATGAACCCATGCGCAACCTCGTCAACAAGATCGCCGAAGTAGCGAGGAGGTGAGGAAAGAGTCTCGGGTTTCTAGGAGGGAGAATGGCGTGCTCACCCAAGCACTCGAAACAAGGAGCACCCCGGTCGCACTAGAGGAGCCGGTGTTGTTCCTTGGAAACTAGCATCTTCCGACTACTTTCGAGTATCGGCGCGCAGAGTGTAGAGACCGGCGAAGAGTTTGATAGATGTCTAGAAAGGATGGTGGATGTCGAGTCGAGCAACTTTTGTCTCAAAGACAAGCGGCACTACCGGACCCCAATGATGCCTTGAGCCTTCATCTCAAGGGCGCGGCGGTGCGGATCGGCCCCGTTTGAGAAAGATGTGAATGCGCCTCATGCAATTGGACAACATCAAAGAACTTTGTCAATGTCAAGTTGTACGTCCGTCGGCAATGGACCTAAAGACAAGGTGGCGGTCGGCCGGGCCCTGGCCGACCTCGAAGATGGGGTCATCAATGGCCAACCAATTCCGAGAGGGGGTATGCTTGCGTCGGCATTGATGCCATACTTGATAAGAAGTATAACAAGATAGTCATTGAGCACCTGCCGGGGTGGAAGCAGGCCCAAACTTGGTCGAACATCCACAAAGCAAGTTTTTTGGTGCAAAGCGCTACATTAATTTGGGATACGAGTTGTCATCGGACGATGAGGAGGATCGTGAGTCTAATCCCCTTCGATGATACTAATCCTAATAGAACTCCTAGTTCCCCCTGTCCGACATGTGCCGGCATTGTCCCCAAAGAAGAGGCGATTCATCCTTCCTCTTCATTACCCCCCGAACATCATAACCCTCCTCACTCTTCATCGGCCCGCCAAAGCCGGATCCTCCTCAAGTAGCACCAATCACAAGATCAAAGGCAAAGGGAAAGGATACCCTCGTGAACCAACCCCGTCATAGCAACAAAAGGGCGATGGATTACATTTCCCGAGTGCAAAAAATGAAAATTTCCGACCCCTAGAGGGCAGCATACAATACATTCGTGGGCTTCATGGTCTCATTTGTGGAAAAAACACGACAACCAAATGGATCGGCACCAAGTTCTGACACCAGAAGATAAAATGAAAGAAACCAATGAGAAGATACAGGAGCTTGCCGCTAAGAAACACATTAGTATTGAAGCTGCTGCAGACATGTATTATGCCTAGGATGAACCCCTACCAGTGGCAATGCAGTATGTGAAGGGACATAATTTGGTTGAGGATGAGCTGGTGATGAACTTGACCCCGACCATGCGTAAATTGCATGACTATTACCTAGTTGAAACAAGGGCTCCAATTTTGGATGGAATTCAAGGTTATCATCCCGCAAAGTCTCTTTTTTTCATTATCAAGAAGAACAAAAGCTATTTGTTGAATGGGAGGTCTTGTTCCGGCTATACCAACAACGCGCCCTCGATACACAAATCTTGTATTTGTGGGACGATGTAAGTACCGACTTCGCCGCGGCAATGCAATTAACACTATCCGGTCACAAATTGTTAAGTTCGAGCATTCTTCATGGTTTTATGCAGGTATATCTCATAATATTGTGAAGCCATCAACTTATTCACAAAGTATGGCTTCCTCGAACCCACCAAATTCTCTGAAGTCGGCGTCGAGAGGACTACACGAGAAGAAGAGAAGACTGCGAAGCAAACTTTGAGGGATGTTATTGATGAATTTGTGTTCCTCAAAAAAAGAAATCTTACTAGCCCACAACATCGAGTATGTGTTCACCGCTTTTTAATTCATATGTACGCATCTTTCTCATTAAGATGATTCGATAATTAGGAATTTGTGATTGCGACCAACATTTTGTCTTCGTTATTGTCAATCTTAGACGCAATGAAATCTTGGTGTGGGACTCGAAGGATAAACTACTTTCTCTTTCGGATCCACTAGTAAGGATTTGCCGAACGGTAAGTGACCCTAATAACCGATTAATTTTGACATCACGGGTGTGATGCAAGTTAGTTGCTCACTATTTTCAAACCCACGGTATATATTTGATGCTTGTGAGACTGGCACAATTGTATTGTAACTAGATTCTACTACTATTTTTCTAACCCACGGTATACATTTGATGCTTGTGAGACGGGTGCACATGAATTCTAACTAGATTTTACTACTACTACTTTTCTAACCCACAGTATAAGCTCCACTATCTCCATATAGGCCCTTTTGTTAGGTCTTTATACCACTAATCGAACTTGATATCATCACCGTGCTCTAATTTTTTCCCTTTTCACTCTTCTTAATGTGCTCGGTGTCCGTCAAGCAAAACTTCGGGGCTTCATTTGTCCCATTCAAGGTTGAAAAAATGGGGAAAATATTGTGCCTCGGTCGAGAAGCGACCCGTGAAACGATCGATCGTGGGTTTCTATGTAATGTGGGCGATGTTTAAATTCATCCGCGGGCAAAGCGAAACGACAAGACGAAACTATGTGTATACTCCCCAATTTATTTGGTTTTTTTGAATAATTCAATAAACCGATCTCTTGATTCATATATATTTTCCGAATGACAAATAAGAAGAAATCAAGTCCAACAATATCTCTCGAGATTGCAAAGCCTTTGCAAGAGGAGGCTGGCCAAATTCATCATAAATGAGGTATTGACAAAAGCGGGGACGATTTTCCATTGCAAAGAGTAGGGTGATCTATAAGAACGAAAATACACGAGAACTTATCAAGAGACTACGTAGTTTGTTGTTGATTTTTTGTGAGATCCGAACATGTGAGTGTCTTGGCTGGCGGCTTTGGCGTTTCTTAACGTATGCGAGAAGAATCCATAAAAGCGCCGCGTAATTGTCGTTATAGCATTTCACCGGAAGTATTGAGGTATCGTATTTCCACGAGGAGCGGTATATGTGATTACTCTGCGAATAGAGTCACCCTAGAATAACTATGGGTGGTGAGGTATCTTTATGCGCTCAAACTCTCTAGCGAGGGATCACTTGGTCATTATGTCCTCACTTCGCACATAGGCAATCGCCCAAAGCGGGATGGAGACCGGCATTTAGCACTGCGCCACACCCGAACGTGGGGGATTACAAAGGACCGGACAAGGGTCGTCACAACCCGACCGCCTACCCCCTCAACCGTGGGATGCGCCACAAAAGATAGAAAACCCTTAGCCTAGACACCACGTCTACACTAGTGATTATTACTCTAGCGTGTCGACAAGGCTTACCGAATCCACCGGGTCCTTCTTCTAGAGTACCGTCCCGAAGGAATGACTATCAATCCCGCAATTCTATAACAGCTAGATAATATGCTTAAGAGTAATAAGCCGACAGAGGGACACAACCATTCTTACCCAAAATGATTAGAAGGTTGCAGTGGTACAAGCGTGGCGGTGCCGACAAGTCCGGCACTCCGGCCACCCGAGATCCACAATGCACCAGAGGCACACAAGGGACTCCATGGAGAAGAGGCCAAGCCCTCTTCTTGCCTTCCCTCTCTCACTCTCCATTAGAACTAAGAAGAAAAAGGAAGAAGATAGGAGTGGAGTGGAGCTTCTTTCTCTCTTCTACATGGTGGCTCTCCTTGTGTTGTATATGGAATTGGTGTTGTGAATGGAGGAGAGAGGCCCTCTACTTATAGGACGAGAGGAGGGGGCTAAATATAAATCTACCACCATGAATGCACCAAACCGACCTCACCACGGCGTCGGGTTCGAGTGAACGTGCCAACCAACACCGCACCGCCTATTCTTTTGCATTGGTTGTACCTGCCAGAGAAAGGTGGGCCCGGTTGGTAGCCACCGAGTGCGGGGCGCACCCTAAGGTGCGGGCGCACCCGGATGTCGGCCGTTTGGGCTGAAATTTGGTGAGTGCGTCCGTTTTCGTCGTTATCTCCGTTTCCGTGGGTCATGCACTGAAAAAGCGAGTCCGTATGAAAAAGTTATGCCCAAAATACTAAACCCATGTCATGTGGCCCAATGTCATTTCATGTTGGATTTGGGTTTCCACTTCTTAGGCTTGTGTTTGGATGTTGATATTCATGTTTATGGGCTTTTCTCCTCTCTTCTCCTTGTTTTGCTTATGTCCATTTAGGGCTTTCTTATTTCTTATCACGTTTTCCTTTGCTTTTGGCCCAAAATGTATATGTTTCCAACATCACCCTGCAAAACAAGTGAAGTACCAAAACTTGTGGAAATGGTTAGCTCAAAGCCCTATCACTATTGTGTTTTGGTAGTTTTATACTAATGTTGACGGTATAAAATATCTGAGTTAACGACCGTCAACAAACTCCCCACACTTAGTCCTTTGCTCGTCCTCGAGTAAAGGTTGAGGACTAAGATGGGTCATCTCCTTGATATGTAACCTGCATACAAGTTCTTCCAAGCTTCACCTGCACTTGTGAACTTTTTGATGTGTCTACCATGTTAATCTTGGGTAATTGAATTATGGAACAACATAGATTCAAATCCCCTTGCTTCAAATAAGTGCGGGGAACTTGGGTTTTCATTTGATTTTGAAAATGTAAATATAGCACTTTGCTCCTCGAATGATTCACTCGGATCCCTCAATTTGTATGTGGTTTGTTCCTCACCAAAGGCTTAGATTTGCCTTTCTTTTTTCCCTACCAACTATATAAGGCTTTTTGTGGAGTTTTGGGTAGGTAAAAGAGCGACATACGTATCATGTCATCTTGCCTTTGTCAAAAAACGGACCACATGGAGAGACTAGTCATAGGCCTGGATCAAGATGTGCAAAGTGTGTGGAACATTTTTGTGTACTCGGTATCATGACTCTCTCTTTTTGGTGGAATTTATTCGAAGGAGGTATGGGCTACCTTATTCTTTTTTTCTTTTCTTTCTTTTCTTTTTTTTTTTTTTTTTTTGGAGAGGTGGGTTCTACTCACCCTTGGACTTGTGTCCCTTATTTCCTCTCTTTATTATCATCATATTTTTTTTTTTTGGAGATGTGGGCTCTACTCGCCCTTGGACACTTGTCCATTTTTCATCTCTTTTCTTTCAAACATAGCCCATACTTCTCCTTTGCTAAGCTGGGATTTTGGTGAGAGGTCATGATACAAATGAATGGAGTATATTTTTTGGTCGATGGAAGGGTGCATGTTGTGCGCAACTCTCGGTGTAAGAGTCGACATTTTTTTTTCATGAATCTTGATCTTGGGCATATGAAAAGAATCTCAACATAGGTCACAAACAATTTGACATAGGCTCACCATGAAAACAAGTAGCATATGACTTTGGTTTTTTTTTTTCATGAATGATCATCATGTCATATGGCTGCAGTGGGAAATGCATATCATTGAGGAGCATGCTTTTTGAATTTTGAATTTTTGAAAACAAATCCCAAGTTCATATAAAAGAGCAAGGTTCATATGATCCGGCTATATCACATATTCCAATTACTTAGATAACATGGGGTCCCTATGATAAGTGGTTCACAAGCTATAGGAATATTAGCGAGGAATAAGGAGTATGCACATTTTATCATAGGATAGCCTGGAGATGGAGCTTTTTCAAAAGTTTTTTTTTCTTTTTGATTTGTTCAATTTTAAACTTCAAAACTTATGGAGGATCGAGAGAGGGAGTTGCACAAACCACCGTTTGAAGAGGAAGGAGTTAATGGTAGTCATTTGTCTCGTCCTTCGCCATCATGAATTGCTTTCGGGGTTTGTGTATTGTGTTGGGGAGATCTCGGATGAAAGTGGTTGTTATGCTTGAGAGGTCTCCCCACACTTATTCTTGTACCTGTTTTTATTCAAACAAAGAAAACAAAACAAAAACAAACACATGGCTCTATCGGCAAGAATACCGTGGAGCCTTTATTATATTTATTATTTTTATTTTATTTTGTTTTTGTTTTATTGTTATTTGTTCACCTCATCATGACTCAAGCAAGGCTCATAAAAGAGGTAGTGTAAGCATAGCCTTGATTTATCTCCAACATAAGATACTCCCAAACATCATGACAACAAAACTCTAGGTTCATTAACCAAGATCCAACACCATGTCGAATTTTGATTAAAGGAGATCTTTTTAACCTAAGCACCATGCTCAATTTAAAAAGACCTATGAATACATTTACATATGCATATGTAGACGCGTACCCAAACTCAAAGCATATGTCATAACAAGGGAAGTATGTAATTTTTATTTTCATGGAGACAAATAAAATGAGTAAATGGGTTAGTGAGCGTTTATTTCGTTTGCATGCTGGATATACTTACCGAGCAACATTTTTGGATGTGCATTGAAGTTGTTCTTTGCCGGTTGCATCGTGGTTACGTCGGGGTGCACCTCAAGGCTAGGCCACACACACATGTGTATGGGCCATGGGTCTTGATGGTAGCCGCCAAAGGATGAGAGGTGAGCCCTTCTTGCTTGTTACGTCAAGGAAGGGTGGAGTCGAGGCGGCACTTTAATATGTTTCTTGACCATATGGGGCCAACTTTGTTCCTCTCTCTCTTTTTTTTTCTATATATATTCTATATATATATTTTTTTTTCTTTTCATCGACACCCTCTTCTATTTTTTTCATTCCCCTTTTTTTTTCTTTTTTTATCCTCTCTTTTTTTTATCTCTTTATTTTTTTAATCTCTCTTTTTTTTTTTTTTTTTTGAGCAAAGCGGGCTGACATCATCTTTTATTCACCCTCATTTTTTTTTGTATGATGCCTTGGTGGATGGAGCGATGGGGTGTCACCATCTTCCCCACACTTAGACTTTTATGTAAAAGTCAAGTGTGCAAGGTCGGGTCTCCTCTTGAGCATGTTCCATCACCCATGAACATCATAGCTTTTTTTTTTTTTTTTTGTGATGTAGCCCTCATGTTCTCGAGCGTCGCATGCCTCTTTGTTCTTCTTAATCGATCTCCACCGAAATGGTTAGCGACAAGAATACCCGGAAGGTGCATACTAACTTGATAACATGTTCTTACTTTTATTACTAAGAAGAGAGAAAGACTTTTTGTGCTTTTTTTATGATAGTTCGGGGGTATCTCGGCGGTGCTTTCTTTATGGTCGTAAGCTTGGCGTGGGGAAAACATCCTGCGGTGCGGTGATGGTGGTGAAGTTCGGTTTCACCACTAAGAATTTAGCATTGCGCTCAAGCTTTGCAAGGTTAGCGTCATCATGCTACTACGAGACTTGCAACCCCCATTCTCTCAAAAGGTTTATAAAGAGAACCAAGAGATGGTTGTGATCCTCGTCGAAGCACTTCGGCTAGAAGCAAGACAAACTCGAGAAGACCCAAAGGTGAGCATGTAAGAGGTCTCAAGTGACAACTTGTTATGCCCAACAACATATTTTTGCTTGGTCCCAAGAGTTGTCGCTTCGTGCATGTCCATGGCACATGAGGTTTTATTCTCAAAAAGATTTGTCATGAAGGACAAACGTTGAATCTTGACTATTGTCGATAACAACGTTTTGTTGGCCAGAGGGACATGACTTGTGTTCGGGTGAGAGTGACAGGTGTTTCATTTTACTAAGATGCAGAAGCAACTTTGGTGAAGCAAACGAGTTATGAACTTCGCCTCCTCGAATGGTTTTTGGTTGGGAAGATGCTTTGCCTTTGGGATGTCTAGGTGTGAGGCAAAAGCAATCTTTCCCAACTTCTCATCATGGCTCCCCTCTATAGGTTTTCATGAAAAAGCTTTTTCAAGAGGGTAGCCTATGAGAGGATTGAAGGGATGAGATAGATATGGAAGTCTAAGCATACCTCGGCTTTAGAGGTTTTGTCATCATCCTTGAATTCAATTGTGAACTCCGAAGGACGAAACATTCCTTCCTTCGGTGTTCATGGTTCGGGAGAGGGCTTAACGATCGGTTCCAATGGCGGTGCGAGGGAATGGCTCGACCGATGAGGGGCTCCTCAAAACTTGACATGCCCTTGATGTGGAGGGGGGATAAGTTCAACAACGGGGAGAGGCATGCCTCTCTAGGATATAATCAAGTATTATCCTATGCTCCGTTGTAGGTTTTTAGGTGCAAAACGACCCTCAATGGTCATGTCAAGGCATAGGGCGTATCTATGTCAAGACCGAACAAAAGATATGCAATGGCACACTATCGGGTAATGACAAGTCTAGGCCAACATGTATAAACATTATAAGCCCGGCCTAGGCTGCACCTATGGATTCCTTCTCATCCTACATGAAATCGAGGATTGTCCTTGGTAGAGAGTTGATGGGGAAGAATGCTAGACAAAAATTGTCTCGAGTTCTTCTCAATCCCCATTCAAACTTTCTACGACGGTAGTGTACTATTGTTTTGCTTTCCCTATGAGGGAGAGCAAAAAACAAATTCCACATGTGAATTTCTTGTGCTATACCACGAATGCTTAGGCATGCACATAATTCCTCAAAATCTCATAGGTGGCAACAAAGGTTTTCAAAATAGTCACCGGAGAAGGAGTGCCCGAACCAAATGTTTTTTTCTTTAAATTTAGGGTGGAGTTCATGGCCTGATTGAAAAATTTTGATTTTGAAAAAGATTTTGGCCTTGTGAACTCCCCATTTTGAGAAGCAAGAGATTTTTTAAAATTGGATAGTTGGCTTCATTTTGGAAAAAGAAAATAAATAACTATTTTTTGTTTTTTGGATACAACACACGGGTGCTCTAGACTTAGAAAGAATTACGACAACCGTTCCCTAACAACGGCGCCGAAATGCTTGTTGACGTTTCTTAACGTATGCGAGAAGAATCATAGCGCACACGGAATTGTCGTTATAGCATTTTCAAAGTATTCGTGGTATCGTATTTCCACACAGGAACGGTATATGTGATTACTCTCGAATAGAGTCACCCTAGGATAACTATGGGTGGTGAGGTATCTTTATGGGCTCAAACTCTCTAGCATGGATCACTTGGTACGTTTATGTCCTCACTTCGGCACCTAGGCAATCGCCCAAAGCGGGATGGAGACCGGCATTTAGCATCGCGCCACACCCGAACGTGGGGGATTACAAAGGACGGACAAGGTCACAACAACCCTAGCCTACCCCCTCAACCGTGGGATGCGCCACAAAAAGATAGAAAACCCTTAGCCTAGACACCACGTCTACACTAGTGATTATTACTCTAGCGTGTCGACAAGGCTTACCGTCATAGGGGTCCTTCTTCTAGAGTACCGTCCCAAAGGAATGACTATCAATCCCGCAATTCTATAACTTGACTAGATAATATGCTTAAGAGTAATAAGCCGAAAGAGGGACACAAACATTCTTACCCAAAATGATTAGAAGGTTGCAGAGGTACAAGCGTGGCGGGTGCCGACAAGTCCGGCACTCCGGCCACCCGAGATCCACAATGCACCGGGACTCCATGGAGAAGAGGCCAAGCCCTCTTCTTGCCTTCCCTCTCTCACTCTCCATTAGAACTAAGAAGAAGAGGAAGAAGATAGGAGTGGAGTGGAGCTTCTTCCTCTCTTCTACATGGTGGCTCTCCTTGTGTTGTATATGGAATTGGTGTTGTGAATGGAGGAGGAGAGGCCCTCTACTTATAGGATGAAAGGAGGGGGCTAAATGTAAATCTACCACCATGAATGCACCAAACCGACCTCACCACGGCGTCCCGGGTTCGGTGAGCGTGCCAACCAACACCGCGCACCGCCTATTCTTTTGCATTGATTGTACCGCCCGAGGAGAAAGGTGGGCCCGGTTGGCGACCACCGAGGTGCGGGCGCACCCTAAGGTGCGGGCGCACCCAGATTTGGGCCGTTTGGGCTGAAATTTGGTGAGTGCGTCCGTTTCGTCGTTAGCTCCGTTTCGGCGGGTCGTGCGTGCAAAACGGAGTCCATATGAAAAAGTTATGCCCAAAATACTAAACCCATGTCATGTGGCCCAATGTCATTTCATGTTGGATTTGGGTTTCCTCTTCTTAGGCTTGTGTTTGGATGTTGATATTCATGTTTATGGGCTTTTCTCCTCTCTTCTCCTTGTTTTGCTTATGTCCATTTAGGGCTTTGTTATTTCTTATATGTTTTCCTTTGCTTTTGGCCCAAAATGTATATGTTTCCAACATTACCCTGCAAAACAAGTGAAGTACCAAAACTTGTGGAAATGGTTAGCTCAAAGCCCTATCACTATTGTGTTTTGGTAGTTTTATACTAATGTTGACGGTATAAAATATACAGTTAACGACCGTCAACACTGACCAAGACCCTGTGATCGAAACTTGTGAGCTATTGTAACTGTTACACTACTTGGCTGCTGACCAAGACCCTGTGATGTGGACATGTGATTATGATAATGGTTTGTTGGTAAACCTGACATTATACGTTGCTGCAATTGCGGTCATTCTTATTTTGTAACGCTGTCGGCTATTACAAACCGGCACTGTTGGCATAGCAATCACTGCCGGACGTCCAAAAAATGGTAGTGCCACCGTCTACAACACGCGTAGGTTTGAAACAACCCGGTGGTGTTAGCATAACAATCACTTTCGGTTGACATGTACAACCCGGCAATGTGATCGTAAACATCACTTTCGGTTGACATGTACAACCGGCGGTGTGATCGTAAACATCTCGTCGGTTGACCAGAGCCGGCGGTGTTCGTTACTATGGTACTGCCGGTTTCTATACACAACCCGAAAGTGTTTAGTTCCTCAACACTACCGGCTCCTTTGCACGCCGGTAGTGTTATTTGAAATAGTTCTGTCGGGTGGTATAGACACCCGGCAGTGTTGTCTCAAATCACCGCCGGTGTTTTGACCCGGTAGTGTTTCGAACCCCACATCACTACCGCTATGGTTGTGCCGGTTCAGTTTTTAGCAGTGAAGGGGGGTTATGGCCCGGCAGTGATGGACAATTCTGTAGTAGTGCATGCATCTCACCTCAGGAACATTGGCCCATGCATGGACCATACGTTTAAAGATCTTGCTAGGCGGTGTAGATAGTACCATTGGTATTTTTTGTTATGTTTTAATCTTATAATTACCATTAGTTACAGAACATGATTAATTAATAAATTTAGATTTAAAGACTTGAGGAATTGTAGTAGCAATTGCCCCAAGATTTGTCTTTCCAACTCACAACCACAAGATGCCACGATTAATCTTTTCACCCTATTGGGACTACAAAAGTCATGGGTTATTTGGTTTCCATGAGTCATAAGACTTATTATTAAGTCAAAAAGTGAAATATGTGACTTATTTAACTAAACACTAGGGTCTTATTAAGTCATGGGACTTATAAGTCACTTGCAATCATTTTCTCTTCTTTTTCACCTTGACTTATAAGTCACCCATTTTCTCTTCTTTTTACCATAACTTATAAGTCATTTGCATCCCAACAAGCATGACTTATAAGTCACTTTATTTTTAGTCACCGACTTAATAACTCATCCGACTTATGGAAAGCAAACAGGACCTTAGCATTGTCACCACACATGCCGCCACCCCACCATTTCGCATTTTGGTCCACTAGTAATCCAGAGAGCAGGTTTCACTTTTGTTATTCTTTCCATATCTCAAAACTGTCAAGATCGGTACGAAACAAGCCCTTACTCGGCACAAATCCAATTAAAACTGTCGAGTACTATATTGTCATCCGTCCTCTGTGTCCTTTCTTACTATATATATGTACATACTAGAACATTCATTTATAGAGTTACCTTTTGCTAAGAAGGTCAACTTTTTTCAATGAACCTCGTTCGTGATACGACACCCTGCCTAAGTCACTACATATCTAAAAGTAGTTGTGTTTCCTTATTTGATGTTGAAAACTGATTTTTTTTGTCATTGGTACGTTATTCGGCATTTCTGCTAGTTCGTAATCTCATTAAATTGACGGCAAAAAGAACATTTTGGCACTATTAAATGTTTTCCCTTCCTCGTGCAACCGTAGTGCCTTTATGAAAACGCCAAAGAAAATGATAAAATATTTTATGCGACGGTGCACAGCTGTTCGTTCGACTGCCTCTCGGATGAGTCCATGGCACGCTGGTCCCACCAGACTCATGACACAAGAGAGAAAATATATCGGCTTAATTTCTCTTGTGGAGCCGCTTGTATCAGCTCCGCTTGTGGAGCCGTGCAGAGGACACCATCACACACCCTATCATGGACCTGCACTAAGTCGCCATGTTGTGCCGTCAGCCTCGATGAGCCACATTCTCTAGATCTTGGTTAGGTCTACCGCCATAGGCTTCGGATCTCACACGCTGTCGATTTGTCTACAACTCAAGGCTCCATAGGGCCATCGCTGAGGAGTGGGTGGCCTGGGACACTGGAGAATATAGTGTAGCCACCAGAGATGTGGCATACGGCCCCGACGTGGGTGCCGCCGAGGATTCTTTTTTCTCAGTTTGCTTCTCCACGGCGCATACCTACACTAATATGTACGGGTTGAGTCGGGCGCAAGTGGACGATGACCCAACTTCGAAATTTCTTTTATACCAATGTAAGGGGTTGTTCGGTTTTCATAAGTCATGTGACTTATTAAGTCAAAAAGTGACTTATTTTCTCAAACAGTAGAGAGTTATTAAGTCATGTGACATATAAGTCACTTGCAACCATTTTCTCTTATTTTCAATCCTGACTTATAAGTCACCTCTCTTCTCTTCTTTTTCACCCTGACCGTCTCAGGTATAGAACCGTGCTGAAGTTTATGCAGTAGTTTGCATCCAAGAATATAACTACATTTTATTTAAACCTCAGACAAGATAGTGGACCACATCGCGGCCGGAGAGCATGTGCTTGTGTACGATCTTGGCAGAAAGCCTCTGCATAATAAGACACGGGCAGATCGATTTATGGCAAAATTTAGTACGCACCAAACCGAGTAAAGACATCGATCCCATATCTGTTGGAGAAAAATATCAAGGGCGCAGCATACAGCCATTTATGGCAAGGTTCGTACGCACCAATCCGAGTAATGACATCGCCTCTAAAAACGTAAAAACAGATAAGTAGTTGTCTCAATTTTTCTGTGTATATATATGTGCGAAAACACAAATATGAATGAGGTAATATTGGGATTATCACCCTATTCGATCAAATGTACTCCCTTGCCCGGATAAGCATGCAGTTGTAGCCTCCATGTAACGTCCCGTAAAAAGCAACTATAGCTAGCTTCACTAACGAGATGTTACACCTGTAAGGCTCTGAGCTACTTCAAAAGCTTGAGACAACTTTGTTTTGCAAAAGTACTGGCGTTCGGTAAACACGACATTTCTTTGTTTTAAAAGTGTGACCCTTTGTTTTGCCTTGGGAATTAAGCTAAAATTATGATAATCTTTTCCTAGACGGAGGGAGTAGATATTCAAATACCTATATTTAATGTTATTTTCATTATCTCTTTACATTTAATTCTAGTTTCCACATCATTCAAGAAAAAAAAAAATCTCACGTTTAAAGAGTTATGCACGTGCTCAGCCTTGTTTGGGGCATAGGTTTTCAATATGTATGAGGTTCCAGTTCCAGCAGGACTTGACTTGTTCAGTTTTGTACTGTAAAGATTTATATAACATTGAGAAACTCAAGTCTTGCTCTAACAGAAAAGTGCGAACTCCTACTTTCCCGGCAAGCAGATCATTTTTTAACAGTCTGAATGCATTTTCAGGAATCGACTCTGAGGTGAGCAGTTGCTTTATTGCAATGGGTGGCTTCAGGCGTAACGACACAAGTGGTGGTGACCAACAACCAGCAGTGCTGGTGGTTGCTGCGATGCTGTACCTCAAAACAGTGTACGTAGATGCTGCAAACAAACGCATGTGTGCTTTGCATTATATTCAGGCTCGCTGCAGCGTGCCTGTACGTCTCTGCTATCACTATTGGCAAAAAAAAAAAGACAGAAAGCACCATCGTCTCTGTCCACGTACTTCGACTAAATAATCGAAGCACAAGTGTTAATCCCCGGCAGATGAATCACCGCAAAACACAAATGGTAATTGCTACCGTACTCCTGAATAACTGTGGATCGTCTATTCATTCCGATCCAACAATCATGATCATCTATTACCTCCTGAAATATAATAGTATTTATTAAATTTATATTTCATAAAATAAGATAAATAAGGAAAGTTCAAAATATAAAAATAAATGTAGATTTTGTTGATGGACGAGTGATCTGTAAATGATATTGTAAATCATTTCTTAATATATTTACTTTATATTTCATATGTTTTTGGTAGTATTTATTTAATTTTTATTTTATGTGTAAACAGAAATGTAATATTAGGTCTAGCATCTTGAAAACTTTCATATATGGTTACGGAGTACTGTATCTATGTTCTATATTTCTCCTATTTTATATTAATATATGCTCCATTAGACACTTTGGTTTACATTTTCAGGGGACCTGTATAACTGCAGGTAGCATGCATGCATACACTGCCGTAGAGTCGTACATGAACACCAAAGCCGTACATTTTAAATGTACAAAGCCGTACACTAAGATAAATTTGCAGCAGAGGTTGACACGTACATAACACGAAAGTTCTGGTATGCTGTGTTATGGGCCTTCGACACCTCCATGCACAATTCGAAGAATGGAGGAGCCCATTACCAGCCCATCAAGCACAGTCTCATTAGCCGAAGCACATAGGCCCAACGGGATTCCATCATAAAACCTCTAGTGTACAATTTTGATGGAGCACAACGACCTTACTCCTCCTACACAAACTACAGTTAGTAGATCTGTCAAGACCTCTAGTGTATCTAATATTCTACACACAGATATTTCTGGTGGACAATTTTGTTTCTTTTCGTGATAACAAGGAGATTTAAGGCCAACTAGAGTAACAAGTGCACCTGAATTTACAAGGCAAAAGATGTTATCTCTGCTGGGTTAGGGTCCCATGAAGCTGTACTGTACACGGGCAGAGAGGTTTGATCCACGGAGCAGTACGTGTACGCACCTCACATCCTCAGCATGGAGCAGTACTTGTTTTTATCAGGCCTAGAAAATACTATCTCCTTTCCACAAAACATGCAACTATGGATTTCGTGCCATCAAAAAGTGATGTATGTTTGATCAGAGTTCTACTAAATACTATTCACGTTTATGACTTCAAAATAATTTATTAAAAAAAAAACTACATTTCATAATAAATCTAACAATATTTATTTGATAACATAAACATTGATAGTTTTTTATCTATAATTAGTCAAACTTAGGATACTAAACCGCGACACTATGCTAGAATTGCATTTTTTTAACGGAGGGAGTATTTCCTCGAGGAATAATAAAGAAGTGGTGGTTCAGATGCAAATACAGAGTGCGCTGTCTGACAGGAAGTACATGGACGGCACAAGTCTATCTAAGGCGAAATATGTGCCAAACAGCTTGAAAGCTCTCCTTCTGTCCACACATGCATCATCTAGCTTATCGAGAAATACTGCAACTACCAATCCGATTTTAGAGTTGTCACATTCTGATAGAATATTTGTATGTCTGTTATATTAAGATTCGTCATCGCACTACAATACGAGAATGGGTCGTGTGCCTTGTTGATACTACATACTGCCGCACGCTACCTGCCAACATCGGCCATCTCTCTCGAGCAAGGATCACGATGAGAGTACACATCTACACGTACAATATATATATCGCTGCCGGTTCCTGTATCCTTACCACTAACGAGATGATAAGCACTCAGTGACAATGAAGGATTTCAGTGTAGTAAAGCATGAAGGGTGATGCCGTATAGACCCTCTCTATACATATAGCTACATAATTTATGTATGCTAAATTATACAGTTCACTTACCATAATCAAAGCAAAATTCATTATAATATTCATGATCAAACTAGAGATACAAGAGGAAGGTTATAATATATTCAATTATATATATACATACGGCAGTGTTTGTTCTACACCCAAGTGTAGAATAACATCATAGAACAGCACAAGCATACCACATGAACATCACAAAAATACATCATAGAACATCGTATTAATATTACATAAGATCACATGTATACGATGTGAACACCAAAATACATATATAAAACATCACATGTATACAACATAGGCATCACATCACATGTATAATACGAGATCAACACGTGTATAACACTTAAACATCACTAAATACATGATGAGGTATCAACATAGGATGTAGAATACGTGTTCACTTGCATGCCCGCATCCTGCGTTCCTGGGATAGCTTCTCTGCAAATTTCTGGAGTGCGACGTCATTGGTTGGTCCGTCAAGGACTTTCTCGTGCAAGCCCGTCTCGAGGTTCACCTTTGCCACCTTATGGTTCAGAACCTTATTTGCAACGTCTATCAGTGCCTTCATGTTGTCGTCGGTCGCGCGGTCCATCAACAACATGTCTCCCTCCAGCATGTCAGCCTGCATGGCGTGCAATCATATATAGATATATAACAACCAAGGTTTTAAATAGCCGGGGCAATAGCTGCTCAAAGGCAAACGCTATGGCATTTAGCCGGCTGGCAGCTATAGCCGGCTCTAGCCCGTAATGGCAGCCCTACAGCTAAATGTCTTAGCCAGCGATTTAAAACTATGATAACAACTATACCTACCTATCTATCTCGCACAAACACACATATGGGTAGCTTATTTACCTGGATGCGCAGGTAATTGTTCTCGCAACCCAGGACCCCGAAGATCATTTCGGCACAGACATCAACCATGTCGCCGCTGCCCTGGGAGTACAAGTCGATGATTGGGTGGGCGCCATCCTTGTTAATCCAGCCCAAAGGACCCCACTTGTTACAGTCCTCCCGCGGTGTACTTCTTCGCCTTGTTGGGATTGGCAGTGCCGCCCCGATGGACGGGGCGAGGATGTTACTGTACAGGCTCGCGTCATCCGCCACGGCGCCCTCCAGCCCCACCTTGCTCATTTCCATCGCTTCCATGGCAGCCACGGTCGGGTTCGGGTTCGGGTTCGGATTCAGGTTCAGGTTCACGTTGTCATCCCCGAGCTCACCCTGCATGAGCATGACCCTGTTCTTCAGCTCGCTGCGGACACGCAGCACCTCCTTGGTGACCACTGACATGGCGACCATGGTGGGATTGTTGGCCACCACTCCGCCGTCCACGAGCTCGTACTGGTGGGGGTAGCCAGCAGCGTTTGTGATCCGGAAGCTGTGCGCCGGCAGATAGGTCGGTGCCGCCGATGTGGCGATGCAAACATCGGCGAGGGGCGCGTTCTTTCCCGCGTCCCGCTCTGCCTCCAGCGTGTTGAAGACGACGGGCTGCATCCGGCTCACGTCGAATGCGGGAATGACGACATTGCTCAGTGTGTTCGCCAGCTTGGTGTCCTTGATCAGGCTCTTGATCTTTTTGTGCAGGAACTTGCCGTCGTACTTTGGGCCTCCCGTCACCATCTTCAACGCGGCTAATACGGGGCTGCAAGAAGGCGCAACCACAACACAAACAGGCATATCCCACAAGATGACCACGTGTATATGTACGTACGCAAGAAGACGCACGCTGATTGAATATGCCAGATGAGTGAGAAAATCAATGTGTGTGTATGTATCGTACTTAGGCTCTTCGAAGATGTCCTTGCCGTTGTCGAGGTAGAACTGGTTGATGTCCTTGGCGGCGAATAGCAGCCTCTTGTCCTTGCCGGGCGCCGACAGCATCGCTGTGAGCAGCCCGCCGGTGCTGGTCCCAGCAATGAAATCGAAGTAGTCAGCGATCCTAGCGTCCGGCCCGTCTTTCTTCTGCATTCAATCAACCAAGAATAATGATGATATATGCATATTGGGGGGCTAGGCCGGTCTGTGCATATGATAATGATGATACCTTGCTGGGGGCTGGGAAACCAGCAATACTAACTGGGTGATGAACAAAAGAACACAAACTGTTGTGCTTGTTTAATGTTTTAAATAGCGGGCTATGCCACTTAATTAGCGAAGAGTTCTACTCGATCAACCCTACACGCTACTAAAGGAGAATGCAAACTTTCTTGTTGATGCATTGCTATGTATATATGTTATTTGCATCGATCATACTTGGAGCAGAGCCTCCAGGTGGGCTAGGATGGTTGCGGGATGATCCCACGGATGCCTCCGCCATCGATGCTCAACACAGTGAGAACTCTTCCCTGCTGCGGTGCTGGGAGCGCCACAAGCGAGATGGGATTCAATAATTCCATTGTTCCTACAGCTAACTAACTGGGGACTAGCTTCTGCAAATGGGTTTTGTTGGAACCTGGCCTGTCTCCCCGCTCAACATTGCAGCTCTGAGAGGCTATTTATAGACCGGCCAGGAGTATGGAGCTCCTAAATACCAGCTCTGGTGTGTATAGTCAACCCTCTAACTATATATTAAAACTAACTAGCCATAAATCATTGTGCCATGTATTCACAGAAACCACTTTTCAAACTAGTAGATATTCTGTAATGGGGCTGTTAAAACTATTGGATTGTGTTGCTTGAAGAAATAAATATATGATTTTAACATTTACGATATTCTGATCTGTATCGGGATTTTTTTTGGTTTTTGGTGAGGACTGATAATAAATATTTTTTTATTTTTGCTTTTGGTTGAAACCGATATTTTTGTGCTAATATGAGACCATCTTTAGAAATATTTGTTACAGGAGTGGTCTATGTTACCATGCAGCGCTTTAAATTATTATTATAAGAGGATGATGGCATTTTTAAGACGGCTAGCAATACAAACAGCCACTACACATCAATTCTTATTTGTGGTTGTAAGTATATTCGTCTCTAGTAATAATTGTTGTGCAAAAGAAATTCATATATATTTTTGAAAGATGTTGGACAAAGATGAAATGTTTGGTAGTTAACAGTTGCATTTTGAGATTGTTTATGGGCCAACATAGATGTTAGGTTATTCTATGATTGAGATATAAAACTCTATAGGCGACAAGTTTTATATTTGAGATTGTTTAGGTCTCTAGACATATTCAACAAAAGATTCAAAATAAGAACATCTCCAACAGGCTACCTACTTGACCCACTACCGGAGACGGCGTCTTGCCGGCGCCGGGAGGTTTGCCGAGCACTAAAACACAGCCTTTCGGCAAACCTCCTCTTGGCCGAGAGGAAGACGCTTGGTGAATCATGGCCCTCGGCAAAGGGCAGCTCTTTGCTGGCGTCGGTGCTCATTGAACTGCAGCGCTCGGCAAAGGCTTCACTTTGCCGGCGCCCATCCCTACGCTTCGACAAAGAGGCCCTTTGTCGAAAGTGCCCTTCCTGATGCTCAGCAAAGCGTAATTTTTTATTTTAATGCATGAATTTTTATGTGGCCATGCTACAGTCCTTGTCAAAACATATCCAAGTTTGGGATTTTTGGAACTTTTTGCTGTTTTTAAACTTTATCTTTTTATTTGAATTACTTCTCAAAATTCAAATTTGAAGTGCAAGTCATTCGAATAAGTAGAAAAAGTGAATGAAAAATGATATTCGTGTTAGCTATCAAATCCCTCTCGCTCCGCTAGCAATTCCTTTTGGGTCTCGAGACTACATATTTTTTTGTTTCATCGGTTTTCCCACACGCCTACTTTTCTCGATCGATTCAATGTAGGGCCCCTCCCCAAAGATCCCTCATCGGCAGAGAGTTTTTCCCTAGGGGCATTTCTCTAGACCGGATCCGGCATTCCTCGCCCAGCGCCGCACGGTTCCGCCGCCCGGTGGTTCGATCCTAGTTGTGCAGGGGCACGACACTCCTCCCCCTGGCGGGCTCCTCCCCAACGGTGCAAAGCACGGTGCGAGCAGCGGCGGGCGCAAGACACGCGCTGCTCCCGGCGGTGCGAGGCAAGCATGGCATGGGCCTCCTGGAAGCGGCACTTCCCCAATGGCTATCTACTTAGTCCCCTTTGGGCGATGGTCTACCATGGACGAGCTGGGACATCTAGTGTAAACAACATGCCTCCCTTATCCATTGTGGCTTCCCGGACATAGCCCTCCCGGTGTTTTTCAGGGGCACACGTCTTCTTGACCTATCCGTTTCTCCTCCGTCGGCATCCCGAGATAGTTCTCTTTAGGCGGCCTAAGTCTACCGTGGACGAGTTCCTCTGTAGTTGAACCATGAGAAGATGGCTTGTGGGACTCATCTGTCACCCTCAGTAAGGATGAATTTGGGTAGCCTATCTTAGATATTATTGCTTGAGAAAATATGGGTAGTGTGAAGATGGGTGGCTACCAAAATAGACACTTAGGTAGTACGATTTGGGTAGTACTGCTGGGATCAGTATAACAAATGAATGGCCAAAAGTATTCACAAATGACTACCACTACAAATATAATTGATTTTTTGGACACAACCCGATATGACTTTTTATGACAATGTGGAGGACATCGTTGATAGGGTGTTGTCGGTTCTGCTAGCAAGAAGAGGATTGTCTTGAGAAACAGATTCATCGCGACCCAATACAATGCGAACACAGAGGACGGGGAGTGCTGCGGGGGCCAAAGAAATTGCAAGACATCATTGAGTGACTCAGCACCAATGGACTGTCACAGGAATTGGAATGTATTATTCTATCTTCTAAGATTTTTTTTGAACCGAGAACGACCCCATTTCTATTTATTGTTATGGAAATGCAGCACACAAGAGTACACATCACGTGAAGGAAAAGGCCAGCAAGAGAAACTACAAAGCTACCCTTGCATGCCTGCATCAGACGAGGAACAGAGAGAACAAAGCAGATAGAGAAATGGCTAACAAAGGCCGAACATTCACATCCACATCACAAAAGCACTGAAGGCACCAGCATACCATCAGACAAAAGCAGAGCGTGAAACTCGTTGCAGAATGATCCATCTTGAGTTATCCTGGCTGTCCTTGTCATCTCTTGTAGGAAATTCTGGACACTTTCTACCAGTAGAGTTGCTATGCAAAAAGAAAAAGCGATGGCTAAACTGAAGTGAAAACCTGATTTTTCCACTAGAAAATCTGCAATTTTCACCGTCTGGTCCAAAATTTGTTGCAGATTTGCTGGCCAATATAATGGACTCATATCTAACCCACTTTGTGCACCCATGTCACACGTATTTCCTCAAAGTGGAACAACAAAATCACCTCAAAGTGGAACAACAAAATAACGAGAAAAATGAAGCAAATACCTCACTGCTCACATATTTTTGTGCACGCGACATAGCCACCCTCGTGCGCCGTAGATGCAGACCAACAGCAGCCACAGGCTGTTGTAGGACGAGTACAAATAAATGAGCGCCATAGATGTTCCTGCTTATCTTGTAGCTGAATATGTATAAGAGGTCATCAGTATAAGGCCGGGTTCCCTATATATTCCAAAATGAAGGGTTTCAGTCACAGCCAAGAGCCAAGAACACATAGATCGCACATGTCCATTTTAGGACCACCCCTACGGGGTACTCCCAATCCAATCGTGTGTGCTGTGACCAATGCGTGTTTCATGCTCGTCAGTGAGTTATTACTAGGCAGCCCACGCGGCCTATTCTTGCTGCATTGTGCAATTTTCAGATAATGTATTGTAAAGATTTACGACCAATTATGACAAATCTAAATAATTTTTGTGCGTCGCAAATAGGCGGAGTTTTTAGTAGCACCGGTCGTGATTATTTGATAAAGGCAGCACCACACACTGCTGCAGAATGGGGCTGCAGTTCCACTTGGAAATGGACCTCGGTCTCGGTTTCCCACCAAGCCTTTAGTCCCGGCGTTAAGGAGTTTATGGGACCTTTAGTCCCCATTTCTAACATAAAGAGACCTTTAGTCCCAGTTTCTTTTTCTTTTCTTGTGATTTAGGGTTTTCTTTCTTTTATAGTTTCTTTTGAATTTATTTTTTTCGTTAATTTTTGTGTTCTACAGTACTAATATACGTCCACACATATATGTGTAAAAACGATTCACAAACCAAAAGCAGGCAACTAGTGTGGCAACATCGCTGGCTGTCCTTGGCTGTCCGATTGGCAACATCATGGACAAGTCTCGGCATTTTGAAAAAAAAAATCCTCAAACTCAGGCAAAATGGACCCGCAGTTCGTCTTCCATTCTCAGTTTTTTCTGAAAAAGTCCTCGAACTTGCACAACCAGAACACGCCATCCGTGTCTTCACATGGGACAGCCTGCCAACCATTGAATGGCCTTATTGGGCCGAATTCAGACTGAAGTTGCATAGAAAATTCTCTATTAAAATTTTGTTTTATGAATAAATATGCTAAAATTTAGAACTTGCATAGTAAATTATAGGAAAATCATAAAATAGAAAATTAAATAATTTTGGAATCCTCACAACCTGCAGTCGAACCACAATAAACCATATTTTAGTACGAAGATTGTACTCTATATTTTTGTCTACCATTCTCTAGCCGGGACAAATATAGCCAAAAAACAAAATACATATATCTCAAAGCTCAAAAAAGTGACAATTCAACCTTCCAAATATATAAATAGTGAAATGAAAAATCATCGGTTAAAATATACTATCATCGGTAGCGATAATTTCCACATAACAAGAAAAAAACTACGAGAGGAGGGCAGTGTCATTGGGCTTCAGCTTGAATTGAAAAGTTTTTTATTCTTTTCTATTTATTTAGGGTGTCTCCAACAGTTTAGTCAACTGATATCTTATATGAGCTCATTCATTACCTAGCCCGTTTCATGCCATGTCAAGGTCAGCCATATCGCATCCCTTTGTCCCAAAATAACACATAATTATGGGAATCGTTCGAGTTAACTTTGACGAAAGTTTGATCAAATCTTACTATTACTAATTGGAGGCTCCAACGGAGGCTCCACGTTAACTCTCATCAAATGCACTAGAAAAAAAAAAAAGATAAATCTTAGAAATTCCCACAATAATTAGAAACATCTAGCCATCCATTCGGTAGTCTCTAACGATGATAGCCATTAGATGTTATTTCTAAAGAATTACCCACCATTGCCATTATAAAAAACAATGTAAAATAATCCCCTAAATCTTTTCATAAATTACCCACCATTGCCATTATGAAAAATAATTAGCATCAGCCATAATTATTGTATTAACTTAATAATAATGTTTTTAACCATCGACAGGGAAGCCCCCATCTATTTTTTATGTTTTTTTAAACCCAACCCAAAAAAATCGTCCCCCCATAGTGGGTCGAACCTAGGGCTAGAGAATGGTTTTGCAACTTAGAAAAAATTTCACTAAATTACTTCAAATTACATGCTAATGTTCCATAAAACAATTAGGAGACCATCAGTCCATGATATGTGGAGTTAACTATAAAGCCTATATGCATAAATTTAAACCATCACAATTATAAAAGATAATTAATCCAATCCAATAGTATTTTGTATAAATTATCCACCTCTATCATTATGAAAGATAATGCTTTGATTCTTAAATTTGCATTCAAATTATGCATAATGGCATTATGACACATAATGAAAAACAATGTATACCTATATAATTTGTACCTAATTTATCCACACGTCAACCATTATAAACAATTAACAAAAAGTCTCTTAAATCTACATATAAATGCTAATATAAGCAATTACAAACAATAAACATTTGTAAGTCAAAACTTACATTAGTGTGAATAATAATTATTTTTATAGGAGCACGGAAATATATCCGTAGCTTGAACCACTTAGTAATGACACTTTCAACCCACTTTAAATTATGTAAATACTCTTGATAATAAAATTTGAAAGTTGTTGTAAAAAAAAAAAAAGTTTAAACATTTCGATCAAAACATTATGTCATAATATGAATATTAATAACTTAGTTTTTTAAAAAATTGTTTAATTAAACGGTAGTAATATGACACAATAAATTTAAAATT
Source organism: Hyparrhenia diplandra (assembly GCA_015847255.1). Classification (NCBI taxonomy): domain Eukaryota; kingdom Viridiplantae; phylum Streptophyta; class Magnoliopsida; order Poales; family Poaceae; genus Hyparrhenia; species Hyparrhenia diplandra. The sequence continues at coordinate 40,581 of JADLZK010013351.1, forward strand.
ATGGGTGCCTTGGTGCATGCTAAAAAACTATTTATGACAATGTGAAAACAAAGAGGGTAGACTTGGGACATAGAATAATATTTTTTTATTAAAACAGAACATGATTTTTTTTTGAATAAATGATAGAATAAACATTAGAATTTCAAATCAATACATGTAAAAATATTAAAACAACTAGATCAAAAGCTAAAGATTAAAATATAGATTTTTAAAATATCACATAAATGGATATAATAAGATTTTATACACTTTTATTTTATTTATGCTTTAGCTAAATACATATCGTGCTAAAAGATTAACATATAATGTTTTGCTCACAAAAAATGGTAGAAAAGGGCACATCCTAAAATTCCTATAAAAATCTAAAAACTTTTGCAAACAAATCAATTTAGTATACTCAACATATATTGTAAATAATAACTATTGTATCTGAGGAATTAATAAGCTTAAATTTGGGAAAAAGAATCAAAATTTAGGTTTACATATCCTCAAAATAGAGATGGCTGTTAAAACTATCATAGTTTAAGCTATATAAAGAAAACAAATATGGATATGGATGAGACAAACATTTAAATCAATATTTGATAGATTATCACAATTGAATATAGAGAAAAGATATTTCATGTAAGTAAACTTAGTTGTTACTATCTGCTCATAGGATTCCAACCCGTGCGAGAGCACGGGTTGGTGAACTAGTTTATAATAATTAGTATTAATATTTGGAGTTAAATGCATTGTGGACACCTAAACTTACAAAACTGCGTCAAATAGGTCCGTGGACTTTGAAACCAGATATCTAGCCCCTCGAACTTACGATCCCATTCACCCCAGGTTCAGCCTGGTTTTGCATTGCTGGCTGGACTTTGTCTTCCCCGAAACTGCATGCCCCTCCATGGTATATCTATCTTCACGTGAATTTCTAAGTTTGCATTTTGCAAATAATAGTATTATTAGTTAGTGGGTCGGCCCAATTGATCGTTAGACCCATGCACTTTCTTCTTCTTGGGCCACAAAAGCCGTAGGAACGACAAGTGAACTCATATCTTCAAGCCCATTGATTTGGCCGTGGACTTTGTCTTCCTCCAAACTCTCTTTCCCTTTTTCTTTCTACTACCAGCAGACAAAAAAGCTTTCCTTGTTCAACTAATTTGCTTAGCCCCCCGGATGGTGGATGACGGTACAATGCCAAGCCTGAATCAAGATATGAAACTTAATTTTGCATAGTAAACCATGACGAGGGCGGAGCTTCTCGGCTCATCACATCGACGACAGGATGCGCCTGCGCATGATCCCTAAAAGGCCGACGGCGGCCTTGAGAGTTTTCTTCATGTTTCACCTGGCCATCTTCTCGACCGCTCTACCGAGTTGAACGGCTTCTCCGTGGGATCTGCGAGGACCGGATCATTTGGCTTGCATGGAGTGGCACGGAAGGAGCATTCGGATCTGAGAGGAAGATGTCTTTAGCTTGTCATCCGCCAAACAAGTTGCATGGACTGCAGCACCTAGACCTTCCTCAATTGATGGCACACCGCCACAAGCGCTCTACATGACTGAAGTTGCGGGGCCCGAACAATCTTACGCTACACCTCTTCTTCTACTCAAAAAAATAAATAAGTAAATAATCTTCTGCTTTGCACCTCCTCTCACTTGCACTGTTAGTTTGTGTGTGCGTCTTGCATCACTAGCGGATGCTAAACTAGTCGAACCAACTCCTAATACGAATGTCTTGAGCTAGTTAGTGCGGTACATTATGCATGGACAAAAGGATGACATACATGTAACAAGCACTTGTTCGCGGGGAAGACCTTTGAGCCTCCCAAATGGTTAGTGTCTTTTTCGGTATCTTGGACATGCCAAAATATGGCGGCCCAAGTAAGCTGCCCACTCCTATGATTTCCCACTTTCCTATTAGAAAAGCCCATGCATGTAAATGCAAAATGGGGACTGTCCTTTCCTAACTTTAAAAATACCTCAAGTTATTGATTATTTATTCTTGGTGCACCTGCTAGAAACTCCCAATCTGGATTTGCACACTCTATTTTTGGAAACCAACCAAACATGCTTACCGAGAAAAGGGAAAAAGCGGGAGTTGTTTATCGAAAAGGAAAAAAAAAAGGGGAGCTTGAGGGGAGAGTAGTGCACGCTCACAAACAGACAGATGCCAAACGAGCACAGCTCCCAAGCCCAACCCACTATGCCCAACCCACTATGTCTACCGTAAGCATTTTTAACGTTCAAATAGTAATGACTTTCACGTAGAAACATGTATTCTCCATTTTGTTCTAGAAATCTCATGCATCATCCAAAAACTAAGGAACCTAAGATGATCAAATAAAATAACATACATCCAACATTAAACAAGTGTTGAGGCTTATCAACTATAACAGGTATTTGAAAAAATATATCAATGCATCTTCTATGTTTCTTTCCTTCATATCTCCGCTCCAAGATTCTTCTTGTGATTCCCCTCATATCTTCTCGTCACTCATGCATTTTTGGTAAAACTAATTAAAACTACTATAGTAGCAAAACTAAAGCTGCTTGTCTTGTTGAAGACAATGCTTCGTAGGGATTGAAGTGTTTGGCCAAGTCCATGTACGGAAATTCGTAGAAAGGACCACAACCCCCGCAAACAAGTGGGAAAACGTTAGGATGCAAAATAGTGAGTTTACTAGATTCTAGTTGAGAACCAAACAAAAAGTGATGTTTGACTAAAAAATTTGAAAGAAACAATTGACCAATAGAATTGTGCATGCCATTGTTCATTTTCAAGAAAAGGAACATTCTTTAGTAACCTTACGTGTGTGCTAGGATCAGAATTAAACCATTTTATTTCTATAGAAAAGAGTAATAGCATAACAAATTCATGATTCGCAGATGGAAACTAACTTGGTGAGCCATATCCTGTTCATGACAAGAAAGGAGTGAGTCTACAACATTAACCCATGGTCTCGGGTAGCGGTCGCGGTGTGCCAATCACCACAATGAATACCAAATTTCAATCTCCCTAGCACACCCCCACATGAATCGTGCTAGGGAACCACTTACGACGTGGAGTGGTCACATATCTAATGAGAACCATATTCATGTACGAGAATATACAAGTGCATGCCAATTCAAGGAAAACACTAACATCAGTAGGGAAAATTAATCAAGATAATAAAATACCCGATAGTGAAAATGTTGAGTACACTATCGCGCATAAAAGGTGTGTAAAATGGTTTGTTGTACAGTACACTATCACACATACAATCTTCATCTTCAATGAAAAGGTTGATATTTCTCTTTGTGTTGTGTAATTGTATTGTGTCAATTGGAATGCTTGTTGTCAAGGCACATCACATCAGCTCTCAATGACTACAAGCATAAATGCAGAGAACAAGGCACATTCTATGACTGGTCACCGGTGTCCTAGGGTGAAACTTATAGTCAGATTTTAGTAACGAGTTTGGTTACTAGGGAGAAACTAGGAGGAGAACAATAATGGTGTAAATAACTGACAGTTGAAAGAAATAATTTACCATTCCACATCCAGGAACCAAAGCTCTTCCTTTCGGGAATGTTCCTGATCTAACAAGATGTTCGATGACAGGAGTTGGCTTTCCCAAATCCCATGGGGTAACACCAAACTCGCATGAGTACTTCTCCCACCCATCTGATGAACAATGATTTAGAAAAGGACAATTCAGAATCAGTAAACTCACGCGGTAGTGACAATGTTGAGCCTAGAAGTCCAATCATTTAAGATTTGCTTATATTTGGATATACTTGTGCCACACTTAGTACCAACCGACATGTCTGATTTTTTATAAATGAACTTATTCATAAGATTTCCCATTTTATTTTAGGAAATTGATTTATTTTGAGACGGAGGGAATATGTTCTGTCATCTTCCTAAGTTAATGAAAAATGGTTGCTGAACATTTTTTTATTTGCAAAATAAGGTTAAAGATTAAGTGTGCTCACTAATGGATCTCTTGCCTTTTTGGTTTTATTTCATAAGTCTGACTTCTCAAAAAATGTTTCTTAGCCTATGTAGTGTATATATTTAGACTTTATTTGTTTGTTACCATAAGATACCCACAATGCACACCATAACTGCTTTGCATTTCATACATAAATGCCTCGTGCATCATACTAAATTGCTAGTTTTTTCCCCACGTACCTGGTGCACCATAGAGTTTTAATGTCCTCCATGATTTTGTTGCAGCTTTTTCCTCCCAAACTCCTCATTGAGTCCATTACCTCAAATAATTTTTCCCCTTGGAAATGGACCTCGGTCTCGGTTTCCCACCAAGCCTTTAGTCCCGGCGTTAAGGAGTTTATGGGACCTTTAGTCCCCATTTCTAACATAAAGAGACCTTTAGTCCCAGTTTCTTTTTCTTTTCTTGTGATTTAGGGTTTTCTTTCTTTTATAGTTTCTTTTGAATTTATTTTTTTCGTTAATTTTTGTGTTCTACAGTACTAATATACGTCCACACATATATGTGTAAAAACGATTCACAAACCAAAAGCAGGCAACTAGTGTGGCAACATATTTGTCCTTGGTCTGTCCGATTGGCAACATCATGGACAAGTCTCGGCATTTTGAAAAAAAAATCCTCAAACTCAGGCAAAATGGACCCTTAGATTCGTCTTCCATTCTCAGTTTTTCTGAAAAAGTCCTCGAACTTGCACAACGAGAACACGCCATCCGTGTCTTCACATGGGACGACTGCCAACCATTGAATGGCCTTATTGGGCGAATTGCATGAAGTTGCATAGAAAATTCTCTATTAAAATTTTGTTTTATGAATAAATATGCTAAAATTTAGAACTTGCATAGTAAATTATAGGAAAATCATAAAATAGAAAATTAAATAATTTTGGAATCCTCACAACCCGCAAATCGAACCACAATAAACCATATTTTAGTACGAAGATTGTACTCTATATTTTTGTCTACCATTCTCTAGCCGGGACAAATATAGCCAAAAAAACAAAATACATATATCTCAAAGCTCAAAAAAGTGACAATTCAACCTTCCAAATATATAAATAGTGAAATGAAAAATCATCGGTTAAAATATACTATCATCGGTAGCGATAATTTCCACATAACAAGAAAAAAAAAAATACTACGAGGAGGGCAAAGTGTCATTGGGCTTCAGCTTGAATTGAAAAGTTTTTTATTCTTTTCTATTTATTTAGGGTGTCTCCAACAGTTTAGTCAACTGATATCTTATATGAGCTCATTCATTACCTAGCCCGTTTCATGCCATGTCAAGGTCAGCCATCTCGCATCCCTTTGTCCCAAAATAACACATAATTATGGGAATCGCTCGAAAGTTAACTTGACGAAAGTTTGATCAAATCTTACTATTACTAATTGGAGGCTCCAACGGAGGCTCCACGTTAACTCTCATCAAATGCACTAGAAAAAAAGATAAATCTTAGAAATTCCCACAATAATTAGAAACATCTAGCCATCCATTCGGTAGTCTCTAACGATGATAGCCATTAGATGTTATTTCTAAAGAATTACCCACCATTGCCATTATAAAAAACAATGTAAAATAATCCCTAAATCTTTTCATAAATTACCCACCATTGCCATTATGAAAAATAATTAGCATCAGACCATAATTATTGTATTAACTTAATAATAATGTTTTTAACCATCGACAGGGAAGCCCCCATCTATTTTTTTATGTTTTTTAAACCCAACCCAAAAAAATCGTCCCCCATAGTGGGTCGAACCTAGGGCTAGAGAATGGTTTTGCAACTTAGAAAAAATTTCACTAAATTACTTCAAATTACATGCTAATGTTCCATAAAACAATTAGGAGACCATCAGTCCATGATATGTGGAGTTAACTATAAAGCCTATATGCATAAATTTAAACCATCACAATTATAAAAGATAATTAATCCAATCCAATAGTATTTTGTATAAATTATCCACCTCTATCATTATGAAAGATAATGCTTTGATTCTTAAATTTGCATTCAAATTATGCATAATGGCATTATGACACATAATGAAAAACAATGTATACCTATATAATTTGTACCTAATTTATCCACACGTCAACCATTATAAACAATTAACAAAAAGTCTCTTAAATCTACATATAAATGCTAATATAAGCAATTACAAACAATAAACATTTGTAAGTCAAAACTTACATTAGTGTGAATAATAATTATTTTTATAGGAGCCCTGGAAATATATCCGTAGTGAGACCACTTAGTAATGACACTTTCAACCCACTTTAAATTATGTAAATACTCTTGATAATAAAATTTGAAAGTTGTTGTCTAAAAAAAAGTTTAAACATTTCGATCAAAACATTATGTCATAATATGAATATTAATAACTTAGTTTTTTTAAAAAATTGTTTAATTAAACGGTAGTAATATGACACAATAAATTTAAAATTATGGGTGCCTTGGTGCATGCTAAAAAAACTATTTATGACAATGTGAAAACAAAGAGGGTAGACTTGGGACATAGAATATTCTTTTATTAAAACAGAACATGATTTTTTTGAATAAATGATAGAATAAACATTAGAATTTCAAATCAATACATGTAAAAATATTAAAACAACTAGATCAAAAGCTAAAGATTAAAATATAGATTTTTAAAATATCACATAAATGGATATAATAAGATTTTATACACTTTTATTTTATTTATGCTTTAGCTAAATACATATCGTGCTAAAAGATTAACATATAATGTTTTGCTCACAAAAAATGGTAGAAAAGGGCACATCCTAAAATTCCTATAAAAATCTAAAAACTTTTGCAAACAAATCAATTTAGTATACTCAACATATATTGTAAATAATAACTATTGTATCTCGAGGAATTAATAAGCTTAAATTTGGGAAAAAGAATCAAAATTTAGGTTTACATATCCTCAAAATAGAGATGGGCTGTTAAAACTATCATAGTTTAAGCTATATAAAGAAAACAAATATGGATATGGATGAGACAAACATTTAAATCAATATTTGATAGATTATCACAATTGAATATAGAGAAAAGATATTTCATGTAAGTAAACTTAGTTGTTACTATCGCTCATAGGATTCCAACCCGTGCGAGGAGAGCACGGGTTGGTGAACTAGTTTATAATAATTAGTATTAATATTTGGAGTTAAATGCATTGTGGACACCTAAACTTACAAAAGCAAGCGTCAAATAGGTCCGTGGACTTTGAAACCAGATATCTAGCCCCTCGAACTTACGATCCCATTCACCCTGTGTTGACTGGTTTTGCATTCTTTGTTTGGACTTTGTCTTCCCGAAACCGCATGCCCCTCCATGGTATATCTATCTTCACGTGAATTTCTAAGTTTGCATTTTGCAAATAATAGTATTATTAGTTAGTGGGTCGGCCCAATTGATCGTTAGACCCATGCACTTTCTTCTTCTTGGGCCACAAAAAGCCGTAGGAACAGCAAGTGAACTCATATCTTCAAGCCCATTGATTTGGGCCGTGGACTTTGTCTTCCTCCAAACTCTCTTTCCCTTTTTCTTTCTACTACCAGCAGACAAAAAAGCTTTCCTTGTTCAACTAATTTGCTTAGCCCTGGATGGCTGGATGACGGTACAATGCCAAGCCTGAATCAAGATATGAAACTTAATTTTGCATAGTAAACCATGACAGGGCGGAGCTTCTCAGCTCATCACATCGACGACAGGATGCGCCTCTGCATGATCCTCTAAGGCTGACGGCGGCCTTCAGAGTTTTCTTCATGTTTCACCTGGCCATCTTCTCGATCTGCTCTACCGAGTTGAACAGCTTCTCCGTGGGATCTGCGAGGACTGGATCATTTGGCTTGCATGGAGTGGCCTGGAAGGAGCATTCAGATACAGAGGAAGATGTCTTTAGCTTGTCATCCGCCAAACAAGTTGCATGGACTGCAGCACCTAGACCTTCCTCAATTGATGGCACACCGCCACAACTGCTCTACCTGTACTGAAGTTGCAGGGCCCGAACAATCTTCTGCTACACCTCTTCTTCTACTCAAAAAAATAAATAAGTAAATAATCTTCTGCTGCACCTCCTCTCACTTGCCTGCAGTTGTGTGTGCGTACTGCATCACTAGCAGATGCTAAACTAGTCGAACCAACTCCTAATACGAATGTACTGAGCTAGTTAGTGCAGGTACATTATGCATGGACAAAAGGATGACATACATGTAACAAGCACTTGTTCGCAGGAAGACCTTTGAGCCTCCCAAATGGTTAGTGTCTTTTCGGTATCTTGGACATGCCAAAATATGGCGGCCCAAGTAAGCTGCCCACTCCTATGATTTCCCACTTTCCTATTAGAAAAGCCCATGCATGTAAATGCAAAATGGGGACTGTCCTTTCCTAACTTTAAAAATACCTCAAGTTATTGATTATTTGTTACTGGTGCCTGCACGCGCAGGAAACTCCCAATCTGACTGCACACTCTATTTTTGGAAACCAACCAAACATGCTTACCAGAAAAGGGAAAAAGCGGGAGTTGTTTATCAGAAAAGGAAAAAAAAACTGGGAGCAGGAGAGTAGTGCACGCTCACAAACAGACAGATGCCAAACGAGCACAGCTCCCAAGCCCAACCCACTATGCCCAACCCACTATGTCTACCGTAAGCATTTTTTAACGTTCAAATAGTAACAGCTTTCACGTAGAAACATGTATTCTCCATTTTGTTCTAGAAATCTCATGCATCATCCAAAAACTAAGGAACCTAAGATGATCAAATAAAATAACATACATCCAACATTAAACAAGTGTTGAGGCTTATCAACTATAACAGGTATTTGAAAAAATATATCAATGCATCTTCTATGTTTCTTTCCTTCATATCTCCGCTCCAAGATTCTTACTGTGATTCCCCTCATATCTTCTGTCACTCATGCATTTTTGGTAAAACTAATTAAAACTACTATAGTAGCAAAACTAAACTGCTTGTACTGTTGAAGACAATGCTTCGTAGGGATTGAAGTGTTTGGCCAAGTCCATGTACGGAAATTCGTAGAAAGGACCACAACCCCCGCAAACAAGTGGGAAAAACGTTAGGATGCAAAATAGTGAGTTTACTAGATTCTAGTTGAGAACCAAACAAAAAGTGATGTTTGACTAAAAAATTTGAAAGAAACAATTGACCAATAGAATTGTGCATGCCATTGTTCATTTTCAAGAAAAGGAACATTCTTTAGTAACCTTACGTGTGTGCTAGGATCAGAATTAAACCATTTTATTTCTATAGAAAAGAGTAATAGCATAACAAATTCATGATTCGCGCAGATGGAAACTAACTTGGTGAGCCATATCCCTGTTCATGACAAGAAAGGAGTGAGTCTACAACATTAACCCATGGTCTCACGGGTAGCGGTGCGGTGTGCCAATCACCACAATGAATACCAAATTTCAATCTCCCTAGCACACCCCACATGAATCGTGCTAGGGAAACACACCTGACGCCGTGGAGTGGTCACATATCTAACGAGAACCATATTCATGTAGAATAATATACAAGTGCATGCCAATTCAAGGAAAACACTAACATCAGTAGGGAAAATTAATCAAGATAATAAAATACCCGATAGTGAAAATGTTGAGTACACTATCGCGCATAAAAGGTGTGTAAAATGGTTTGTTGTACAAGTACACTATCACACATACAATCTTCATCTTCAATGAAAAGGTTGATATTTCTCTTGTGTTGTGTAATTGTATTGTGTCAATTGGGATACTTGTTGTCAAGGCACATCACATCAGCTCTCAATGACTACAAGCATAAATGCAGAGAACAAGGCACATTCTATGACTGGTCACCGGTGTCCTAGGGTGAAACTTATAGTCGATTTTAGTAACGAGTTTGGTTACTAGGGAGAAACTAGGAGGAGAACAATAATGGTGTAAATAACCGGCGGTTGAAAGAAATAATTTACCATTCCACATCCGGGGAACCAAAGCTCTTCTTTTCGGGAATGTTCTCGATCTAACAAGATGTTCGATGACGGGAGTTGGCTTTCCCAAATCCCATGGGGTAACACCAAACTCGCGTACTTCTCCCACCCATCGATGAACAATGATTTAGAAAAGGACAATTCAGAATCGGTAAACTCACGCGGTAGTGACAATGTTGAGCCTAGAAGTCCAATCATTTAAGATTTGCTTATATTTGGATATACTTGTGCCACACTTAGTACCAACCGACATGTCGATTTTTTATAAATGAACTTATTCATAAGATTTCCCATTTTATTTTAGGAAATTGATTTATTTTGAGACGGAGGGAATATGTTACGTCATCTTCCTAAGTTAATGAAAAATGGTTCTTTGAACATTTTTTTATTTGCAAAATAAGGTTAAAGATTAAGTGTGCTCACTAATGGATCTCTTGCCTTTTTGGTTTTATTTCATAAGTCCGACTTCTCAAAAAAAAAAAATGTTTCTTAGCCTATGTAGTGTATATATTTAGACTTTATTTGTTTGTTACCATAAGATACCCACAATGCACACCATAACGCTTTGCATTTCATACATAAATGCCTTGTGCATCATACTAAATTGCTAGTTTTTTTCCCCCACGCACGGTGCACCATAGAGTTTTAATGTCCTCCATGATTTTGTTGCAGCTTTTTTTCCTCCCAAACTCCTCATTGAGTCCATTACCTCAAATAATTTTTCCCCTTGAAATGGACCTCGGTCTCGGTTTCCCACCAAGCCTTTAGTCCGTTAAGGAGTTTATGGGACCTTTAGTCCCCATTTCTAACATAAAGAGACCTTTAGTCCCAGTTTTTTTTTCTTTTCTTGTGATTTAGGGTTTTCTTTTCTTTTATAGTTTCTTTTGAATTTATTTTTTTTTTCGTTAATTTTTGTGTTCTACAGTACTAATATACGTCCACACATATATGTGTAAAAACGATTCACAAACCAAAAGCAGGCAACTAGTGTGGCAACATCATTTGGCTGTCCTTGGCTGTCCGATTGGCAACATCATGGACAAGTCTCGGCATTTTGAAAAAAAATCCTCAAACTCAGGCAAAATGGACCCAAGATTCGTCTTCCATTCTCGTTTTTTACGAAAAAGTCCTCGAACTTGCACAACTTAACACGCCATCCGTGTCTTCACATGGGACGACACGCCAACCATTGAATGGCCTTATTGGGCGAATTGCATGAAGTTGCATAGAAAATTCTCTATTAAAATTTTGTTTTATGAATAAATATGCTAAAATTTAGAACTTGCATAGTAAATTATAGGAAAATCATAAAATAGAAAATTAAATAATTTTGGAATCCTCACAACTCGCAAATCGAACCACAATAAACCATATTTTTAGTACGAAGATTGTACTCTATATTTTTGTCTACCATTCTCTAGCCGGGACAAATATAGCTAAAAAAACAAAATACATATATCTCAAAGCTCAAAAAAGTGACAATTCAACCTTCCAAATATATAAATAGTGAAATGAAAAATCATCGGTTAAAATATACTATCATCGGTAGCGATAATTTCCACATAACAAGAAAAAAAAAAATACTACGAGGAGGGCAAAGTGTCATTGGGCTTCAAGCTTGAATTGAAAAGTTTTTTATTCTTTTCTATTTATTTAGGGTGTCTCCAACAGTTTAGTCAACTGATATCTTATATGAGCTCATTCATTACCTAGCCCGTTTCATGCCATGTCAAGGTCAGCCATCTGCATCCCTTTGTCCCAAAATAACACATAATTATGGGAATCGTTCGAGTTAACTTGACGAAAGTTTGATCAAATCTTACTATTACTAATTGGAGGCTCCAACGGAGGCTCCACGTTAACTCTCATCAAATGCACTAGAAAAAAAAGATAAATCTTAGAAATTCCCACAATAATTAGAAACATCTAGCCATCCATTCGGTAGTCTCTAACGATGATAGCCATTAGATGTTATTTCTAAAGAATTACCCACCATTGCCATTATAAAAAACAATGTAAAATAATCCCCTAAATCTTTTCATAAATTACCCACCATTGCCATTATGAAAAATAATTAGCATCAGCCATAATTATTGTATTAACTTAATAATAATGTTTTTTAACCATCGACAGGGGAAGCCCCCATCTATTTTTTATGTTTTTTAAACCCAACCCAAAAAAAAATCGTCCCCCATAGTGGGTCGAACCTAGGGCTAGAGAATGGTTTTGCAACTTAGAAAAAATTTCACTAAATTACTTCAAATTACATGCTAATGTTCCATAAAACAATTAGGAGACCATCAGTCCATGATATGTGGAGTTAACTATAAAGCCTATATGCATAAATTTAAACCATCACAATTATAAAAGATAATTAATCCAATCCAATAGTATTTTGTATAAATTATCCACCTCTATCATTATGAAAGATAATGCTTTGATTCTTAAATTTGCATTCAAATTATGCATAATGGCATTATGACACATAATGAAAAACAATGTATACCTATATAATTTGTACCTAATTTATCCACACGTCAACCATTATAAACAATTAACAAAAAGTCTCTTAAATCTACATATAAATGCTAATATAAGCAATTACAAACAATAAACATTTGTAAGTCAAAACTTACATTAGTGTGAATAATAATTATTTTTATAGGAGCCTGGAAATATATCCAGAAAGGCAGACCACTTAGTAATGACACTTTCAACCCACTTTAAATTATGTAAATACTCTTGATAATAAAATTTGAAAGTTGTTGTCTAAAAAAAAAGTTTAAACATTTCGATCAAAACATTATGTCATAATATGAATATTAATAACTTAGTTTTTTTAAAAAAATTGTTTAATTAAACGGTAGTAATATGACACAATAAATTTAAAATTATGGGTGCCTTGGTGCATGCTAAAAAAAACTATTTATGACAATGTGAAAACAAAGAGGGTAGACTTGGGACATAGAATATTCTTTTATTAAAAACGAGAACATGATTTTTTTTGAATAAATGATAGAATAAACATTAGAATTTCAAATCAATACATGTAAAAATATTAAAACAACTAGATCAAAAGCTAAAGATTAAAATATAGATTTTTAAAATATCACATAAATGGATATAATAAGATTTTATACACTTTTATTTTATTTATGCTTTAGCTAAATACATATCGTGCTAAAAGATTAACATATAATGTTTTGCTCACAAAAAATGGTAGAAAAGGGCACATCCTAAAATTCCTATAAAAATCTAAAAACTTTTGCAAACAAATCAATTTAGTATACTCAACATATATTGTAAATAATAACTATTGTATCTCGAGGAATTAATAAGCTTAAATTTGGGAAAAGAATCAAAATTTAGGTTTACATATCCTCAAAATAGAGATGGTGTTAAAACTATCATAGTTTAAGCTATATAAAGAAAACAAATATGGATATGGATGAGACAAACATTTAAATCAATATTTGATAGATTATCACAATTGAATATAGAGAAAAGATATTTCATGTAAGTAAACTTAGTTGTTACTATACGCTCATAGGATTCCAACCCGCATGAGAGCACGGGTTGGTGAACTAGTTTATAATAATTAGTATTAATATTTGGAGTTAAATGCATTGTGGACACCTAAACTTACAAAACTGCGTCAAATAGGTCCGTGGACTTTGAAACCAGATATCTAGCCCCTCGAACTTACGATCCCATTCACCCTGTGTTCAAATTTGGTTTTGCATTGTTTGGTTTGGACTTTGTCTTCCCGAAACCGCATGCCCCTCCATGGTATATCTATCTTCACGTGAATTTCTAAGTTTGCATTTTGCAAATAATAGTATTATTAGTTAGTGGGTCGGCCCAATTGATCGTTAGACCCATGCACTTTCTTCTTCTTGGGCCACAAAAAGCCGTAGGAACAGCAAGTGAACTCATATCTTCAAGCCCATTGATTTGGCTTCGTGGACTTTGTCTTCCTCCAAACTCTCTTTCCCTTTTTCTTTCTACTACCAGCAGACAAAAAAGCTTTCCTTGTTCAACTAATTTGCTTAGCCCTGGATGGCTGGATGACGGTACAATGCCAAGCCTGAATCAAGATATGAAACTTAATTTTGCATAGTAAACCATGACGGGTATGGAGCTTCTCAGCTCATCACATCGACGACGGGGATGCGCCCGCGCATGATCCTCTAAAGGCCGACGGCGGCCTTGAGTTTTCTTCATGTTTCACCTGGCCATCTTCTCGACCGCTCTACCGAGTTGAACGGCTTCTCCGTGGGATCCGAGGCGAGGATCGGATCATTTGGCTTGCATGGAGTGGCCTGGAAGGAGCATTCAGATACAGAGGAAGATGTCTTTAGCTTGTCATCCGCCAAACAAGTTGCATGGACTGCAGCACCTAGACCTTCCTCAATTGATGGCACACCGCCACAATCGCTTCTACATTGCATCTTGAAGTTGCGGGGGCCGAACAATCTTACGCTACACCTCTTCTTCTACTCAAAAAAAATAAATAAGTAAATAATCTTCTGGCTGCACCTCCTCTCACTTGCCCTAGCGGTTGTGTATGCGCATCTTTGCATCACTAGCGGATGCTAAACTAGTCGAACCAACTCCTAATACGAATGTATTGAGCTAGTTAGTGCAGGTACATTATGCATGGACAAAAGGATGACATACATGTAACAAGCACTTGTTCGCGGGGAAGACCTTTGAGCCTCCCAAATGGTTAGTGTCTTTTCGGTATCTTGGACATGCCAAAATATGGCGGCCCAAGTAAGCGCCCACTCCTATGATTTCCCACTTTCCTATTAGAAAAGCCCATGCATGTAAATGCAAAATGGGGACTGTCCTTTCCTAACTTTAAAAATACCTCAAGTTATTGATTATTTGTTCTTTTGGTGCCCGCAGACGCGCTAGAAACTCCCAACTGATTTGCACACTCTATTTTTGGAAACCAACCAAACATGCTTACCGAAAAGGGAAAAAGCGGGAGTTGTTTATCGAGAAAAGAAAAAAAAAAACGGGGGAGGAGGAGAGTAGTGCACGCTCACAAGCGGGCCAGATGCCAAACGAGCACGGCTCCCAAGCCCAACCCACTATGCCCAACCCACTATGTCTACCGTAAGCATTTTTTTAACGTTCAAATAGTAACACTTTTCACGTAGAAACATGTATTCTCCATTTTGTTCTAGAAATCTCATGCATCATCCAAAAACTAAGGAACCTAAGATGATCAAATAAAATAACATACATCCAACATTAAACAAGTGTTGAGGCTTATCAACTATAACAGGTATTTGAAAAAATATATCAATGCATCTTCTATGTTTCTTTCCTTCATATCTCCGCTCCAAGATTCTTACTGTGATTCCCCTCATATCTTCTGTCACTCATGCATTTTTGGTAAAACTAATTAAAACTACTATAGTAGCAAAACTAAACTGCTTGTACTGTTGAAGACAATGCTTCGTAGGGATTGAAGTGTTTGGCCAAGTCCATGTACGGAAATTCGTAGAAAGGACCACAACCCTGCAAACAAGTGGGAAAACGTTAGGATGCAAAATAGTGAGTTTACTAGATTCTAGTTGAGAACCAAACAAAAAGTGATGTTTGACTAAAAAATTTGAAAGAAACAATTGACCAATAGAATTGTGCATGCCATTGTTCATTTTCAAGAAAAGGAACATTCTTTAGTAACCTTACGTGTGTGCTAGGATCAGAATTAAACCATTTTATTTCTATAGAAAAGAGTAATAGCATAACAAATTCATGATTCGCAGATGGAAACTAACTTGGTGAGCCATATCCTGTTCATGACAAGAAAGGAGTGAGTCTACAACATTAACCCATGGTCTCGGTCGGGTAGCGGTCGCGGTGTGCCAATCACCACAATGAATACCAAATTTCAATCTCCCTAGCACACCCCACATGAATCGTGCTAGGGAACCCGTGACGTTGTGGAGTGGTCACATATCTAACAGAACCATATTCATGTACAGAATATACAAGTGCATGCCAATTCAAGGAAAACACTAACATCAGTAGGGAAAATTAATCAAGATAATAAAATACCCGATAGTGAAAATGTTGAGTACACTATCGCGCATAAAAGGTGTGTAAAATGGTTTGTTGTACAGTACACTATCACACATACAATCTTCATCTTCAATGAAAAGGTTGATATTTCTACTGTGTTGTGTAATTGTATTGTGTCAATTGGATACTTGTTGTCAAGGCACATCACATCGACTCTCAATGACTACAAGCATAAATGCAGAGAACAAGGCACATTCTATATTTGGTCACCGGTGTCCTAGGGTGAAACTTATAGTCGATTTTAGTAACGAGTTTGGTTACTAGGGAGAAACTAGGAGGAGAACAATAATGGTGTAAATACCCGACGGTTGAAAGAAATAATTTACCATTCCACATCCGGGGAACCAAAGCTCTTCCTTTCGAATGTTCCCGATCTAACAAGATGTTCGATGACGAGGAGTTGGCTTTCCCAAATCCCATGGGGTAACACCAAACTCGCAAAGTACTTCTCCCACCCATCTGATGAACAATGATTTAGAAAAGGACAATTCAGAATCAGTAAACTCACGCGGTAGTGACAATGTTGAGCCTAGAAGTCCAATCATTTAAGATTTGCTTATATTTGGATATACTTGTGCCACACTTAGTACCAACCGACATGTCTGATTTTTTATAAATGAACTTATTCATAAGATTTCCCATTTTATTTTAGGAAATTGATTTATTTTGAGACGGAGGGAATATGTTCTGTCATCTTCCTAAGTTAATGAAAAATGGTTGCTGAACATTTTTTTATTTGCAAAATAAGGTTAAAGATTAAGTGTGCTCACTAATGGATCTCTTGCCTTTTTGGTTTTATTTCATAAGTCTGACTTCTCAAAAAATGTTTCTTAGCCTATGTAGTGTATATATTTAGACTTTATTTGTTTGTTACCATAAGATACCCACAATGCACACCATAACTGCTTTGCATTTCATACATAAATGCCTTGTGCATCATACTAAATTGCTAGTTTTTTTTCCCCACGCACTGGTGCACCATAGAGTTTTAATGTCCTCCATGATTTTGTTGCAGCTTTTTCCTCCCAAACTCCTCATTGAGTCCATTACCTCAAATAATTTTTCCCCTTGGAAATGGACCTCGGTCTCGGTTTCCCACCAAGCCTTTAGTCCCCGGCGTTAAGGAGTTTATGGGACCTTTAGTCCCCATTTCTAACATAAAGAGACCTTTAGTCCCAGTTTCTTTTTTTCTTTTCTTGTGATTTAGGGTTTTCTTTCTTTTATAGTTTCTTTTTGAATTTATTTTTTTTCGTTAATTTTTGTGTTCTACAAGTACTAATATACGTCCACACATATATGTGTAAAAACGATTCACAAACCAAAAGCGGGCAACTAGTGTGGCAACATCATTTGGGGTGTCCTTGGTCTGTCCGATTGGCAACATCATGGACAAGTCTCGGCATTTTGAAAAAAAATCCTCAAACTCAGGCAAAATGGACCCCTTGATTTCGTCTTCCATTCTCGCTTTTTTTCGAAAAGTCCTCGAACTTGCACAACGAACACGCCATCATCCGTGTCTTCACATGGGACAGACACACGCCAACCATTGAATGGCCTTATTGGGCGAATTCAGCATGAAGTTGCATAGAAAATTCTCTATTAAAATTTTGTTTTATGAATAAATATGCTAAAATTTAGAACTTGCATAGTAAATTATAGGAAAATCATAAAATAGAAAATTAAATAATTTTGGAATCCTCACAACCCGTAAATCGAACCACAATAAACCATATTTTTAGTACGAAGATTGTACTCTATATTTTTGTCTACCATTCTCTAGCCGGGACAAATATAGCCAAAAAACAAAATACATATATCTCAAAGCTCAAAAAAGTGACAATTCAACCTTCCAAATATATAAATAGTGAAATGAAAAATCATCGGTTAAAATATACTATCATCGGTAGCGATAATTTCCACATAACAAGAAAAAAAAATACTACGAGGAGGGCAAAGTGTCATTGGGCTTCAAGCTTGAATTGAAAAGTTTTTTATTCTTTTCTATTTATTTAGGGTGTCTCCAACAGTTTAGTCAACTGATATCTTATATGAGCTCATTCATTACCTAGCCCGTTTCATGCCATGTCAAGGTCAGCCATACGCATCCCTTTGTCCCAAAATAACACATAATTATGGGAATCGTTCGAGTTAACTTGACGAAAGTTTGATCAAATCTTACTATTACTAATTGGAGGCTCCAACGGAGGCTCCACGTTAACTCTCATCAAATGCACTAAAAAAAAGATAAATCTTAGAAATTCCCACAATAATTAGAAACATCTAGCCATCCATTCGGTAGTCTCTAACGATGATAGCCATTAGATGTTATTTCTAAAGAATTACCCACCATTGCCATTATAAAAAACAATGTAAAATAATCCCTAAATCTTTTCATAAATTACCCACCATTGCCATTATGAAAAATAATTAGCATCAGCCATAATTATTGTATTAACTTAATAATAATGTTTTTAACCATCGATGGGGAAGCCCCCATCTATTTTTTATGTTTTTTAAACCCAACCAAAAAAATCGTCCCCCCCATAGTGGGTCGAACCTAGGGCTAGAGAATGGTTTTGCAACTTAGAAAAAAATTTCACTAAATTACTTCAAATTACATGCTAATGTTCCATAAAACAATTAGGAGACCATCAGTCCATGATATGTGGAGTTAACTATAAAGCCTATATGCATAAATTTAAACCATCACAATTATAAAAGATAATTAATCCAATCCAATAGTATTTTTGTATAAATTATCCACCTCTATCATTATGAAAGATAATGCTTTGATTCTTAAATTTGCATTCAAATTATGCATAATGGCATTATGACACATAATGAAAAACAATGTATACCTATATAATTTGTACCTAATTTATCCACACGTCAACCATTATAAACAATTAACAAAAAGTCTCTTAAATCTACATATAAATGCTAATATAAGCAATTACAAACAATAAACATTTGTAAGTCAAAACTTACATTAGTGTGAATAATAATTATTTTTATAGGAGCCCGGAAATATATCCAGAAAATGAGACCACTTAGTAATGACACTTTCAACCCACTTTAAATTATGTAAATACTCTTGATAATAAAATTTGAAAGTTGTTGTCTAAAAAAAAAAGTTTAAACATTTCGATCAAAACATTATGTCATAATATGAATATTAATAACTTAGTTTTTTAAAAAAATTGTTTAATTAAACGGTAGTAATATGACACAATAAATTTAAAATTATGGGTGCCTTGGTGCATGCTAAAAAACTATTTATGACAATGTGAAAACAAAGAGGGTAGACTTGGGACATAGAATATTCTTTTATTAAAACAGAACATGATTTTTTTTTGAATAAATGATAGAATAAACATTAGAATTTCAAATCAATACATGTAAAAATATTAAAACAACTAGATCAAAAGCTAAAGATTAAAATATAGATTTTTAAAATATCACATAAATGGATATAATAAGATTTTATACACTTTTATTTTATTTATGCTTTAGCTAAATACATATCGTGCTAAAAGATTAACATATAATGTTTTGCTCACAAAAAATGGTAGAAAAGGGCACATCCTAAAATTCCTATAAAAATCTAAAAACTTTTGCAAACAAATCAATTTAGTATACTCAACATATATTGTAAATAATAACTATTGTATCTCGAGGAATTAATAAGCTTAAATTTGGGAAAAAGAATCAAAATTTAGGTTTACATATCCTCAAAATAGAGATGGCTGTTAAAACTATCATAGTTTAAGCTATATAAAGAAAACAAATATGGATATGGATGAGACAAACATTTAAATCAATATTTGATAGATTATCACAATTGAATATAGAGAAAAGATATTTCATGTAAGTAAACTTAGTTGTTACTATACGCTCATAGGATTCCAACCCGTGCGAGAGCACGGGTTGGTGAACTAGTTTATAATAATTAGTATTAATATTTGGAGTTAAATGCATTGTGGACACCTAAACTTACAAAATCAAGCGTCAAATAGGTCCGTGGACTTTGAAAACCGGATATCTAGCCCCTCGAACTTACGATCCCATTCACCCTGTGTTCAAACTGGTTTTGCATTGCCGGGGTGGACTTTGTCTTCCCCGAAACCGCATGCCCCTCCATGGTATATCTATCTTCACGTGAATTTCTAAGTTTGCATTTTGCAAATAATAGTATTATTAGTTAGTGGGTCGGCCCAATTGATCGTTAGACCCATGCACTTTCTTCTTCTTGGGCCACAAAAAAAGTAGAGGAACAGCAAGTGAACTCATATCTTCAAGCCCATTGATTTGGCCGTGGACTTTGTCTTCCTCCAAACTCTCTTTCCCTTTTTTCTTTCTACTACCGCCAGACAAAAAAGCTTTCCTTGTTCAACTAATTTGCTTAGCCCCGGATGGCTGGATGACGGTACAATGCCAAGCCTGAATCAAGATATGAAACTTAATTTTGCATAGTAAACCATGAGGCGGAGCTTCTCGGCTCATCACATCGACGCACGGGATGCGCCTGCGCATGATCCTCTAAGGCCGACGGCGGCCTTCTTGAGTTTTCTTCATGTTTCACCCGCCATCTTCTCGACCGCTCTACCGAAGTTGAGCGGCTTCTCCGTGGGATCTGCGAGGACCGGATCATTTGGCTTGCATGGAGTGGCACGGAAGGAGCATTCGGATCTGAGAGGAAGATGTCTTTAGCTTGTCATCCGCCAAACAAGTTGCATGGATGGCAAAGCACCTAGACCTTCCTCAATTGATGGCACACCGCCACAAGCGCTCTAATTGCATCTTGAAGTTGCGGGGCCCGAACAATCTTCTCGCTACACCTCTTCTTCTACTCAAAAAAATAAATAAGTAAATAATCTTACGCTGCACCTCCTCTCACTTGCCCTCAGTTTAGTTGTGTGTGCGTCTTGCATCACTAGCGGATGCTAAACTAGTCGAACCAACTCCTAATACGAATGTATCGAGCTAGTTAGTGCAGGTACATTATGCATGGACAAAAGGATGACATACATGTAACAAGCACTTGTTCGCAGGAAGACCTTTGAGCCTCCCAAATGGTTAGTGTCTTTTCGGTATCTTGGACATGCCAAAATATGGCGGCCCAAGTAAGCTGCCCACTCCTATGATTTCCCACTTTCCTATTAGAAAAGCCCATGCATGTAAATGCAAAATGGGGACTGCCCCTTTCCTAACTTTAAAAATACCTCAAGTTATTGATTATTTGTTCTTGGTGCTCGCTTGACGCGCAGAAACTCCCAATCATTTGCACACTCTATTTTTGGAAACCAACCAAACATGCTTACCAGAAAAGGGAAAAAGCGGGAGTTGTTTATCAGAAAAGGAAAAAAAAACTGGGAGCAGGAGAGTAGTGCACGCTCACAAACAGACAGATGCCAAACGAGCACAGCTCCCAAGCCCAACCCACTATGCCCAACCCACTATGTCTACCGTAAGCATTTTTTAACGTTCAAATAGTAACAGCTTTCACGTAGAAACATGTATTCTCCATTTTGTTCTAGAAATCTCATGCATCATCCAAAAACTAAGGAACCTAAGATGATCAAATAAAATAACATACATCCAACATTAAACAAGTGTTGAGGCTTATCAACTATAACAGGTATTTGAAAAAATATATCAATGCATCTTCTATGTTTCTTTCCTTCATATCTCCGCTCCAAGATTCTTACTGTGATTCCCCTCATATCTTCTGTCACTCATGCATTTTTGGTAAAACTAATTAAAACTACTATAGTAGCAAAACTAAAACTGCTTGTCTTGTTGAAGACAATGCTTCGTAGGGATTGAAGTGTTTGGCCAAGTCCATGTACGGAAATTCGTGAGAAAGGACCACAACCCCGCAAACAAGTGGGAAAACGTTAGGATGCAAAATAGTGAGTTTACTAGATTCTAGTTGAGAACCAAACAAAAAAAGTGATGTTTGACTAAAAAATTTGAAAGAAACAATTGACCAATAGAATTGTGCATGCCATTGTTCATTTTCAAGAAAAGGAACATTCTTTAGTAACCTTACGTGTGTGCTAGGATCAGAATTAAACCATTTTATTTCTATAGAAAAGAGTAATAGCATAACAAATTCATGATTCGCAGATGGAAACTAACTTGGTGAGCCATATCCCTGTTCATGACAAGAAAGGAGTGAGTCTACAACATTAACCCATGGTCTCTGGTAGCAGCGGTCAAAGTGTGCCAATCACCACAATGAATACCAAATTTCAATCTCTAGCTAGCACACCCCCACATGAATCGTGCTAGGGAACCCGCAGACGCCGTGGAGTGGTCACATATCTAACAGAACCATATTCATGTACAGAATATACAAGTGCATGCCAATTCAAGGAAAACACTAACATCAGTAGGGAAAATTAATCAAGATAATAAAATACCCGATAGTGAAAATGTTGAGTACACTATCGCGCATAAAAGGTGTGTAAAATGGTTTGTTGTACAAGACACTATCACACATACAATCTTCATCTTCAATGAAAAGGTTGATATTTCTCTTTGTGTTGTGTAATTGTATTGTGTCAATTGGATACTTGTTGTCAAGGCACATCACATCGGCTCTCAATGACTACAAGCATAAATGCAGAGAACAAGGCACATTCTATGACCGGGTCACCGATGTCCTAGGGTGAAACTTATAGTCGATTTTAGTAACGAGTTTGGTTACTAGGGAGAAACTAGGAGGAGAACAATAATGGTGTAAATAACTCGACAGTTGAAAGAAATAATTTACCATTCCACATCCGGGAACCAAAGCTCTTCCTTTCGGGAATGTTCCCCGATCTAACAAGATGTTCGATGACGGGGAGTTGGCTTTCCCAAATCCCATGGGGTAACACCAAACTCATGGTACTTCTCCCACCCATCCGATGAACAATGATTTAGAAAAGGACAATTCAGAATCAGTAAACTCACGCGGTAGTGACAATGTTGAGCCTAGAAGTCCAATCATTTAAGATTTGCTTATATTTGGATATACTTGTGCCACACTTAGTACCAACCGACATGTCGATTTTTTATAAATGAACTTATTCATAAGATTTCCCATTTTATTTTAGGAAATTGATTTATTTTGAGACGGAGGGAATATGTTCTGTCATCTTCCTAAGTTAATGAAAAATGGTTCTTTGAACATTTTTTATTTGCAAAATAAGGTTAAAGATTAAGTGTGCTCACTAATGGATCTCTTGCCTTTTTGGTTTTATTTCATAAGTCCGACTTCTCAAAAAAATGTTTCTTAGCCTATGTAGTGTATATATTTAGACTTTATTTGTTTGTTACCATAAGATACCCACAATGCACACCATAACTGCTTTGCATTTCATACATAAATGCCTTGTGCATCATACTAAATTGCTAGTTTTTTCCCCACGTACCTGGTGCACCATAGAGTTTTAATGTCCTCCATGATTTTGTTGCAGCTTTTTCCTCCCAAACTCCTCATTGAGTCCATTACCTCAAATAATTTTTCCCCTTGAAATGGACCTCGGTCTCGGTTTCCCACCAAGCCTTTAGTCCCCGTTAAGGAGTTTATGGGACCTTTAGTCCCCATTTCTAACATAAAGAGACCTTTAGTCCCAGTTTCTTTTTCTTTTCTTGTGATTTAGGGTTTTCTTTCTTTTATAGTTTCTTTTGAATTTATTTTTTTCGTTAATTTTTGTGTTCTACAGTACTAATATACGTCCACACATATATGTGTAAAAACGATTCACAAACCAAAAAGCAGCAACTAGTGTGGCAACATCGGGCTGTCCTTGGTCAGTCCGATTGGCAACATCATGGACAAGTCTCGGCATTTTGAAAAAAAAAAAAAAATCCTCAAACTCAGGCAAAATGGACCCATGATTCGTCTTCCATTCTCGCTTTTTTTCGAAAAAGTCCTCGAACTTGCACAACCGTAACACGCCATCCGTGTCTTCACATGGGACACACGCCAACCATTGAATGGCCTTATTGGGCCGAATTCAGACTGAAGTTGCATAGAAAATTCTCTATTAAAATTTTGTTTTATGAATAAATATGCTAAAATTTAGAACTTGCATAGTAAATTATAGGAAAATCATAAAATAGAAAATTAAATAATTTTGGAATCCTCACAACCCGCAAATCGAACCACAATAAACCATATTTTAGTACGAAGATTGTACTCTATATTTTTGTCTACCATTCTCTAGCCGGGACAAATATAGCCAAAAAAAACAAAATACATATATCTCAAAGCTCAAAAAAGTGACAATTCAACCTTCCAAATATATAAATAGTGAAATGAAAAATCATCGGTTAAAATATACTATCATCGGTAGCGATAATTTCCACATAACAAGAAAAAAAATACTACGAGGAGGGCAAAGTGTCATTGGGCTTCAGCTTGAATTGAAAAGTTTTTTATTCTTTTTCTATTTATTTAGGGTGTCTCCAACAGTTTAGTCAAGCGATATCTTATATGAGCTCATTCATTACCTAGCCCGTTTCATGCCATGTCAAGGTCAGCCATCCGCATCCCTTTGTCCCAAAATAACACATAATTATGGGAATCGTTCGAAAGTTAACTTGACGAAAGTTTGATCAAATCTTACTATTACTAATTGGAGGCTCCAACGGAGGCTCCACGTTAACTCTCATCAAATGCACTAGAAAAAAGATAAATCTTAGAAATTCCCACAATAATTAGAAACATCTAGCCATCCATTCGGTAGTCTCTAACGATGATAGCCATTAGATGTTATTTCTAAAGAATTACCCACCATTGCCATTATAAAAAACAATGTAAAATAATCCCCTAAATCTTTTCATAAATTACCCACCATTGCCATTATGAAAAATAATTAGCATCAGCCATAATTATTGTATTAACTTAATAATAATGTTTTTTAACCATCGCATGTGGAAGCCCCCATCTATTTTTTATGTTTTTTTAAACCCAACCCAAAAAAAATCGTCCCCCATAGTGGGTCGAACCTAGGGCTAGAGAATGGTTTTGCAACTTAGAAAAAATTTCACTAAATTACTTCAAATTACATGCTAATGTTCCATAAAACAATTAGGAGACCATCAGTCCATGATATGTGGAGTTAACTATAAAGCCTATATGCATAAATTTAAACCATCACAATTATAAAAGATAATTAATCCAATCCAATAGTATTTTGTATAAATTATCCACCTCTATCATTATGAAAGATAATGCTTTGATTCTTAAATTTGCATTCAAATTATGCATAATGGCATTATGACACATAATGAAAAACAATGTATACCTATATAATTTGTACCTAATTTATCCACACGTCAACCATTATAAACAATTAACAAAAAGTCTCTTAAATCTACATATAAATGCTAATATAAGCAATTACAAACAATAAACATTTGTAAGTCAAAACTTACATTAGTGTGAATAATAATTATTTTTATAGGAGCCGGAAATATATCCGTAGTGAGACCACTTAGTAATGACACTTTCAACCCACTTTAAATTATGTAAATACTCTTGATAATAAAATTTGAAAGTTGTTGTCTAAAAAAAGTTTAAACATTTCGATCAAAACATTATGTCATAATATGAATATTAATAACTTAGTTTTTTTAAAAAAATTGTTTAATTAAACGGTAGTAATATGACACAATAAATTTAAAATTATGGGTGCCTTGGTGCATGCTAAAAAAACTATTTATGACAATGTGAAAACAAAGAGGGTAGACTTGGGACATAGAATATTCTTTTATTAAAATGTAACATGATTTTTTTGAATAAATGATAGAATAAACATTAGAATTTCAAATCAATACATGTAAAAATATTAAAACAACTAGATCAAAAGCTAAAGATTAAAATATAGATTTTTAAAATATCACATAAATGGATATAATAAGATTTTATACACTTTTATTTTATTTATGCTTTAGCTAAATACATATCGTGCTAAAAGATTAACATATAATGTTTTGCTCACAAAAAATGGTAGAAAAGGGCACATCCTAAAATTCCTATAAAAATCTAAAAACTTTTGCAAACAAATCAATTTAGTATACTCAACATATATTGTAAATAATAACTATTGTATCTCGAGGAATTAATAAGCTTAAATTTGGGAAAAAGAATCAAAATTTAGGTTTACATATCCTCAAAATAGAGATGGCTGTTAAAACTATCATAGTTTAAGCTATATAAAGAAAAACAAATATGGATATGGATGAGACAAACATTTAAATCAATATTTGATAGATTATCACAATTGAATATAGAGAAAAAAAGATATTTCATGTAAGTAAACTTAGTTGTTACTATCGCTCATAGGATTCCAACCCGTGCGAGAGCACGGGTTGGTGAACTAGTTTATAATAATTAGTATTAATATTTGGAGTTAAATGCATTGTGGACACCTAAACTTACAAAGCTGCGTCAAATAGGTCCGTGGACTTTGAAACCGAGATATCTAGCCCCTCGAACTTACGATCCCATTCACCCCTGTGTTCAACTGGTTTTTTGCATTGTTGGCCGGACTTTGTCTTCCCGAAACCGCATGCCCCTCCATGGTATATCTATCTTCACGTGAATTTCTAAGTTTGCATTTTGCAAATAATAGTATTATTAGTTAGTGGGTCGGCCCAATTGATCGTTAGACCCATGCACTTTCTTCTTCTTGGGCCACAAAAAGCCGTGAGGGAAAAGCAAGTGAACTCATATCTTCAAGCCCATTGATTTGGCTTCGTGGACTTTGTCTTCCTCCAAACTCTCTTTCCCTTTTTTCTTTCTACTACCAGCAGACAAAAAAGCTTTCCTTGTTCAACTAATTTGCTTAGCCCTGGATGGCTGGATGACGGTACAATGCCAAGCCTGAATCAAGATATGAAACTTAATTTTGCATAGTAAACCATGACTGGGCGGAGCTTCTCAGCTCATCACATCGACGACAGGATGCGCCTCTGCATGATCCTCTAAGGCCGACGGCGGCCTTGAGTTTTCTTCATGTTTCACTGGCCATCTTCTCGACCGCTTCTACCGAAGTTGAACGGCTTCTCCGTGGGATCTGCGAGGACTGGATCATTTGGCTTGCATGGAGTGGCCTGGAAGGAGCATTCAGATACAGAGGAAGATGTCTTTAGCTTGTCATCCGCCAAACAAGTTGCATGGACTGCAGCACCTAGACCTTCCTCAATTGATGGCACACCGCCACAACCTGCTCTATGTACTGAAGTTGCGGGGCCCGAACAATCTTCGCTACACCTCTTCTTCTACTCAAAAAAAATAAATAAGTAAATAATCTTCTCACGCACCTCCTCTCACTTGCAAGTAGTTGTGTGTGCGCATCTTGCATCACTAGCAGATGCTAAACTAGTCGAACCAACTCCTAATACGAATGTACTGAGCTAGTTAGTGCAGGTACATTATGCATGGACAAAAGGATGACATACATGTAACAAGCACTTGTTCGCAGGAAGACCTTTGAGCCTCCCAAATGGTTAGTGTCTTTTCGGTATCTTGGACATGCCAAAATATGGCGGCCCAAGTAAGCTGCCCACTCCTATGATTTCCCACTTTCCTATTAGAAAAGCCCATGCATGTAAATGCAAAATGGGGACTGTCCTTTCCTAACTTTAAAAATACCTCAAGTTATTGATTATTTGTTACTGGTGCCTGCACGCGCAGGAAACTCCCAATCTGACTGCACACTCTATTTTTGGAAACCAACCAAACATGCTTACCAGAAAAGGGAAAAAGCGGGAGTTGTTTATCAGAAAAGGAAAAAAAAACTGGGAGCAGGAGAGTAGTGCACGCTCACAAATGACAGATGCCAAACGAGCACACGACTCCCAAGCCCAACCCACTATGCCCAACCCACTATGTCTACCGTAAGCATTTTTTAACGTTCAAATAGTAACAGCTTTCACGTAGAAACATGTATTCTCCATTTTGTTCTAGAAATCTCATGCATCATCCAAAAACTAAGGAACCTAAGATGATCAAATAAAATAACATACATCCAACATTAAACAAGTGTTGAGGCTTATCAACTATAAATGGTATTTGAAAAAAATATATCAATGCATCTTCTATGTTTCTTTCCTTCATATCTCCGCTCCAAGATTCTTCTTGTGATTCCCTCATATCTTCATCACTCATGCATTTTTGGTAAAACTAATTAAAACTACTATAGTAGCAAAACTAAAAGCTGCTTGTCTTGTTGAAGACAATGCTTCGTAGGGATTGAAGTGTTTGGCCAAGTCCATGTACGGAAATTGTGAGAAAGGACCACAACCCCGCAAAACAAGTGGGAAAAACGTTAGGATGCAAAATAGTGAGTTTACTAGATTCTAGTTGAGAACCAAACAAAAAGTGATGTTTGACTAAAAAATTTGAAAGAAACAATTGACCAATAGAATTGTGCATGCCATTGTTCATTTTCAAGAAAAGGAACATTCTTTAGTAACCTTACGTGTGTGCTAGGATCAGAATTAAACCATTTTATTTCTATAGAAAAGAGTAATAGCATAACAAATTCATGATTCGCAGATGGAAACTAACTTGGTGAGCCATATCCCTGCTCATGACAAGAAAGGAGTGAGTCTACAACATTAACCCATGGTCTCTCGGGTAGCGGTCACGGTGTGCCAATCACCACAATGAATACCAAATTTCAATCTCCCTAGCACACCCCCACATGAATCGTGCTAGGGAACACGCACTGTTGTGGAGTGGTCACATATCTAATGAGAACCATATTCATGTACAGAATATACAAGTGCATGCCAATTCAAGGAAAACACTAACATCAGTAGGGAAAATTAATCAAGATAATAAAATACCCGATAGTGAAAATGTTGAGTACACTATCGCGCATAAAAGGTGTGTAAAATGGTTTGTTGTACAGTACACTATCACACATACAATCTTCATCTTCAATGAAAAGGTTGATATTTCTACTGTGTTGTGTAATTGTATTGTGTCAATTGGGTACTGTTGTCAAGGCACATCACATCAGCTCTCAATGACTACAAGCATAAATGCAGAGAACAAGGCACATTCTATGACTGGTCACCGGTGTCCTAGGGTGAAACTTATAGTCAGATTTTAGTAACGAGTTTGGTTACTAGGGAGAAACTAGGAGGAGAACAATAATGGTGTAAATAAAGCGACAGCGGTTGAAAGAAATAATTTACCATTCCACATCCGGGAACCAAAGCTCTTCCTTTCGGGAATGTTCCCGATCTAACAAGATGTTCGATGACGTGGAGTTGGCTTTCCCAAATCCCATGGGGTAACACCAAACTCAAAGTACTTCTCCCACCCATCCGATGAACAATGATTTAGAAAAGGACAATTCGTAATCGGTAAACTCACGCGGTAGTGACAATGTTGAGCCTAGAAGTCCAATCATTTAAGATTTGCTTATATTTGGATATACTTGTGCCACACTTAGTACCAACCGACATGTCTGATTTTTTATAAATGAACTTATTCATAAGATTTCCCATTTTATTTTAGGAAATTGATTTATTTTGAGACGGAGGGAATATGTTCTCATCATCTTCCTAAGTTAATGAAAAATGGTTCTTTGAACATTTTTTTATTTGCAAAATAAGGTTAAAGATTAAGTGTGCTCACTAATGGATCTCTTGCCTTTTTGGTTTTATTTCATAAGTCGACTTCTCAAAAATGTTTCTTAGCCTATGTAGTGTATATATTTAGACTTTATTTGTTTGTTACCATAAGATACCCACAATGCACACCATAACTGCTTTGCATTTCATACATAAATGCCTTGTGCATCATACTAAATTGCTAGTTTTTTCCCCACGTACCTGGTGCACCATAGAGTTTTAATGTCCTCCATGATTTTGTTGCAGCTTTTTCCTCCCAAACTCCTCATTGAGTCCATTACCTCAAATAATTTTTCCCCTTGGAAATGGACCTCGGTCTCGGTTTCCCACCAAGCCTTTAGTCCCGGCGTTAAGGAGTTTATGGGACCTTTAGTCCCCATTTCTAACATAAAGAGACCTTTAGTCCCAGTTTCTTTTTCTTTTCTTGTGATTTAGGTTTTCTTTCTTTTATAGTTTCTTTTGAATTTATTTTTTCGTTAATTTTTGTGTTCTACAAGTACTAATATACGTCCACACATATATGTGTAAAAACGATTCACAAACCAAAAGCGGGCAACTAGTGTGGCAACATCATTTTGGCCGTCCTTGGCTGTCCGATTGGCAACATCATGGACAAGTCTCGGCATTTTGAAAAAAAAAAATCCTCAAACTCGGGCAAAATGGACCCGCAGATTCGTCTTCCATTCTCGCTTTTTTTCCGAAAAAGTCCTCGAACTTGCACAACCGTAACACGCCATCCGTGTCTTCACATGGGGACAACACGCCAACCATTGAATGGCCTTATTGGGCGAATTCGCATGAAGTTGCATAGAAAATTCTCTATTAAAATTTTGTTTTATGAATAAATATGCTAAAATTTAGAACTTGCATAGTAAATTATAGGAAAATCATAAAATAGAAAATTAAATAATTTTGGAATCCTCACAACCTCAAGTCGAACCACAATAAACCATATTTTAGTACGAAGATTGTACTCTATATTTTTGTCTACCATTCTCTAGCCGGGACAAATATAGCCAAAAAACAAAATACATATATCTCAAAGCTCAAAAAAGTGACAATTCAACCTTCCAAATATATAAATAGTGAAATGAAAAATCATCGGTTAAAATATACTATCATCGGTAGCGATAATTTCCACATAACAAGAAAAAAAAATACTACGAGGAGGGCAAAGTGTCATTGGGCTTCAGCTTGAATTGAAAAGTTTTTTATTCTTTTCTATTTATTTAGGGTGTCTCCAACAGTTTAGTCAACTGATATCTTATATGAGCTCATTCATTACCTAGCCCGTTTCATGCCATGTCAAGGTCAGCCATCGCATCCCTTTGTCCCAAAATAACACATAATTATGGGAATCGCTCGAAAGTTAACTTGACGAAAGTTTGATCAAATCTTACTATTACTAATTGGAGGCTCCAACGGAGGCTCCACGTTAACTCTCATCAAATGCACTAGAAAAAAAAAAAGATAAATCTTAGAAATTCCCACAATAATTAGAAACATCTAGCCATCCATTCGGTAGTCTCTAACGATGATAGCCATTAGATGTTATTTCTAAAGAATTACCCACCATTGCCATTATAAAAACAATGTAAAATAATCCCTAAATCTTTTTTCATAAATTACCCACCATTGCCATTATGAAAAATAATTAGCATCAGCCATAATTATTGTATTAACTTAATAATAATGTTTTTTAACCATCGATGTGGAAGCCCCCATCTATTTTTTATGTTTTTTAAACCCAACCTAAAAAAAAAATCGTCCCCCATAGTGGGTCGAACCTAGGGCTAGAGAATGGTTTTGCAACTTAGAAAAAAATTTCACTAAATTACTTCAAATTACATGCTAATGTTCCATAAAACAATTAGGAGACCATCAGTCCATGATATGTGGAGTTAACTATAAAGCCTATATGCATAAATTTAAACCATCACAATTATAAAAGATAATTAATCCAATCCAATAGTATTTTGTATAAATTATCCACCTCTATCATTATGAAAGATAATGCTTTGATTCTTAAATTTGCATTCAAATTATGCATAATGGCATTATGACACATAATGAAAAACAATGTATACCTATATAATTTGTACCTAATTTATCCACACGTCAACCATTATAAACAATTAACAAAAAGTCTCTTAAATCTACATATAAATGCTAATATAAGCAATTACAAACAATAAACATTTGTAAGTCAAAACTTACATTAGTGTGAATAATAATTATTTTTATAGGAGCCCTGAAATATATCCGTAGTGTAGACCACTTAGTAATGACACTTTCAACCCACTTTAAATTATGTAAATACTCTTGATAATAAAATTTGAAAGTTGTTGTCTAAAAAAAGTTTAAACATTTCGATCAAAACATTATGTCATAATATGAATATTAATAACTTAGTTTTTTAAAAAAATTGTTTAATTAAACGGTAGTAATATGACACAATAAATTTAAAATTATGGGTGCCTTGGTGCATGCTAAAAACTATTTATGACAATGTGAAAACAAAGAGGGTAGACTTGGGACATAGAATATTCTTTTTATTAAACAGTAACATGATTTTTTTTGAATAAATGATAGAATAAACATTAGAATTTCAAATCAATACATGTAAAAATATTAAAACAACTAGATCAAAAGCTAAAGATTAAAATATAGATTTTTAAAATATCACATAAATGGATATAATAAGATTTTATACACTTTTATTTTATTTATGCTTTAGCTAAATACATATCGTGCTAAAAAGATTAACATATAATGTTTTGCTCACAAAAAATGGTAGAAAAGGGCACATCCTAAAATTCCTATAAAAATCTAAAAAACTTTTGCAAACAAATCAATTTAGTATACTCAACATATATTGTAAATAATAACTATTGTATCCGAGGAATTAATAAGCTTAAATTTGGGAAAAAGAATCAAAATTTAGGTTTACATATCCTCAAAATAGAGATGGTCGTTAAAACTATCATAGTTTAAGCTATATAAAGAAAAACAAATATGGATATGGATGAGACAAACATTTAAATCAATATTTGATAGATTATCACAATTGAATATAGAGAAAAGATATTTCATGTAAGTAAACTTAGTTGTTACTATCTCGCTCATAGGATTCCAACCCGTGCGAGAGCACGGGTTGGTGAACTAGTTTATAATAATTAGTATTAATATTTGGAGTTAAATGCATTGTGGACACCTAAACTTACAAAATCTGCGTCAAATAGGTCCGTGGACTTTGAAACCAGATATCTAGCCCCTCGAACTTACGATCCCATTCACCCTGTGTTCAAACTGGTTTTGCATTCTTCGGGCCGGACTTTGTCTTCCCCGAAATTGCATGCCCCTCCATGGTATATCTATCTTCACGTGAATTTCTAAGTTTGCATTTTGCAAATAATAGTATTATTAGTTAGTGGGTCGGCCCAATTGATCGTTAGACCCATGCACTTTCTTCTTCTTGGGCCACAAAAAGCCGTAGGAACAAACAAGTGAACTCATATCTTCAAGCCCATTGATTTGGCTTCGTGGACTTTGTCTTCCTCCAAACTCTCTTTCCCTTTTTCTTTCTACTACCAGCAGACAAAAAGCTTTCCTTGTTCAACTAATTTGCTTAGCCCGGATGGTGGATGACGGTACAATGCCAAGCCCGAATCAAGATATGAAACTTAATTTTGCATAGTAAACCATGATGTATGGAGCTTCTCGGCTCATCACATCGACGACGGGATGCGCCCGCATGATCCTCTAAGGCCGACGGCGGCCTTCGAGTTTTCTTCATGTTTCACCTGGCCATCTTCTCGACCGCTCTACCGAAGTTGAACGGCTTCTCCGTGGATCTGCGAGGACGGATCATTTGGCTTGCATGGAGTGGCACGGAAGGAGCATTCGGATACAGAGGAAGATGTCTTTAGCTTGTCATCCGCCAAACAAGTTGCATGGATTTGCAAGCACCTAGACCTTCCTCAATTGATGGCACACCGCCACAACCGCTCTAATTGCATGCGAAGTTGCGGGGCCCGAACAATCTTCGCTACACCTCTTCTTCTACTCAAAAAAATAAATAAGTAAATAATCTTCTGCTGCACCTCCTCTCACTTGCCTGCAGTTGTGTGTGCGTACTGCATCACTAGCAGATGCTAAACTAGTCGAACCAACTCCTAATACTTAATGTATCGAGCTAGTTAGTGCGGTACATTATGCATGGACAAAAGGATGACATACATGTAACAAGCACTTGTTCGGGGAAGACCTTTGAGCCTCCCAAATGGTTAGTGTCTTTTCGGTATCTTGGACATGCCAAAAATATGGCGGCCCAAGTAAGTCTGCCCACTCCTATGATTTCCCACTTTCCTATTAGAAAAGCCCATGCATGTAAATGCAAAATGGGGACGCCCTTTCCTAACTTTAAAAATACCTCAAGTTATTGATTATTTGTTACTGGTGCCGTGCACGCTTGCAGAAACTCCCAATCATTTGCACACTCTATTTTTGGAAACCAACCAAACATGCTTACCGTAAAAGGGAAAAAGCGGGAGTTGTTTATCGAGAAAAGGAAAAAATCGGGAGCGGGGAGAGTAGTGCACGCTCACAAACAGACAGATGCCAAACGAGCACAGCTCCCAAGCCCAACCCACTATGCCCAACCCACTATGTCTACCGTAAGCATTTTTTAACGTTCAAATAGTAAATGACTTTCACGTAGAAACATGTATTCTCCATTTTGTTCTAGAAATCTCATGCATCATCCAAAAACTAAGGAACCTAAGATGATCAAATAAAATAACATACATCCAACATTAAACAAGTGTTGAGGCTTATCAACTATAATGTGTATTTGAAAAAAATATATCAATGCATCTTCTATGTTTCTTTCCTTCATATCTCCGCTCCAAGATTCTTCTTTGTGATTCCCCTCATATCTTCTGTCACTCATGCATTTTTGGTAAAACTAATTAAAACTACTATAGTAGCAAAACTAAACTCGCTTGTCTTGTTGAAGACAATGCTTCAGAGGGATTGAAGTGTTTGGCCAAGTCCATGTACGGAAATTGTGAGAAAGGACCACAACCCCGCAAACAAGTGGGAAAACGTTAGGATGCAAAATAGTGAGTTTACTAGATTCTAGTTGAGAACCAAACAAAAAGTGATGTTTGACTAAAAAATTTGAAAGAAACAATTGACCAATAGAATTGTGCATGCCATTGTTCATTTTCAAGAAAAGGAACATTCTTTAGTAACCTTACGTGTGTGCTAGGATCAGAATTAAACCATTTTATTTCTATAGAAAAGAGTAATAGCATAACAAATTCATGATTCGCAGATGGAAACTAACTTGGTGAGCCATATCCTCGTTCATGACAAGAAAGGAGTGAGTCTACAACATTAACCCATGGTCTCTCGGGCAAAGGTGCAAGTGTGCCAATCACCACAATGAATACCAAATTTCAATCTCCCTAGCACACCCCCACATGAATCGTGCTAGGGAACCCAGACGCCGTGGAGTGGTCACATATCTAACGAGTAACCATATTCATGTACGGAATATACAAGTGCATGCCAATTCAAGGAAAACACTAACATCAAGTAGGGAAAATTAATCAAGATAATAAAATACCCGATAGTGAAAATGTTGAGTACACTATCGCGCATAAAAGGTGTGTAAAATGGTTTGTTGTATAAAGTACACTATCACACATACAATCTTCATCTTCAATGAAAAGGTTGATATTTCTACTGTGTTGTGTAATTGTATTGTGTCAATTGGGTACTGTTGTCAAGGCACATCACATCAGCTCTCAATGACTACAAGCATAAATGCAGAGAACAAGGCACATTCTATGACTGGTCACCGGTGTCCTAGGGTGAAACTTATAGTCAGATTTTAGTAACGAGTTTGGTTACTAGGGAGAAACTAGGAGGAGAACAATAATGGTGTAAATAACTGACAGTTGAAAGAAATAATTTACCATTCCACATCCAGGAACCAAAGCTCTTCCTTTCGGGAATGTTCCTGATCTAACAAGATGTTCGATGACAGGAGTTGGCTTTCCCAAATCCCATGGGGTAACACCAAACTCGCAGTACTTCTCCCACCCATCTGATGAACAATGATTTAGAAAAGGACAATTCAGAATCAGTAAACTCACGCGGTAGTGACAATGTTGAGCCTAGAAGTCCAATCATTTAAGATTTGCTTATATTTGGATATACTTGTGCCACACTTAGTACCAACCGACATGTCCGATTTTTATAAATGAACTTATTCATAAGATTTCCCATTTTATTTTTAGGAAATTGATTTATTTTTGAGACGGAGGGAATATGTTCTCGTCATCTTCCTAAGTTAATGAAAAATGGTTCTTGAACATTTTTTATTTGCAAAATAAGGTTAAAGATTAAGTGTGCTCACTAATGGATCTCTTGCCTTTTTGGTTTTATTTCATAAGTCTGACTTCTCAAAAAATGTTTCTTAGCCTATGTAGTGTATATATTTAGACTTTATTTGTTTGTTACCATAAGATACCCACAATGCACACCATAACGCTTTGCATTTCATACATAAATGCCTTGTGCATCATACTAAATTGCTAGTTTTTTTCCCCACGCACTGTGCACCATAGAGTTTTAATGTCCTCCATGATTTTGTTGTTGACTTTTTCCTCCCAAACTCCTCATTGAGTCCATTACCTCAAATAATTTTTCCCCTTAGCTTTAGAACCAAAGAACTAGTTGGCTGTCCCATTTGCTCAGGATCCGTTGTTTCCCATGGCCTCAAGCACGTGAAACATCACCTATGTTATTTTTTGTTCACATCTCGTTAGTAACACAACAAATCTGAATATTGTGAATTTTAGGAAACCATTCATATGTGAACACACCTCTCGACGGTGGTCGAGGTTGTTATCAGCACGCCTCGAATACGCGAGTCACCGATTCCTATCAAGCTGGCCCGATTGGAGAAATGTCCGCCAAAAATGAAGAAATGCCAAGACACAATTACAAATTGCTAATGGGCAGATGTAAAAGTACTTATTTGTGAAAGAAAAAAATGTTGAAGAAAAAGGGTAGTCTATAACTCGCTAAATTATACTACCTAAGACAGTGGTGAACACAAGGACCAGTTGGAACATGTACTTTATTAAACAAGAATGTATATAGAATCGACCATCACTTGTAATAGAAGCACACGCTTGATAGGTGACCTCGGTTTTCTCTCTATCGTTACTTGAATTGATCTCTGTAACTATGTTATGTAGGTGGCCTCTTGGTTTTAGGCTGAAGCAACATTGTGCTCTATTTAGACATACAACTCCCAAAAATTTACAATCATTGTCCCAAAAATTTAAATCTAAAAACCAATTTCTAGATGCGAACGACTTAGGCGACTCATACCTGGAGTTCAATTTCAGAAACCATTCATTGCTTTTTTCTCTAAATGACCCATATTCAAAGGCCTTTAGCTAGAAGTGGCTCCAAGACTACCTATGTAACTCGTTTTGTCCATCTATAGAAATTGCTTATATAGTAGTAGTGATAGTATATATATTTATAATATGAAGACAACATTTAGTGACCAATATCAGCACATCATTCTATATGTGGATAATTAATATCTAGATATGTGTACACATATTTTCAACAAAACATTCAAATGAAATTTGATGGAAATGAGAAACTCCCATGATGGTTTGTACTAGCTATGTGGTCTTTTTTTTCCTTAGTTCTTTTGTTTTTGTCGAAGTTGTAGCGTATATGTTATATACACTTTTGCTCTGCACATCTTTTACATGTGCACACATATTTTCACCAAAACATTCAAAAATGAAGTCATCAAAAAGACAATCTTTCATAATATGGTTTGTACTACTTGATCTCTTTGTTATATAGTTTTTTGGTTTGGTCCATGTTTTAGCGTAGCAGCAACCCTAAAGAATCACTACTACTCACTCTCTGTGTATTATCCCGTCCATCGGCCTTAAGTGCCTTGAGCAATTGTGCTGATGGCATACTTAGCATATACTATATTTCTGTTGTGCAGTTTCAAACAATATCGGGGCATTTCTCCCGCGAAGCTGAATGGTTTCATAGCAGTTACATGCCAAGTTTTAAAGAACATACAGAGTCGTCTGTTTTCACTTGTGGTATGCCCATGTTATGTGTTGGGCTGCTTGTTGGTATGAATGATGTGGCAATGGAAGCAACATTTAAATGGGCCATTGGATGTACTGATGCTGTCCAGGCCTCTGGTGAGGTGATACGCTTTGTGAATGACCTAGCTGCGTTTAAGGTACACAAAGGAACTTATAAACATGCATGTATAGTTATGATCATGCCAATCTAACAAAACAATTTATTATTTTTTATAGAATGGGAAGAACAAGATGGATATACCAACAACCGTTGAATGTTATATAAATGAGCACAATGTAACGGATGAGGAAGCAATTGCCAAGATAGAATCTCTTGTTGAAGATGCATGGAAAACCATAAACCAAGCATACATGGAAAGTGGCACACTACTTCACGTTTTTGAAACGTGTTGCCCTCCTAACGATGACCATGGCGTCCTTTTACCAAAACAAGACAGATGCATACACATTCAGCAAGTATAACAAATTGACGATTGAGAAGCTTTTTCGTCACGCCCATCGCCTTACAAGTTGGCTACTAGCACCATCCTTGCAAAGAAAAAAAAAGAGGTATTTAATAAAAAGCCTGTGATGCCTATATTCAAGACTTATTGCTTCATCTTTCAAGCAGGAATAAAATGTTATTGAATAGAAAGTTGCTCGAGCTGTTTATACTCGAAGGAATTATTTCTTCAGTTTCAAATTTGTCATCATCAAATAAGATGTCATTGTACCCGCTGTTTCAAGAGAACATGAGCGACTGCCTCGGTATAATGTATTTTGGTTGTGTTGTTTAAATGTTATTTGGTAACTCAAATCAAACCTGAGTGAGATTCTACTACAAATAAGACTTATGGATGCATATGAGGGAATTGTAATCATTTTGTGGTGTTCACATGAGTTTAAATAAATGTGATGATCTGCCCAATTATTGTTACTCCCTCCGTTCTTTTTACATGCCACATTAGGTTTGTTCTTAATCAAACATTACTATATATGTTTGAGCATCTATTTCATAAAATCTTTATGATTTTACAATATGACTTACACACTATGAAAGTATTTTTCATAGTGAATCTCAAATCACAATTCTTATGTCAGCAACGTACATAAATTTTTTGAAGACGGTCAAATATAAAAATGTTATTCAATTTTATTATTTATACAATCATTTTAATTTTTTTAAAGAGTCCTACGGTCAGGCCTAGTGTGATGCATGGTAATACACCTGTAATACAAGGGTGTAGATAAACATTGACACGTACCCACAAACCCAAGAAGTATTTGAACTGGATTGTTTGAGCCTATTTATTTTGGAGGCAAATGGGCTAAGCGTAGCTGTGGGTTGGTTTGGGCTGGTTTAGCAGTTACAGTGGATTGGCTTGGATCGAGCTGCTTGGGCCCAAAGATTTGACTAGGCGGTTTTCAAAAGCAAAGAGGATGGGTCAATTCAAGAGGAAGCATTGTGGCTGGCAGGCCCAAAGCCAAGTGCATGGATTCAGTATGTTCCATGCATGGCATTGGCACCACAGAATCTGCCGTGTTTTTGCCGGGTGATCAACACAATTGTTCCTCAGGCAAATCGTGCCTTGGAGGCATTATTGGCAACATTACCAATAGGCGTTGCGTTCGCTCTGAGTCTCTGACCTGACTATCGGATGCCTCAAATGATTATTATTAACTGATGATGTCTTAATGCCCGGCACCGGCAGAGAGGTCTGTATGTGCGTCTGAACCTCTAAGTCCTCATCATGGAAAAGACCGGCACCGGCAGAACCTTTCACACGCGACACAAACCATGGGAACCCCAGATCGCGCAGTTTTCCTACAACTATTGGGGTTGGGTGTGTTGGTGGTGCTACTTTGGCCTGCATTTAGCTAACTACATTGTTCGGTGTAAAACACCATGCGAAACTCGTTGATTTGGGCTACATTTGTGCACCAGTTTGTTATGAGCCATGAGTAAGAGACCACGGGCGGTTTGTTATTGGACATGAGGTGACCACAGAGGTGCCAAGACGAAGACTATTTACGACACTGACGAGCATGTTTTGGAGCAAATCAATTAATGTATTGCGACTGCCGAGTTAGGCCCTGTTTGGAATGCCGGAAAATTTTCACGTTCCTACGTTTTCCTGTGAAATTGATTATGAAATTTTTGGCTTATTCCTTTAAAATTCCTAGGTTGCCCTTACCGTGCAAACGTGGGGTTGATTTGGCCTAACTGCAGGGTTTGTGATCCATGTGACACCCTACTAACACAAGTAATTTATAACTTCACTGCAACTACAAAGAGATTCCAGATAGTCCCTACTTTGCCTATTATATATGTTAAAAAGGTGAAACAAGAGAGGGAGCCACAGGCATATGTCTCCTAAGACTATAGTCCTTGCGAGAGGACATGTTCAAATCGATCCTCATTCAGCATGATCAAATCGAAATAAAATCATTCCAGCCAGCTCAAATCGTCGCGAACTGATACCTTAAGGCAGCATCAAGTCTCATTTCACCATGATCACCGAAATGACCTAAAAAGAAAACCGAAACCGAGCAGGTTAGCATTGGTGTATTGGCCCACCATTATTTGGCCCAACTTGGAGCAGCCAGATAAACTAGGCCCACTTCAGCAAATCCATCACTACTACTAATTAGATTTTAGGTGGCAGTTTTTAGATTTTCGGTGGCGGTTTTTGGGACCGCCACCGAACTAGGGTCACGGAAAATCAGTGATTTTTCGGTGGCGGTTTCAATGCCCGCCACCCGTTAATCAAAAAAAAAAAAAAGAAAAAAACAAAATCCGGGCTGGATGCGGGCCCGCCCGCCCGAGATCCGCCGCCGCGGGGTCGCCGGGATCCGGCCGCCGGACTCGAAGATCCGCCGCCGCTCGATCCGCCGCCGGGCTCCGGATCCGCCGCCGCCTCGATCCGCGCGTAGACCCTCCTCCATGTGCGCGCCGCCGCTTTGAAGCCTCCATGCGCCGCGCGTCGAACCTCCATGCGCCGCTGCGTCGAGATCCGCCTCCATGCGCCGCTGCGAGATCCGCCGCCGCCTCCATGCGCCGCTTCGCGGATCGACCCGCCCAGCGCCGCTTCGCCCGATCGACCCGCCAAGCGTCGCGACCGCCCGCACGCAGCGGGACCAACAGCGCCTCAGGCGCGCCCGCCGCCGCTGACAAGCGCCTCCTGGCCGCTTCGCCGAGCCGTCCGGGGAGGAGGGAGGGAGGGGGAGAAGTTGGGGAGGGGAGGGGAGGAGTGAAGGGGGGAGCCGCCGGGTGGTGACAGAGTTGTGAGAGAGTGAGTGAGAGATGGGTGGCTGAAACCCTAGCTCGACATTATATATGAGCCGAGAGGATGGTTGGATATGGGCTTTTGGAAGTTGTTTTTGGGCCTCAGGACCTTGGACTACTGGACACGATTAACCGTGGCGGGTTTTTTATAAAAACCGCCACGGTTAATTCTTACCGTGGCGGTCATAATAACCGCCACGCAAGGCCAGAAAATAACCGCCACGGTTAATCATGATATTAACCGTGGTGGTTTTTAAATGCCCGCCATGAAAAATGAAATCCAAACACCACGTGAAAATCAAGTCTCGTAGTAGTGCATGTCTTCGTGCTTTTCTCCATTTCCCCTTCCGGGCTTTAATTTGTTGTCTGCTTGGACATTTATAGTATACGCCACTAATAAGAGAATAATAGCAGGTGCAGCTTTATGTGCAGTCGTCGTTGTGTTTCTTAGGCTGGGTTTACTACCCTGAAAGTTAGCACTGTAGCACTAAATTTGGCACTATAACACTTTTCGTTTGTTTATGTAATTGTTGTCCTACTATGACCTAACTAGACTCAAAAGATTCGTCTCGCAAAGTACATCCGAACTGTGTAATTAGATATTTCGTTTACCTACATTTGATGCTCCATGGATGGAGCAAAAGATTGCTGTGACATAGTTTGGAGTTCTAAATTCAGGGTAGTGAACATGGCCTTAGTAATTTATAAGGCCAGTCGCAATGGAGAGTTTCACCTCCCGCTTCCAACATGTGAAATTTTGGCATCAAATGGACATCTTCCTCAATGCCCGTTTCATTGCACAGTTTCATAGGCTCAAGGGTCCCATAGCCTCTCTCTCATTGCATGGTTTAATTGCATAGTTCCATGGTGAAACACTATTTGTATCTCAATAGGGGTTTCACACCGTTTCCAACGCATGTGAAACAAGCTTCAAAGGTTTCACCATGGTGAAACTTTTTCCTTCTCTCTCCTAGAGGTTTCATGCAAAATATAAAATTTTGTTGATATGGTATTGCATTTAATGTGTATGAAACACCCATAAAACTCTCGAGCCTGGCCTACGAGCCTGGTTCAGCTTTGCTCGAAGACTGGGCCTGGCACCACGCAAATTCTACACCTAATAACCCAACAAGGGACGGCTTAATTAATGATTTGTTTATATAAAAAAGTTGTTATATTATATTATTATATTTATTTATGATTAGTATACCAAGTGGATTTGATTTGTTATAATAAATAAGTCGTCTGCCAGTATTGTTCATGATAGGCGATAAGGGTCACTGCCAAATAAATTTTTCTTTTGAGACCACACCCATGCGCATTTTTTTCATTAAGTAGAGGAAAGTTCAAACAAATCACAAGACTTAAAACGGAAACCAAACGACACGAGGCGAAG
Source organism: Hyparrhenia diplandra (assembly GCA_015847255.1). Classification (NCBI taxonomy): domain Eukaryota; kingdom Viridiplantae; phylum Streptophyta; class Magnoliopsida; order Poales; family Poaceae; genus Hyparrhenia; species Hyparrhenia diplandra. The sequence goes on from JADLZK010013351.1 coordinate 83,113, forward strand.
ACCTATTTGCTACATGATACATCAAATGGGACTAGATCATAAAAGAATTAGCTACCACTAGCAAGCCAAATCTAGAGACCCGCCGACTTGGAAAAATTTTGGGACAGCAGTGCCGTACGCTCCCTGTCCGTACGGCCATGACGTGGGATCTTGTAATTGGTTCGCGAGTGCCCGGCATCCCTTCCGTCGTGCGTGGCATGCCAGCTCGGTTATCCCATCCAATCGGCTCACTCGCTGCAATCGGCTCGCCCGCCCAGGCCACCAGGCCACGATCACGCGTACGAGACTCCTGTCCCGCCGCGATATCGCGCTGCGGCATCTGATCGTGGTAGCTGCAACTCCCGTGTCCCGTCCGATTGCGTAGCGACCCTGAACTTTCTCCGCTCCTGGCGGCGTGGTCGGAGCGCTTCGGCGCACTGCATGGAAGCTGTCGAGCCCGAGCTGCCGGAGGTGAGCAGGTTGATTGAGTTTAGCAAGCCGTTGAAGGCACTTCTAGCGGCTGCGGCGGCCGACGATGCAAGCAGCTGAAAGCGCAGGTTATATCGATCTAGACTTATTAGCTTTCCATGTGTGTTTCAGACTTTCAGCTAGAGCCGATACCCCGCTGGACGGACATCGCGAGCCAAGCCGAGCGGGCATGCGACACACGACGGAAGGGATGCATGGCACTCGCGAAGCAATTACAAGACGCCACGTGAGGGCCGTACGGACGGGGAGCGTACGGCAGTGCCGTCCCCAATTTTTTTCCGACGACTTGCAATCAAATCTAGGTGCTTCCCCGGACTCCTCGCTGACTTGCAATCAAGCGGCGGAGAGAGCCCACATCTGATAAATCTGATATGGACAGAAAATCGAGTGACCAAACCCCATAAATCACCCGAGCGATGGCTTGTTTTACCGTTTGTTGTACCCTAAACCCCCACTTGACTTTTTTTTTTTTTTTCTCCTATACTGTTCATCTGTTGCCTCCCCCGTGCCACCGGCAACCGCCCCGCCGTGGGTGCCCGTGGGTGCTATGGCTCGCCCAAAGCTCCAGCTACCCCCACTTGTTTTGAGAAATGTCGTGTATAGCAAATTATATAGGAGAAGAAATAAGAGATTTAGTAGAGATACTCTAAAACCATTATGTCATGTGTGTCATCGTGGTGACGACGTGATCGACTTTGACATCTCTAAAACTGGGGTCAGATTGAATTTGAAGTATTCAATTGGACCAATAAGATATGGGAATAATTAAATTCTAAAAAAGAGAGAATTCAAAATCATTTTACTTCTGAGACAAACATACAAATGTAAATATAAAGCAAAATATATAGAGCAACCGAGTTAATAGGTCTTGAAAAAATTAATTCAGAATTCGGAAAGAAATTTTTTGGAAGCTCCAAACTGGGATGAGCGAGCCCCTCAAAAGGCTGAATCTCATGGTCTAATCGATGGGCTGAAAGAAGGGTCGTGCTAGCGCTAGGACGTCCATAAAATAGAAATCCATCGGACGCCCCGTCGCTGCAGGCCCAACCCAACTCAGCCCACCTCAGACTCCACCACTTGCCCCCGAGCAATTGCCCGCGCCACACGGAGGGGGCCGCCCGCCCCCGCCGCCCCCAACGCCCTCCCGCCCCGAGCCTGCCGCACGAACTCCACCCCCGCCCCCAATGCCGTCGGCTCCAACGTCGCAGGCCGCAGCGAGCTTGCCCCCACATCCCGCCCACCAGCTCCCCACTCCCCCCGCTTGCACCTCCTCTACTCCCCCACGCAAGAGGAGCTCGCTGCCACTCCAACCACGTTAGAGCAGTCAGCTTGCCCCCATAGCCCGCCCCCACCAAGTGCAACAATGGGGAAAGCCATTTGCAACATTAAAAAACAACAAATGCAACAAAAACAAAAGGTTGCTGCAACAAACGAAAAAAAGGTATTGCAACATGGAAAAAACGTCTGATGCAACAAACAGAGAAATAAATTGCAACATAAAAAAAAACCACTGAAACATGGTATAAAAAAAACAGCTGCAACAAACGAAAAACAACTATTGCAACATCTCTAGCACTTCTACTACAACATTAGAAATCGCTTGTTGCAAAACCTAATGAAACAAAAAGAAATATGCTTGTTGAAACATCACACAAAGCTTGCTGCAACAAAGCTTTGAAACAGCACATGGGGCACCAGGTGGGGAGGACATCGGTGTGGAGGAAGGGCGCTGCGGGGTAGGGAAGAGTACGTTGGGGTGGGGAAGGAGTCGCCGCTGCAACCCGCACCGCATCCTCGACCGCGCCGCTGCCGCCACCATGGCCAGTCTTCGCGGCGCTTCGCCCCCCGACCCCCACCGCCGGGCGCCGGGACCACGCCATGTGAGCAGCTCCTTCCCCAGACGCCGAGAGCCGCGACCTCAAGACGCGGTGGTCACTGCCGCCGGTGATCTGCAGGCCCATGCGGGCTCCTGCCACAAACGCATCGAGGAGGAGCCGCAGCCGAGTAAGCGGCGGCAGATGAGGTGCGAGGCGCGAGCATAGTTGCGGAACAAGTGGTGGCGCGAGGACGACAAGAGAGGGAGGGATGGCGGCGGCCGGCAGCAGTGGAGAGCCCGGGAGGGCGGCCGGTTGGCACCAGTGGAGAGCGCCGCGAGGAACTGCGACGTGGGGAACGTAATCTTCTGGACACCGGCAGAACGTTTTTTTTAGTGGATGAGGACCAGCGAATGGATGAGGACGGGTGATTAAAGTGGACATGCGATGCTAGCTGGGCCTTCGGTTGTCGCGGCCCATGACATCGAACAATAGGACGCTCTAATGATAGCATTACCGCTGAAAGAAGGCTGGCATGGGCGAATAAAGCCAAACGGCCTAGTGTTGGAATGGCCGAGGCCATTACGGGGAGTATTGACTGATTTAGCACATCGATTTGTAACGGCACGAAAGCTGAAAGTGGCATAATTTTGGCAAGTTTTGAGGACAAAGACGAACCTAAAATTGAACACTAACACCACTCAAGGCAGGCATTGGAAGACTAAGGGCCTAATTTTTAGTCCTATTTAGTCCTTAAATAACAAAAATAAGGACCAGAGACTAATTTTTAATCTCAATTAGTCCTTATTTCACTAGACTCCTGGGGGAGGGGTTAGGGACTAATTGTTAGTCCCTATTAGTCTCTAGTCTCTTGTCCCTCAATCCAAACATGCCCTAACACCAAAGGAAGCATGCAAAATCAAGGCTCGATCAGTACATTGAAGGAACAACCTGTTAACAATCAGATTGAAGTGTCGGTGGCGATGGCGCGGAGGAGGTGCATCTGCTATTTTGGCGGCGGCCGAGTACGCGAATCGGTTGAGGAAGAGGGGCGGCGACGGGGACGGGCGCTGCACTCGGATATGCTGATGTGGCAGCGTGAAAATCGTGGGCACGGATGGGAGGGAGGTGTCAAGACGTTCGGTGGATGGGGCTGGCGTAGTATGTTTGGCGGCGGCGGATGGGCCGTGGAGCGATGACAGCGGGCGAGGGGATACGCCCGGACACGGTGGGAGCGCTAGGCATATGGAGTGCGTGGCTACTAGCTGCCAAAGCCCGTTAGTTAGAAACATGCAGCCCAGATTAAATACGAGGCTAACCGTTTGCAAAATACTGCTCCTCCGTCCCCACCGACTTTGTCACCCCGGTTTCCGTGCCATCTTATTCGATGCTTCGTCTTATTCAAATTTTTGCACAAATATAATTTATTCTTTTATGACTTATTTTATCAATGAAGATACTTGAATATTAATTATTTTTATTTTATGATTTGCATAAATATTTTGAATAAGACGGATGGTCAAAGATGAAGCTCAAAAGTCAAAACGACGAAGTCCATGGGGGACGAGGGAGTACAGGCCAAAGAGGCAACCTAGAAAAGGGGCAAGAAAGTACTCCCTCGCGTTCTAGAAAACATGGAATTCTCACATCTCGAAAAGTCAAACTTTGTAAACTTTGACAACGACTATATTGAAAAAATATTAACATCTATGACACAAAATAAGTACTGTTAGATTTGTTATAAAATATTTTTACAATAAAATTATTTTGAGACATAAATTGCTTGTTTTTTTTTTGAACTGAGGGAATAATTAATAACCGGTCAGCGTGATCTTGGTTTCGCAAAATGTGTGTCGTGTGAAGCAGATGATCCAGCTGGAAAAAAAACACATGGAGGTACGGAGCTCGCATCACAGGTCCCTCAGTCACAGCATTTTTGCGAGCACTTGGATTAAGTACGTTTAGCTAGCCAGGTCCAGTTGCTTTCCGTTCCTCGGCTCAAGTTTAGGGGCACGGTGGCACCAAATTACTCTCCTCGATCACTTCCTAAGCATCCATCCACAGTACTTGCTTTGTGAGTTGCAAATACAGTCTCTGCCTGGCGTGAAGACATCAGTTACTAGTCATTCTCGAGACATCCGGTTGTGAAACTGTGAGGGACTGAGGGTAAAGAGACACTAGTACCGAAAACTTTTTGGGTGACGGGCACCTAGGATTTTACGCGGGCGGCGAGGCGCCCGCGTCGCCCACGAAGCAAGGTCACGGTTAATCAAAGGTTTATCCGTGGCGTGCCACTTCGCCCGCCATCGTTAATAGATGAACCGTGGCGGCACATTAGGATGCCCGCCACGGTAAAGATTTCGAAAAAATAAAAAAAAGGCAAAAACCCTAGACAGTGCCCGCCAAGCCTATCCATGGGTCCGCCGAGCCCATCTAGGGTTAGGGATCCGCCGCGCCGCCGCCTCCTCCGCCGCATGGATCTCCGCGTGGATCTCGCTGCACTTGGTGAAGAGGACCGGCCGCGCTGGTGAAGAGGAGCCGGTTCGCCGCCGCCACACGCATGGTGAAGGAGTCGCGCCACCGCCGGGTGGAGTGGAGGAGCCATCCGCCGCAGCCGGGACGGAACCGCACCGCCCGACGCAGCGCCGCTGGCCGCGCATCCACGCCGGGTGTTTAGGTCCGCCGCCCGAACCGCCGGAGAGGGAGCTGCGCCACGGGTTCTTCACGCCGCCGCCGGAGAAGAAGGGCGCGATCCGCCACCGCGGGCGGCCGCCGCCGTCGGAGAAGAAAGGGGGCGGATCGGGGCTCACGAGTGCCGCTGGTCGCCATGGAGGAAGGGGCGGCGCGGGACGTGTTGGCGCCCGCCGCTCCCCCGGGAGCGCCGCCTTTTGCGACGGCAGAGGGAGGGTGCCGCCGCTGCCGCGCGGAAGATGGGAGGGCACCTGCCGCTGGCCACAGGAAGAAGGGAGGGCGCACGCCGATGAGAGGGAGGGCTTGGAGAGAGGGAGTGAGGGAGGCGAGAGAGGGTGAGAGGGACTCGGAGAGAGGGAGGATGGGTGGGAATGGTTTTCGAGTGCCAAACCCTAACTCTAAGTATTTATATATGCCTTTTAAATCGGGCCTTGTTTTGGGCCTATTGGTCCTCTCCATTTCCGTGGTGGGCCTTTTAGGATGCCCGCCACGGTAAATTGATTTTACGCGGGCGGCACCTTAACAGCGCCCGCCACGCGAAAATGCTACCGCCATGGAAAAAATAGCGTATTCTCCGTGGCTTACGTGTTAAGGTGCCCGCACGCAAAAATTAATTTTCCGCGGACGGGTAAAAACGCGCCCGCCACGGAAAATAAAAGCGCATGTGGCGGGGGCATTTTTCTGTGGCGGCAAAAAAGAGTGCCCGCCACGAAAAAAAATTTTGCAAAGCACGCAAAATCATTTCATTACTAGTGAGATCCTTCTTCCGGCATCCATTTTCTCCGCCTGTCGTGGCTCGGCGTTTGTTTTGCTCACACGAAAAAAAATTTTGCAAAGATCACGCAAAAATCATTTCATTACTAGTGAGATCCTTCTTCTGGCATCCATTTTCCTGCTGTCAGGGCTCAGCGTTTGCTGGAGCTCAGAAGCAAATGCCATCCATGGATCGGTACATCGGGTTGAATCCACTACCATTTTGAAGCGGCCCTGGGCCTGCCCGCCCCGCCAGCCGTGAAGCTAACTCCTGAATTGGCCCAGCCCAGTCAGAAAAGCATCTCTGTTCGCTGTTGGTGGCGTCCCTGTTCGCTGTTGGTGGCGTCCAGGAGCCTAGGACCACATACCAGCTGGCAGGCTGCGTCCATCGCTAATGAAACCAAGTCAAGTACACCAACATAAAACACACACAAAAAACAAAACCGAGCATGTCGCAACTTGACGTCCATTTTAACATGGAAAAAAAAAAATCTGTGCTTCCCGACAAGAAGACTTATACGACAAAAGTCTATGTAAGACAAATAAGAGCCAAAGAAACTCGAAGCTGAAGCTCCATCCCTCCGGTCCACCCATGCATAACGACCAATCAGCCAAGTTGTTTCTAGAGCTGTGTCGCTCTCTGATAGAAATTCTGTATGTCTATTATACCAAGATTCGTCATGAAAACAATGTATACATGGACTCAAAGCACGCTTCGGCGAATGGATGGCAAAGTCATGGATTGTTCTTCTTCTGATGCTTTCACGTTTGGCACAAGCACCGTCATTCATATGGACTGGTCAGCAGCATTGATCAATGCTAGAGGAAACGGCAGCATCAAGAAAGGGACACATGCTTGTATTAAGTTTTGTTTTTTGACTTACGATGAATGGTTCCTTTTTCTAGTCTTGTGCTGGACTACATACAACGGTAGGGTTAATTTTCTAATCTTCTTCTTTCATATGGACTGGTCAGCAGCATTGATCAATGCTAGAGGAAACGGTAGCATCAAGAAAGGGACACATGCTTGTATTCAGTTTTGTTTTTTGACTTACGATGAATGGTTCCTTTTTCTAGTCTTGTGCTGGACTACATACAACGGTAGGGTTAATTTTCTAATCTTCTTCTCAAGGTAATCTTTGGTGGACGTCGGTATGTGAACACACGATCTATGGGTTTTTCACGATCTAGCTCACTACAGGAATCGGGCTGCTTTGCGAGTGCAGGGCGACTAGGCAACGGCACCTTTGCACTCGGCAAAGCCATTGCCGAGGGCGAACCCCACTTGGAAAGAAAAAACTCGGCAAAATATTTTTGCGAAAGTGATGTCGGTGCTCGGCAAAGGAAGCGTCGACCGTTAAGCGAGCAGTCCTTTGCCGAGTGCTGACACGACACTCGGCAAAGATTTGTACTCTTATATTTTAAAAAACTTTGCCGAGTACCATGTCAAGTACTCGGCGAATTATTTATTTTAAAAAATAATAATCTTTGCCGAGTCGCGTGTATTGGTAGCACTCGGCAAAGTAATGGTCACTTTGCCGAAAGTGCCACCCATGCACTCGACAAAGCTCGCAATTTTTCTGTCGGTATGCCCAGCTTTGCCGTCTTTGGCTTTCGCAAAGCTGGGAATTTTTTTTGTTTTTTTTGTTGTTTCTTGCTGCAAATACATATATATATACCACAATGCATCCATATATACACATAAACCACATATATCACAAATTCACAAATATAATGCACATATATCACAAATTCACACATATAGTCCAACATCCAAACGAAATCCAACATGTCCAACATCCAAACGAAATCTAACATGTCCAACATCGAAACGAGATCCATCACAAAGGCAACATGTCCAACATCCAAAAGAAATCCATCACGATTGCAACGGGTCACACCTAATCACCACCAACTCAACTTCTTGCCCCCGACCCATGGCCTCCATGGTGCGAAGAGTGTGTGGGGCCCTCACCTTGCCCCGGATACCACCCATGCTGCGGCGCCGATGCGTCGTCCACCCGTGGTGTGTAGGAGGAGGGACGGTGGAAGCCCGTAGTGTGGCCGCCGCTGCGCCCGGAGGAGGAACGCCACCGCCCACGGTGCGTGGAGTCGGGCCAACCGGATGGGGTGAAGAAGGGCCAATTCGGAGGAGTCGGGTTCGAACCCCCGGCGATGGGCTGCATAAAGGAGAGGCGATCTCATTAGTACTACCGCAGTGAGCCGCACAAGCCAAATAAATAAACAACAACATATACTCACCGGAGTCCCTACGGGTGAGGATGAACGGGAAACAGGGGTGGAGCGAACAGCGCCGAGCTAGGCAACGGAGGCGGGGTCACACCGGGATTTGGAGGCCCCGGAAGAAGGCCACCACGTCCGAGATCCGACACGCCGAGTATTGCCGGTATGCCTCCAACTCCCGCCGATGGGCCTCGATTGGGCCTCCGCCCGGCCCGAAACTTCGCCTCTGGGCGCTCGCTTGGCCTCAACTCGCCATTGTTGCATTTCTTAAGCGCAATCACTAGAAACAGGTTTAGAACCCATCCCCGGCAACTGCGCAGAAATGCTTGTTGACATTTCTTAACGCAATCACCAAAAAAGGCAATCACGCTTAGATATGTATACGTTGGTATTCTCGCAACGTTCTGAGAACAAGTCCGCAAGTTTACGGAAATACCGTTGTAGCATTTCACACGGAAGTATTCGTGGTATCGTTATTTATATTTTCCCAAAGGAAGGCATGGTGTAAAAGTCTCTAATTCGGACACGATCTAGATAACACGAATGTATAATAGACCAATGCTCATAATAGGGGTAAAACAAGATAGGTAGTAGGATAACTTGACACACACATTCAAGCCAATCTCAAGGATAAATGTAAAAGAAAGAATCAAAGAATAAGTCTAACATGGAGCAGGCATATCCTAGATAGTCATGTCAAGATAGCGAGATACACACATGTTTCTTTGTTAGAGATTCTAAGTCAAGCTCGCCAAGGTCTCGTTGAGCTACCGGGCACCGGCCCACGCCCAAAGGGAGTGTCCGCAATTGCACTACGCCACACCCGAACGTGGGGGATTACAAAGGGACGGACAAGGTTTGTCACAACCCAGCCGCCTACCCCTCAACCATGGGATGCGCCACAAAAGATAGGCAACCCTTAGTCTACACACCACGTCTACACTAGTGATTATCACTCTAGCGTGTTAACAAGGCTTACCCGTCTCGAGGGTCGTTTCTACTACAAGCGCCCCGAAGGAACGACTATCAATCCCGCAACCCAACATCAACCAAGTCTAACTCTAGATATAACTCATCATATCGATCTAGCATTTTGGTCTAAACATGTATGTATGATAGATTAAGCATGATGTTCTATAAGACAAGATCATGATATAGGAACTATAGACTAGTTCATCAACCAAGATTATATCACAAGAACTTTGCTCTAATTCAAGAACACAACTATATCGATAAAGTAAGAGCAAGAACAAAATGGAACTCTTGATATTATTCATACCGAAAGACACAAGATGTCCAAGCTCTCCAAGTATGCTCATGGCCTTCCTCCTTATTATTCTACTACTAACCTATAAAGAAGAAAAGAAGAAGAAGAAGAAAGAGGAAGAGAGGCTCTCTTGTGTGGTGTGTGTCTAATGAGGGGGAGAGGGCCTCCTTTTATAGGTAGAGGAGAGGGGCTCTTTGGAAAATATCCCTCTCCATATGGAAGGAGTCAAAACCGTCATTGGACACCTTCCAAATCTGCTTGAACCGACCATCCAACGTCGGCACAGCCCTCCATGGAAGGTAATGAACCGCCCGCGCCAAAGTTGGGCTGAACCGCCTCTGGGAGGTGCGGCCGCACCAAGTGGTGCGCGCGCACCCCCCGGGCCTGGTTCAGCCGGGCTTTGTCGGGCTTGCGTGTTTTGGGCACGAAAAGTTGTATGGCGGTGTTTGCTCGGCCCGATTTTGCATGTTTGGTCCGTTTCTCCCTTGGGCTTGATGTTCTTCAGGAATGCGCTTTCCGAGGGGAGCCGCCTTTTGGTGCATTTTCCACTTGCTTTTTATATAAATCCTGTAAAATAATATTTCTACACTACAAGTGGAATTATGTCAATAGTAAATGTATATGTGTGTAGTAAGGTATAGTTTCAACCCCTTATTGGTAGAATGTTGACGTTAAAAATATGTCGCCGTTGGTGACCGTCAACAAACTCCCCAAGCTTACCCTTTGCGCGTCCTCGAGCAAAGATAAGTACTTGGTTGCTTGATCGAGTTGCTACTATGCCGATTACATTTTGCAAGTGCCGGGTTTATAACAAGATTTTCTACTATAGTTTGAATAAAATGGCACATCTTTACTCACCCTTTATTACCCTTTCATCGTAGCGGGGCTTGTTAGTCGTCTCGAGTCTTGGGCGGTTGCCAGATAGAACGGTTATAATAAAAATACTATTCATTCATTCTTTTGATCAACTTTTTTTCATCCGGGATTATTTATTAGATTACATTTGTTTTTCGAGAAAGTATGGGCTTTATTACTACATATATTTTTTTTTTTGGAGAGGTGGGCTCTACTCGCCCTAGACTTTTGTCTTTTTTTTTCTCTCTTTTCTTTTTTTTTTTTTTTGAGATGTGGGCTCTACTCGCCCTCGGACACGTGTCCATTTTTTTCATTTCCTCTTTTTTTTTTTTTTTTTTTTTTTTTTTAGCATAGCCCATATCTTTCTCTTTTCTTCAAATTAGATTCCCGGATGTCAAGTTTCTCTTTCGAACGAAAAATCCTAGCAAATCTATTTGTACCATATCATATTTGGCAACAACTTAGACGGGATAGAGCTTATGCAACCCACATGAATCAGGTTTTTCAAGATGAGTTTTAAGACTTAGCCACTAAACCCCAACTTTAGAGAAATTCAAGTTATAAACTAGGCATGAGGCAAAACATAAGACAGAGCAACTATTCATCATTTCAACAAGGGATAGAACTAAACATTTCTACAACACATATATATGGAGTGGAATAAATCTCCTCTCTCCTTCTTCTTCTTCTTTTTTTTTTAAAAAATTCTCATACCTCATCATTCTTATAAGATAATGGAATGTGAGGCATGAGTTACATTTGTTGAGTCCTCCCCAAGCTAGCACTTGACTTACCTTCGGTTAGGAATGTTGCTAGCTTGCACACGCCCTAGCCTTGATTCTTCGTTCGTGGCTTCTTTGAGCGTGCTAGGGAACTACCCCCAAGCTTATCTTGTGATGATCTTGAAAGAATAGGACAACCATACTCAGGGGGTTTGGAAGGTTTATTTATTTTTATTATTTTATTTTTTTTTTTTGGTTCACCAGGCAAGATCTGATCTCCTATTGTCATCTCCGGGACACCCTCTTGAAGTTGATAATTTTTTCTGCTGCGGTTAGTCCATATGGTCGATCAAATTCTACACTAGTAGTTTTGATTCAATAATCAAACTCGGCGCCATGTATAATCTGATTAAGGTAGACTTTTTGACCTAAGCACCATGCTCAATTCAAAAAAGTCTATGGAAGTATGATCACCATATGCATGATCACCACTCCCAAACCATAACATGCTAGTATAGAAAAAGGAAGCATGAATTGATAAACAAGATTCATCCAAAGGAGGTGAAGACTTGAAAGGTGAACAAGATTTTTTATTATTGTTATTATATATATATATATATATATATATATATATATTTTTTTTTTTTTGCATGGTAACGGAAAAGGATGAGAGTGAAAGGTTCACATTACCATGTTTTGGTCCTCCCCAAGCTAGCTCAAAGCCCATCGGATTGGGGTTTTAGCCCCGCTTTTTTGGTTCTTCTTCTGCATGGTTAGTATATGGTAGATTCACGTGTGGATTTACCATCCTTCGTGATTACCAAAATTTGAAACATATGCATGAAGGAGCAAAAGAGCAGCTTTGTTTTATGTATTTATTTATTTATTTGAAGAATTTTCATTTCAAGATTTTTATTATCAAGGAGAACATAAAAGTTTCACCAAACTTTTTATACTCAAACAAGGCTAAGATAAAGATGCAATATAAGTCTAGCCTTGTTTTATCTCCATCATGAAATAACTTGAATGTTTATGACGCCACTCGGGTTCATTAATCAAATTTCAACACCTTGTCGATATTTGATTAAAGGAGGTTAATTTTAACACAAGCACCATGCTTGATTTAAAAGACCTATGGATGTATCGCATGAGCGACATGCAAGCGCATCCAAACCCAGATCATATTTCATAAACAAAGAAAACATGAATTCTTTTATATGGAGATAAATATGAGTAAAAAAGAACGGTGAATTATTACCTTTGCGTGCACTCGAGTGTGTGTGTGTACCAACCGGCGCATGAAGGCAAGATGTTGAAACTCCCGCGGTGGTAGCTTGATGATCCATTCAAGGGCCACAAGGCTTAGGTGATACACACATGTAGTGTATATGGACCATGGGCCTTAGTGGTCACAAAGGTGTAAAGGAGGTGGCTCCTCCTTCCCTTCTTACTTTTTTTTTTTTTTTTTTTGGACCTTTGCGTGCAGTGTTCTTGTAGGTAGCTTGAGGATAGAGTTCGAGTTGCCGCATCGGTGGCGTGTTGATCTTGGTTTGGTTATGACTTCCTCAGCCTGGAGCGTAGGGGGCGCACTGTTGGTATTTGTTAACCTACGGGAATATTATGATGGATAATCCGCAGTTTAACGGATACCGGTGAGCACTTCACCCGAATAGGGCTTTAAATATCGAATCCACGGGGGGAGAAGGTGAGAGAGCATGTCAAGGTGTATAGCTCTCACTTCAAGTAAATCATTTGCAACATTGTTCTTAAGAGGGGTTGTCATGAAGAAACTCTTAATAAAGGGGTTCTACGCTAACAACGCAGGGGCTCCTACGATTTCTATAAACGGGGCAAAGGCGTAACAAAGGACTCAATGGTGCTTTGTCACCACCACGATCAGCCTTAACAAGTGTGTTCACCCCGGCCTATAGAAGGTATTCGTAATAAGCTAGTCAATCTAAGCACCCCGCTTACATTAATCTAACAACTTTAACTCAAGAGCAACCAAGAATCAAAGTAATCTTATCAAAGAAATACGAACCTTAAGAATAATAGAAACAATATCACTTACTCGAATGGAAGTCGAACAATCCACAAGATCTCAGCGTTGCGCCCAATGGCACCAACTCGAGGAGGAAGAAGAAGATGGAGGCGCCTACAAGCCCCGGGGCCTTCCTTCAACTCCGCCCTCAACCGCGCTCTAATTTCTCTCAACTTGAAGCTCTACTCTCAACTCTAATCTAAGGATTCTAGTTCTACATCTTGTCTAATCTTCTACTTTTTGTTCTTGAACTAGAGCTAAGGCCGTCGACTAGAGCCGGATCCGATCCGATATGATGATGAGTTGATCCGAGATGATTGAAGCCGGGGGCCCGGGAGCTTGCTTATATAGGGGTCTTCTTATGTCTCTTCGCCTTCCGCAGCAATGTGGTACTAATCTTCGTGCTTAACCGACACCCTCGGATCAAAACCGACATTAAACGACCGGATTAGATTGCGTCTTAGAGGCGGTGGAGGAACGTTCGAAACGGGACGACTTGGGGGTTGCCAGCCGATCGGGCCCGTTTGCGCCGCCGATCGCCCGGGGTGGGTCCCACCACGGGCCCGCGATGCGCCGTGGCTTCCGGAGTCTTCTAGATGATGTTTTCTTCGGTGCCAAGTTTGGTTCACGTCGGGAGTAATCCGGAGACTTCTAGACTTGTTTCGAGTTGGATTGCGCTATGCGTTACGTCGGTCGTGTGACACGTCATTTTCGCTTTTTTTTCTCGTTAAGTCCCCGCAAATCACAACTTTACCAAAACTCATGGAAATCATTAGTATAAACCCCTAATAAGGTTATCTAATTATATTTTAGTCCTTTTTCATGTTTAGTTGACAATTAAAAGTATACGTTAACATGTGTCAACAAACTCCCCACACTTAGGCTTTTACTCGTCCCTCGATAAAAGGATGGTCTAACTTTAATGTAACCGTAGAGACAAAAGAATGGATCATAATTATACTCCATGGTCATACTGCACTTTGGGATATCGAGCATGAAATGGTTAGAAACAGATCACCTTAAATTCTTAAACCAAGTCACTTGGAGAGATTTTGCATAAGTTTTGAAAAAGAAAACATAGCTCTACTTACTCCTTTGTGACACTCTCAAGTCTCTCAAAATATATTATATCCTCACAGTTCATTTATTATATCATATGTGGAGCTCAAGAACATGTAGCACACTTACCTTGTATTTATTGCCGAGTCAACTGTGGATCCATGGAGATAGATGTCATAAGTCATAGATCAAGATGTGTATGTGAGTCAAGATTATCATTACCACTTTGCTCTCTCTAGTTGAAAATCGTCTATCTCCCTTTTTTTTGGAACATTTTTATTTTTCAAGCGAGGTAATCAGCTATTTAGTGGAGAGGTGGGTTCTACTCACCCCCGGACACTTGTCCATTTTTACTCTCTTATTTATTAGAGAAGTGGGCCCTACTCACCCTCGGACACTTGTCCATTATTCTTCTCTTCATTTTTGCCTTTTTTTTCTTTTCTTAGAGAGGGGGGTTCTTCCTGACCCGTAGAACACTTGCTCATTTTCTCCTCTCTCTCACTTTTCTCTCCACTCTTAGAATTTTTCAACATTTTGGCTTTTTCATAGCTGACCATTTTCAAGCAATTAAAATTATGGGAGATAGAGATTAAAACTTTTAGAGCATGGATACTTTAGTGAAAGCAAGTGTATGTGATCTTGATCTTAGACTTTAGACAAATTTCAACATGGGTCGTGGTTTTGACAAAGCTCAACACAAGAAAGCAACAATTAATTAGATATATCTTTAATGATTGCTACGGCTCTCTTGGGATGTATCATTGATCACAAAGGAGAAGCATAACTAATGATTTTAATATTTTGAAATAAATAACTCTCCAAAGACAAGATAAAAGAAAGAGGATCTCATTATTCTAACTTTATTATTTCTCATGTTTTGAGCAATTAAAGCATCCCAACAAGTGACGGGTATATGTAGGAATTTAATCATGCAAAACTTTATTCATGGGCTAACAAGACATCTTTTCATATAGGGAAAACATACCAAAACAGAAAAAGACTTATTTTAATTTCGGAACGGAGAGTAATTTGCGAAAAATTTGAAAAGTTTTAGGAAGCAAACCGAGCGGTGGACGGCCGGGGCCTACGTGGGACTGGCAAGGGCCGGTCGGCCTGGTATATGGGCCGGTCGGCCTCCCACTGGACCGTGTCGGGCGCGGTTCATCGTGGCGAGTCGATGGTTCCGTCTTGGTTCAATTTCTTGATTTTGGTTGCGAAAAATTCTGTTTGGTCGTCGAGGATCTCCCCACACTTATTTTTCTGTTATCTTGCATACAAAGCATGGTGGAGACAAAAGCATATCCAGAAATATATGTAGAATAATTGACTCAACTTGTGGATGACTTCCATAAGAGCACCCAATATTTAATAGTAAACTAATTTTAACTAAACCGAACTAACCGAATTAATCGAACTAACTTTAAGACTTAAACGCTAAGACTTATTAACTCTAATCAAAACATATATAATAACTAGCTAATAATTTAAAAGATAGTGATACCTATCGTGATAACTCGGGGTGCTCTCCCCAAGCCGGATATTGAAGTAGTCCTTTGATTCGTCCCTGGAACTTATTCGCCTTCGGGTTCTCCTTACATGTTCTCCCCGCAAATATTAATTCGCATATACCCGAAGGAACAAATTCTAGGAACATATTGTGAGCCTTCATGTGCTCACGTATTTTTGATTTTTTCGAAAAGCGTGGACCTTCATGTGCCCACATATTTTGATAGTTTTTCTATGCAAAAGGATGATGATGCAAAAACATATGAATGCAATATTTTTGGGTTTTACTTTTATGCCTCCACAACAAGGAGTACTTGCATGGGGCTTTAAGAAACCGATGCGTAAAGCAGCAAACATATTTTTATGATTTTTATGCAGGTGTAGGAAAGTAAATATGCTAAAGGAAAATATGTTAATTTAAATATGCCGTGCAGAAAAATAAATATGCGAGATAAATACCGAAGTTACCTCTCGGCGAGTTTTGAGTACTTACTCCCATGGCGTGCGTCATCGATGGCCTCTCGCCGGAATGTCGTGGTTCGAAATGGTGCCTTCATGATCTCGACGAGTGGCGAGATGAGGTGGCCGATGGAGATGATGTTTGTTCGGGTTGATGACGCGGGTAGTGGTAGGTCTTCCGAAGGTGTACTCTTGACGTCCTCTTCAAGAGGTGATGCTTCTTTCTTTTTCCATGTCGCTTCTTCGGAGGAGACCTTTCTTGGAGGCGATCTTTGCCGTGTGTTCAGTTGGTCGGGTCGGCGAACTTCTTTAATCTTCTTAATGTCTTCCTTGTTCGTCAACTCCGTTTCAGCATCTCTGCGTCTTGTGATTTTTAGCAGCGTCTCCGCGTCTTGTTCTTCTTGGGTCTTGTGGTGAGGTAGGCAATAGTGGTGGTGTAAGGCCCTCTTGATGGAGATGAATGTTGACCCATTACTCTTGTCAAGTGGTCTACACCTCCAGTCATGTCGTGCTCACTTTGATCTTCCTTGGTCACTCCTCAAGTGCATCATCTGATCTTAATAGCCACTTGGTGATGGCGTTGCCCATGTTCTTCGCTGATTCAGCTGCTTGAAGGAAGATTGGATGGTGGCAGCTGGCAGCGTCTTGTTTAGTATGCATGTTTGCAGGTCGGGGACTTCCACTTGTAGGAATTGGGGAAGTAAGACTTCTCCTCTTATTGCGCAAAGTGAGTCCTTCTTGCAAAGGCAAGGTAGAGATCAAGTGCATGGGCTCTGTTGGTGGGAAAACACCATCGTAACCAAAAATTTTATTTACTTCTACTCTAACCCTGTGGGCACATTGAACAAGATAAAGATAATGTATTAGTTCTTTTTATGACAAGGGTGGTAAGATCAGAAGATAAATCTAGCATGTAAATATTTTTAGCAAAATAATGAGCGAACAAGAAAGTGATGCTAGAAACAGTTTTAAAAAACTAACATGTCGAGTTAACAAGATTGAATCATGTGAAACTATAACTCTAGCATGTTTGACTTTTCATTTATGAGAATGCCGTAGTAAAGAGGGAAATCTTAATGACTACTTACCTCAAGGTGTTACCTTTATTATTGGAGTATGATGGCACTATTACACCTTGTGGTGGTCCTTCTCTTGTTCTTGAGTAGGTGTGGCTTGTGGAGTGACAGTGCATGTCGGGAGGAAGAGGATGGCTTAATTATCTTCAATGGAACTGGCCTCCCTCCTTGATGCTTCCATCACCCCATGAATTCCTTCTTCGAAAGTGAGCGCTTCGATTGTGGATCTTGTCTTGTGTCACTCTTCTTCTTCTTGGCTCATCGGGAATTCTTTTATCCATAAGTCATGTCTCACATGTCTTGCTCCATCTCTAGTGAGTTCATCTCGACCTCCCCCAAACTTGTTTCAGAGCTTATTATTTTCTGCAGGGGTTAGTCCAACAAAGATATACGAACATCTACTATAGTGTACCATGGTTCAAAAGTCAATCTAGACACCACGTCTAATTTGATTTAGGAAGGCGTTCTAACCTAAGCACCACGCTTAATTTAAAAAGCCTTTAGAAGAAAGATCACCACACCTTATGGTTTCAGGAATCAAACTAAACACCATGTTTAACTCGAGCCATGAAAACAATTTAAACTAAGCACCCGCTTAATCTAAAAGGTGTATGAAAGTACTTCAAAACCTAAGCATACTATAGCAAACAATGGTAGCATGAAAGCATTGCAGAGATTTATTTTTTTTTTTTTTCAAACAGAGATGATAGAGCATGATGAGTGTCGAGCATGCATAAAGGTAAAGATAACCAAGCTAGTGTAGCAACACGACAATAAATGTTTCTATGTATGTAATTCAATGTTGCATAATGACTGGTTGGACATACCTTGTATTGTCATCCTTCGTTTTCTTTGCTCCAAACCTGGAATGGTTAGTGACAAGAATACCCAAGGAATAATCATATGCTCATAATGTAGGGGTATATAGTGATATATAAGTCTTTATAGTAATTCCCCCTAGAGTGCTTGTTTTTAGGACAAAAAGCTCGTCTTTGGGAAACTTTCAAATTATGAATCAGGATAAAGTGGTTTCCCATATATTGCCAATCAAAATTTCAAGCCATTGGAATATTCATCGACAACCACCCTTTCTAAATTTTTAAGGAAATATGAAGGAGGTTGGAGATTTCATTGTGTGGCAAGAATTGAGATAGCAATCAATTTAGGAGTTTTCAAATGAGCATGGACTAGGTGGAAAAGTTCCATTTATGAAGTAGTCTTTATGCTCATTGATGTTCTCCAGGAAATGCGCCCTTTTGGTCTTCCTTAGATTGTTCATAATTTAGGATCGTGAGGAGACACAATAAAAGGGCACAAGAGGATTCATTGGGTTCAAGGATGTGGTTAAAAATGGGTTTGAAAAGAATTATCTAATTTGAACATAGAAAGAGAGAGACAGGAGTGGCTTCTTGATGGCTTTGCTCTCTTCCTATGCCATCCTTGAGGTTCCCCAATGTTCTTTGCGTAGCAATAAAGGTGCTTTCTAAGAGATTATCTCAAAAGAGGTTTGGATTATATATGGTCTCTTGTAAAGCTGGAAGTTCATGAAACTCATCATCTAAAGAGATATCCAAGGGTTGAATTTCTTCTCCCCTTTAAGGTTTTAGCGCATTGATGGTTCGAGGTTGATAGCTAAGTCTTGGGATTGGAGTGACGGTGATATAGCTATCGAACTTCTATTTTTTTTTTTTTTGGAGGATGATTCTTCTTCCTTTGGGTGGTCATAAAGAATGCTAGTATATGGGTTTCACCTCATTGAGTTTCGTCAAAGCAAACCTTGCTTAAAAAGGGAAAGAAAAGGTTCCTCCAAAAACCGCATGATGATCATGCGCACAACACTCTCATGATGTCGGCAAAGACTCCTACCATAGAAGATATGATCCCCGCTTCTCACTCCCGAGAAGTATTGCTTCATGATCATTTTGATCAACCGTAGGCGTAGCTAATGGCCGATGTAAGGATGAGATCTAAGGATTCTAGTGGCCGAGCTTCCGCCTAAGGGTGCAGTATAAGATAGATAAATATGGAATCAATTGATCCCACGAAGATAGAAAAAGATGAGAAGATAGAATAAAAGAAAAAGATAAAAGTATGGTACAAGATTTAGCTATAGTGTTTCAACGTGGTCTCAAACCGTTCTCCCGCAACGGCGCTTTTTAAATGCTTGTTGGTATTTGTTAACCTATAGGAATATTATGATGGATAATCCGCAAGTTTAACGGATACCGGTGAGCACTTCACCCCGAATAGGGCTTTAAATATCGAATCCACGGGGAGAAGGTGAGAGAGCATGTCAAGGTGTATAGCTAAATCAGAGTGGCTATATAACTAGATTAAAAGAGAGGTAAGGAGTTCCATTAGGAAGGTCTTGTTCTCACTTCAAGTAAATCATTTGCAACATTGTTCTTAAGAGGGGTTGTCATGAAGAAACTCTTAATAAAGGGGTTCTACGCTAACAACGCTAGGCTCCTACGATTTCTATAAACGGGCAAAGCGTAACAAAGGACTCAATGGTGTTTGTCACCACCACGATCAGCCTTTTAACAAGTGTGTTCACCCCCGGCCTATAGAAGGTATTCGTAATAAGCTAGTCAATCTAAGCACCACGCTTACATTAATCTAACAACTTTAACTCAAGAGCAACCAAGAATCAAAGTAATCTTATCAAAAGAAATACGAACCTTAAGAATAATAGAAACAATATCACTTACTCGAATGGAAGTCGAACAATCCACAAGATCTCAGAGTTGCGCCCAATGGCACCAACTCCGGAGGAAGAAGAAGATGGAGGCGCCGACAGCTCCAGGGCCTTCCTTCAACTCCGCCTCAACCGCGCTCTAATTCTCTCAACTTGAAGCTCTACTCTCAACTCTAATCTAAGGCTTCTAGTTCTACATCTTGTCTAATCTTCTACTTCTTGTTCTTGAACTAGAGCTAAGGCCGTCGACTAGAGCCGGATCCGATCCGATATGATGATGAGTTGATCCGAGATGATTGAAGCCGAGGGGGCCTAGGGGCTTGCTTATATAGGGGTCTTCTTATGTCTCTTCAAACCAAGCAGTAATGTGGTACTAATCTTCGTGCTTAACCGACACCCTCGGATCGTAATCGACATTAAACGACCGGATTAGATTGCGTCTTAGAGGCGGTGGAGGAACGTTCGGAAACGGGGACGACTTGGGGTTGCCAGCCGATCGGCTTTGTTTATTGGTCGATCGGCCCGTGGTGGGTCCCCACCACGGGCCCCGCGATGCGTCATGGCTTCGGAGTCTTCTAGATGATGTTTTCTTCGGTGCCAAGTTTGGTTCACGTCGGAGTAATCCGGAGCCTTCTAGACTTGTTTCGAGTTGGATTGCGTTGCGTTACGTCGGTCGTGTGACACGTCATTTTCGCTGTTTTTTCGTTAAGTCCCCCGCAAATCACAACTTTACCAAAACTCATGGAAATCATTAGTATAAACCCCTAATAAGGTTATCTAATTATATTTTAGTCCTTTTCCATGTTTAGTTGACAATTAAAAGTATACGTTAACATGTGTCAACAAGTACCAAACTCACTCGGGTGGGCAACAAGGCTTAGTCATGCACAAATGATGTGCATAATCTATAAGCCTTGGTGCTTGCAACAAAGGCCTTGGGAGAGAAATATCCCTTCTTGCTTACATGGAAGCAATCTTTGGGTGGAGTCGGCTACCTTTTTTTTTTTTAACCATATAGGGCCAACCTGCTCCTCTCTCCTCTAATTATATTTTTTTTCTTCTTTTTTTTTTCAACAATCATTTTTTTTACTTTCTCTATTTTTATCTCTCTCCTTTTTTTTTCTTTTTCAACAACTATTTTTTTTTATATATTATTATGTTTTTTTGATAACACCTTCTCTTTTTTTTTTTATATATATCTCTCTTTTTTTTTTTCAACTCTTTTTTTTTTTCTTTTTCCTTTTATAGCAAGGGGAGGCTAATCTCTTATTCACCTCTCTTTTTTTTTTTTTTTTTTTTTTCACTTATTTTTTTTATGATCCCCTTGTGCGTGGAACTTGATATTAGCACCGTCCTCCCTCTCACACTTGGACTTTCATGAAAAAGTCGAGTGTGCAAGGTCAAGGTCTCCTTTTGAATGCGTTCCTCCGCCCAAGAGCATCAAAGTTTTCTTATTGATCGATGTAGCCCCCATGTTTTCAAGCGTCAGCGTGCCCCTTTGTTCTTCTTAGTCTCCACCTGAAATGGTTAGCGACAAGAATTTTTTTTTGTTTTTAGATAAACCTAAGATGAACAAAGATCATTACACATGCATATTATCATGAACATATCCTAATAGATCATCCCTTTAACTAACGCCTTCCCAAGCAACGGCGCGAGAATGCTTGTTGCATTTCTTAAGCGCAATCACTAGAAACAAGTTTAGAACCCATCCCCAAAGAACGGCGCGTAAATGCTTGTTGACATTTTTTTAACGCAATCACCAAAAAGGCAATCATGCTTAGATATGTCTGGTTGGTATTCTCGCAACGTTCTGTAACAAGTCGCAAGCGCACGGAAATACCGTTGTAATATTTCACCGGAAGTATTCGGGGCATCGTTATTTATATTTTCCCAAAGGAAGGCATGGTGTAAAAGTCTCTAATTGGGACACCGTCAAGATAACACGAATGTATAATAGACCAATGCTCATAATAGGGGTAAAACAAGATGGTAGTAGGATAACTTGACACACACACTCAAGCCAATCTCAAGGATAAATGTAAAAGAAAGAATCAAAGAATAAGTCTAACATGGAGCAGGCATATCCTAGATAGTCATGTCAAGATAGCGATACACACATGTTTTTATTGTTAGAGATTCTAAGTCAAGGTCGCCAAGGTCTTTCCGAGCTACTTCGGGCACCGCCCACGCCCAAAGGCGACAGTGTCCGGCGAGCTTTGCACTCGCGCCACACCCGAACGTGGGGGGGATTACAAGGGGACGGACAAGGTCGTCACAACCCGGCCGCCTACCCCCTCAACCATGGGATGCGCCACAAAAGATAGGCAACCCTTAGTCTAGACACCACGTCTACACCGGGTGATTATCACTCTAGCGTGTTAACAAGGCTTACCCGCACCGGGGGTCCTTCTACTAGAGCGCCGCCCCGAAGGAACGACTATCAATCCCGCAACCCAACATCAACCAAGTCTAACTCTAGATAGAACTCATCATATCGATCTAGCTCTTTGGTCTAAACATGTATGTATGATAGATTAAGCATGATGTTCTATAAGACAAGACCATGATATAGGAACTATAGACTAGTTCATCAACCAAGATTATATCACAAGAACTTTGCTCTAATTCAAGAACACAACTATATCGATAAAGTAAGAGCAAGAACAAAATGGAACTCTTGATATTATTCATACCGAAAGACACAAGATGTCCAAGCTCTCCAAGTAAGCTCATGGCCTTCCTCCTTATTATTCTACTACTAACCTATAAAGAAGAAAAGAAGAAGAAGAAGAAGAAGAAAGAGGAAGAGAGGCTCTCTTGTGTGGTGTGTGTCTAATGAGGGGGAGAGGGCCTCCTTTTATAGGTGGAGGACAGGGGGCTCTTTGAAAAATATCCCTCTCCATATGGAAGGAGCCAAAACCGTCATTGGACACCTTCCAAATCTGCTTGAACCGACCATCCAACGTTGGCACAGCCCTCCATGGAAGGTAATGAACCGCCTCGCCAAAGTTGGGCCTGAACCCCCTCTGGGAGGGTGCGGTCGCCCCAAGTGGTGCGCGCGCACCCCCCTGGGCCCAGTTCAGGCCGGGCTTTGGTATGCTAGCGTGTTTGGGCCTGAAAAGTTGTATGGCGGTGTTTGCTAGGCCCGATTTTTGTGTGTTTGGTCCGTTTCTCCCTTGGGCTTGATGTTCTTCAGAATGCGCTTTCTAGGGAGGCACCTTTTGGTGTATTTTCCACTTGCTTTTTATATAAATCCCCGCAAAATAATATTTCTACACTACAAGTGGAATTATGTCAATAGTAAATGTATATGTGTGTAATAAGGTATAGTTTCAACCCCTTATTGGTAGAATGTTGACGTTAAAAATATGTCGTTGGTGACCGTCAACAGCCATCCCGCCCGCAATATTACACCCATAACGTTGAAACAATGCATAGGCAACGCACATGTGTACAACCGCTGAACGGCGAATGAAACCGTAATTACACGAAACTCGCATCATCTACGTGGAGCTTTCCCGCCGAGGTGCTATGGGGATGTCGGAGGAGGACGTGCTCTTGAGCGAATCTCGCCAACCTAGGAACGGAGGAGGGCCGGTCGATCGCGCCGCATTGACCATCCATGCCGCCGCGTGTCTAGGGGCGCGGTGGCTAGATCGAAGTCGATCCCCATAGCGCGCTTTGCCGCCTCGGTGTACCGGGTAAGCTTGGGGTAGACGCGGGCGTTGGTGTACGCCTCGGGCCCCTTCGCCGGGTCGTAGACGTTGTCCTTGTCGTCCGATCGCACCGTTGTGACTCAAGGCTTAACCCCACGCACTCGTTGATGTGTCGGGCCTTCATGCGGCGGACCGCGAGGAGAACACGAGAGAGATGGTTAGAAGTGAAGAGATTTGAGCGCTTGAATAAAAAAATCAACATAATCGCACCCATCTATCCATATACACTGGGAGGGGCACGCTCCCTTGGTGGTGTGGCTTCCCTTCCATCTCCAAGCGACATCTCCGAGAGCCACTTGTCCACAATGTCCTCCCAGCAGTCCTTGTACTTGCTGGACCACCCCGGACACATCTGCATAACATAACGAGAGGATGAATGGAAGCCCGCTTTATTTTTCATTGAAGGAATCGGGAATAAATGTGTTCTACGAACCTGGATGTATTGGTCCCCTGGTGAGGTCGGTCTCCCCTCTAGAGCATCATCTCCCTTGCTTCATGCTTCCTCACCACCTTGAAGGAGATGATGCACCGGACACGTGCCTCATGGTACAGGTCCTGAGTCGGTCTCGGCAGGACCTTGTCTCGCACTCTAGCGGCCGCGCCTCTTGCCCCGCCGCACGTGAAGTAATCCTACATACGCACAACATGTATCATTCTATTATTTAAAAACATAGTATTTAAAAACGTGAAGTAATCCCGCATACAGACTCACCCAGAACTCCCTCTTGATCTTCGCCGCAAGGGCACCCTCCTCCACGCACACAAAGTGCTCCCACGTATAGGGCGGCTCCCTCACCGCCCTGACGTTCACCATGCCAGGGTAGTTCGCTTTAATCGAGGCTCGTTGCCATTGATATGGCGCGAATCGCCCCCTCTCGCTACAATCTTCCGGTTATTACACGAGCCATTAAGACTAATTGTTAGTCGAAGTTCAATTTTCAACATGTCATATGAACAAGTAGTGAAAATATCAATGGCTACTTACTTGTCACCGTGGGGTCGAATCACCCGGCGGGCGGACAAAGGGATCGCCCCATTCGGGAGGGTCGAGGCCCCATATTTGGTAGACCCCGCTCAAACTCGAGGAAGATGTCTCGACAGTGTCTCTCGCACGGTGTCCGAACCAAGAGGTGTGGGTGGGTTGGCGGCGACGACGGCCCGGCCGGGCCCGAGGGGCGCCCCCGAAGAAACAAACTCAAGCCTCCTCGTCCGACGGGCGATGTCGGGCCGTGCCTCGACGACGTCTCCACCCGCCGTGCTGCTCGTCGGCCTCCTCCTCGCCGGCCTCCTCCTCCGTCATCATGGGGAGAGGTTGGGGCGGGCCTCGCATAGAGGGATCGACCCCAATCGACGTTGCCTTTCTCGCCGGGGTCGGCATTTTGTCGAGTCCCTTCAAAGACAAAGAGTAAACCAATTAGTATTGCAAAATGAACGAAACATAATTGAAAGGTAACAATAATAACAAAATAGTATTACATGATTTAGAAATTATCTCCCCGAATGGCAAAGGCCGGCATGTAGTCATCACTATCACTATCACTATTGTAATCATCAATGTCACCATCCTCATCATCTCGTATCGCCCTCGGCATGTGCATCGCCCTCCACAACTCCTTCGCGCACCATCCTCCATCGTTCAAGAATTTGTAAGTCCTTAGCATCCCCGCACTTCATCACCCTCGTCCTCATCGATGGCGTTGTCTACTTCCATGCCCATCACGAAAGAATGTCTATCTCCAAACGCCCTTCTAGCCCCTTAGGTTGATAGAACTCTTCGGTGTTTGGGTCAAGATTGTAATCATCATCGTTCGAACGGGCGCTTTACCGTGTGGCGATACCCGCCGCATAAGGTACCAACCCAAGAAGGTCCTCGTGTTTTTGGCACGCCCATGGGAGGTAATAAACTTGTGTGGCGTGTATATTAGCCATAATATAGACATCCTCTCCTCCATATACGAATCCTGTCGAATTTCGACTTGCCCAATCGTAGGGTCTACTTTTGTGTCATTAGGATCGAACCAATGGCATTTGAATACCACTAGCTTGAGCTCTTTAGGACCCCGAAGTTGAGCTCATATATTTCTTCGACTATGCCATAATAGTCCTTCTTATCCAAGCCAGCGCATTTAACTCCCGGTGCACATTGTTTTTGCGGTTGGGCCGACTCTCCTCTCGTAGCTTCTCGTATGAAAAGCGATAGCCATTCACATCATAAATGGTGAACGAGTTGACCCTACGGGGAAGCCATTGCCCACCTGTTTTAAATCTTCGCACATTTCGGCATCCGTGCGGGCACGCAAGGTGAGGCCACGTACATCGTTACATTATATATTACTAGGACCAAAGTGGAATATCAAAGTCGAACGAGGTTAGTTGGATGGTACCTTTGAATGTAACCAGGAAATAAAATCGGGTCGCCCATTTTTTTAGAAGATTGTCTTCTTGTTGCAAGGTAGGAGCCCCATTCCCTCTCCGGTGTTGACCAATAAATTCCCTAAAAACAAGGCAAGTGGGTCGATCGATAGGTGGAGGATAGTGACAGCAGATGGAACAAGCTCATTGAGAACTTACTGGCGATAAGGAGCCACTTCGTCCAAGGTTCAACAACACATAGAGCATGATAGTGCGCCACCCATCAAAGGACAAGTGCTAGCTGTGCTTCCTCTTTCGACTTGCCCTCTGAAAAGGCTGAGGTTCGATGAACTCTCGTCGGCGTTGTAACGAGGGGTAGGATTGTGGACGCTGGGAAGTTTCTCAAGATAGTACGCGTGTGAAGGTCGATACCTCCTCTAGAATGTATGCCTCTACCACGGAAGGCTCAATTTTGGCTTTATTCCCGCATTTTCTCCTAAGTACCTTGAGAGCCCTCTCGATTGGATAGCACCAACGGATCTACACGGGCCCTCCCAATCGTGCCTCGCTAGGAAGGTGCAAAATCAGGTGCTACATCGACAGGAAGAAGCCAGGTGGAAATATCATCTCCAACTTGCAGATCAACACAAGTGCAGCATGCTCCAGATCAGCGATCGCATCCCGAGATAACTCCTTAGCACAAAGCTAGCGGAAGAAAAGTTCAACTCTGCCAGGATGCGCCACACTGGCTCGGAGAGGTATCCCCGAGTCATCGCAGGAAGGATCCGCTCAATCCATATGTGGAAGTCATGACTCTTCATCCCTAAGACTTTCATAGTCGCGCAAGTTCACTCCCTACTCGGATTCGGCCGCATACCCATCGTGGAACGATAACGTCTTCATCCACCGTAGTACTTCCTTCCTATCGCCCTTTTGATGATCGTTGGCATTTCTTAACGCAATCAAAGGAAATAGGTATAAAACCCATCCCCAATAAAAGCGCCAGAATGCACGGCCGACATTCCCAAGTAAACCACCATGTCGGTGATCCAAAATGAGATTGTCAACGGGATAGATCTTGCCATCTTAGATATTCATCCGCAAGCGCCACGGATCTATCATTGTAGCATTTCACCCTAAGTATTCAGTGGTATCGTTATTTATATTTTCCCAAAGGAAGGCATGTGATTAATAAATTAGCATGGCATCTCGAATAGAGGAACATGTGTTTGCTTAGACCAAAATGTTCATAACGAGGGGTAAGCAATGCGGTATATGGATAGTGTGACACACACTTAAGAATCCACCAAAAAATGGATAAAGAAAATAGATAAAGAATAAATGAATAAATGAATAACCTAAAGGAGTAATTCTAATGTATCTAGTCATAGCCATACAAATGAATAGTTAGGATCATATGCAAACCGATTTAGTCGTGGTTAGGTCTAGGATAACGGGAGCCTCCCCGGATACCATACGGCCCGATAGGAAGCATTTACTTAACTCCTACAAAGACAAGTTTTTAACGTGGGGGGGATTTCAAGGGACGGTCAAGGCTTGTCACGACCAAGCCGCCTACCCCCTCAACCATGGCATGCACTCATATCCGAGGTGTCGTAATACCCGAGCACCATGCCCGCATATTAGAGCACTACTTTTTGTCCCCCAGGGATCCCCACTCGTCGAATGGACGGACTAGAACAAGAGCAAACCCGAAGGAACAACGAACCAATATCCCACCTCTAATCAAGTTAGGCATATGATGATAGATGAAGAAATGTGATGAACATGTCAAGATTATGATATGTAAACTATATGCTAGTTCATATACCAACACAAGAACATGAACAAAACTATACTCTAGTTCATAAGTTAGGCCAAGAACATAGATATAAGACTTGTAAATAGAAGAATGCTCCATAGAGTGGATGTATTACCAAAGCACTTTCTTCTAGGAGACAAGCCCTCCTTGTAGCTCTTCTACTCCAAGTGTTAACTAAGAAAGAATAAAGAAGAAAGAAGAAGAAGAAAAAAGAAGAAGAAGAAGAGAGAGAGAGGTAGAGGTGGTAGAGAGAGAGAGATTCTTTGGTTTCTTTGGACTCCAAGTGGTGTGTGTTGAGAGAGGGAGAGGGGGCCTACTTATACACTTGGAGGAGGGCCTAAGTGCTAATTTACACCAAAACCGCACAGTAAACCTTTCTTGTATGCGCAAAACCGACCAACTAAGGGCGGAAACCCCGTTTGGAAGGTGCATGAACTGCCTCCCAGGGTGGGCCGAACTCGCCTCGGGGGGGTGCGGCCGCACAGGGTGGTGGTGCACCCGCAGGCGGCTTGGCCGGGTCCCGGTCGGGTGGTCTTTCGCCTTTTCGCCTCGAAAAGTTGTGGGCCGGGCTTTGCTCGCCCCCATTTGATGTTTTGGGTCGATTTGCTCTTGGGCTTGCATTTTGCAATAATGCGCTTTCGTAAGGCGTACTTTGGTCGATTTTCCACTTGCTTTTATTATAAATCTGCAAAATAAAATACAAGACACTACAAGTGGAATTTATTAGTGATAAATGTATATGAGTATAAAAAGGTTTAATTTTACTCCCTTTATGGTAGTAAGTTGACGAGAAAAATATGTCGTTGGTTACCGTCAACAAACTCCCCCAAGCTTACCGTTCTTGGCGGCCCTCGAGCAAAAGAGATATGTACTTGGTTGTTGATCGGGGAGTTGCTACTATGCCGACGTTTTACAAGTGCCGGGGTTATAATAAGATTTTCTACCGAGTTTGAATAAAATGGCACATCTTTTTTCCCACCCTTTATTACCTTTCATTGTAGCGGGGCTTTCGGCTTTTCTCAAAGCCTTAGGTGGTTGCGGATAGAGCGGTTATAACAGAGGTGCTTATCATTCATCCTTTTGATCAACTTTTTATCCGGATTTTATTTAGATAATATTTATTTTTTTTTTCGAGAAAGCATGGGTTTTATTGCTATATTTTTTTTGGAGAGGTGGGCTTTACTCGCCCTAGACTTTTATCTTTTATTTCCTCTCTTTTTTTTTTCTTTTTCTTTTTCTTTCTCTTTTTTTTTTAGAGATGTGGGCTCTACTCGCCCTCGGACACTTGTCCATTTCTCATCTCATTTTTTTTTTTTAGCATAGCCCAAAAACATTTCTCTTTTTAAAGCATAGATTCCGGATGTCAAGTTTCTCTTTTGGACGAAGTCATAGCAAATCCATTTGTACCATATCATATTTGGCAACAACTTAGACTAGATAGAGCATATGCAACCCACATGAATGGGGTTTTTTTCGGGATGAGTTTTAGAATTAGCCACTAAACCCAAACTTTAGAGAACTTCGAATTATAAACTAGGCACGAGGCAAAACATAAGACAGAGCAACTATTCATCATTTCAACAAGGGACTAAGACTAAACATTTTTATAACTCATATGTATAAGCATTAAGGCACATAGAAGAGCTACTTATTTTATATATATATATTTTTTTTTTTTGATTTTTTTTTTTTTTTAGATGCAATGTTGCTGAAATGTAAACATGCTAAAATAAAATTTGATGGAATTAAATATGCAATGCAATGATACCGTGGGGGGGTCCTCCCCCAAGCTATCACGGAGGCCTATTGATCGGGATCAAAGCCTTGGTACCTCGAGAATGCTTCCTCGCGTGCGAAAGTAGCCATGTTGGACTCCAATTGAGCCCACCTCTGCCGACTTTGCCGCTCCCAGTTCCGCTGCCATTGTGCGGGTGTTTTGCACATGGGTATTGAGCGTGTGCTCAATGTTCCTAGTGCGGACATCGAGGTGTAATTTGGACACCGATAGCCTCCACCCCTTGTGGTGGTTACATCTTTGGGGGCGGGGGCATATCGTCGGAGCCGTCGTCAAAGTCAAATCATGTTGGCCCTCCATCTTTCTTTGTATCTCCTTCGGGCCACTCGATGGTGCCGGTGTACCGAGGCGGCGGCTCCCACCTAGGATCATACCGGGTATTACCCCTAGGGTCCCCATTGGGTGAGGCCATCTTTGCCTGGAACACCGGTGTAGGCCGTGGGCTGTGGCCGTGGCGTGAAGTAGGGCCCATGGGAGGAGGATCCGACCTCCGGTCTCTTGACACCGCATGAAGAAGCGATGGGGGTATCTTTCTGCGCAAGCTATCAGCGATCTCGAGCTCAAATGTTAGTGCACGGCTTTTATACAACCGTAAGTCCGGGTTAGGTAACAGAACTATAGTCGCATAGCCGAGGAAAAGATGACCAAGCTCGCCGGATGGTAAAATCTAACTAAGTGCCCCTGCACTAGGCTGGCATAGCAGTCCAATAATCCCTCGGGTGTGGAAATGTACTCTATACGCTGATTTTCTAAAGCTCCAATTGCGTGAAGCGAGATGTGCAAAGGTGGGGAACAGCAACTTTTGTGATAATATGTAAAAGTTCACGCACATTTCTACCACTTGGAGCTACTTTCTCCTTGTGGACAACAAAGATAGAGTAATTTTAATTCAACCTCATTCACCCATCTAACACCGTGTCTAGGAAACAAAGTCAACGAGATCGATGGATAAATCTAAGTGATGGGTCTTTGGATCGTGTGTGGTGAGGTTTGAAAGTACCGGCCTCATGTGCACCGGATATCTCCTCCCAAAAGTGGTTTCGACAAAGCCGGGGAGAGCAAAACATCTATGTTTATTGCACATCTATAACTGAAACCCGGTGACGGGCTAGGTCCGCCCACGTAACATGATAAAGTGTACCAAAGAGGCGGAAAGAAATTCCTAGCTGGTCTTCTACTAGTGTGCATAAAAGCGAATGGTCGAGGCGAGAACCTTCCTCCTCGAGAGGGGGAATATCCCCGCCACCCGATTTGCTCTCCAAAGGATAGGAAATTCATTGTCCATACACATGCGTTCGAGGAGCTCGGGGTCGATCCCGGGCGTGTGTTGGAACACACGATCCTTGAGTAGGAGATATGCTTGCATCTCCTGATCTCCACGAAGGTCGAGGTACGGCGCGTCGGCTTCGTCGATTGTCGGGGGAGCTTGAGCTTCTTCCTCCCCGACGGGTGCAGCATCTTCTTGCATGGGAGAGCCTTCGAGGTCGTCGAAGTTGAGGGCGGAATTTGTGCTTGTTTGACGCTGAACTATGCCTTGACAACCGCCTCAACCCGCCGAAGATCTTCCCGGCTTTCTTCATGGCTCTTGCAAAACGATTGAGCGAGACCTCGGGTGTGCAAGGGTTAGATGAAAGTATAAACTTTCACACCGTGATCTTGCTCGGCACAATGTTTTTGGTGGAGAAAATGGAGTGTAGAACATGTGGGAGAGAGTGTGAGAGTGAGAGAGAGTGAAAATGAGAGGTGTATGCTCTCACACCGGTGCTCGGGCTATTTATAGCCGAGCCAACGGTCGTGGGGCGCTCCACACAACGGCTAGGAGCCGTTGGCGGCGGGCCCGGACGGCGCCGCACGGGTGCGGCCACACCTTGGGGTGCTTGGCCGCGCGCCTCGAGGCAGTTTTCGCCGCTCGGCCTTGGCGGGCGTGCTCAACGGTCACAAAAAGTTCGTGGCCGGGTTGTTTTGCTCGTCCTGGTTCGACCGTTTTCTCCCTTTTTGAATTTTCTCCAAAAATTTTCACGTATAAATTTATTTTTAAATAGAAAAATTATTTTTAAAAATATTTTTGTATATACTTTTATGTAGAAAATATTTTTCTTTACTTTTCATGTAAAGACTTATTTTATTTATGAAGATTTTATTTTTATTTTAGTTTTCCAAAATATTTTGTTAATAAAAAAATTTTTTTATGAAACATATATATAAATATATATATATATTTTTTTAATATACCCCATTTTTTTTTTTTTTTGGATATACCCCATTTTTTTTTTTTTTTTTTTGAGCAGGTTATTTATAGTCGGCTGTCGACTTTCCCCTCGCTTCGGCGGGAGGCTTTTCGCTCAGGGGGTCTCGGAGCGGATCCTTCAACATTCCACAATCGGGTCTTGATAACGATGATTCAGGGTGTGTTGTTGCTTGTACCCAATGAATGGGCACTTTACCGCCTTGTCTTTGATATGGAAGACGATGAAGCCTTTCCCCTGCATCGATGTCGGCTTTGGGCGTATAGAGGAATGGTCTCCCGGAAGAAGAGACACATCCTCTTTTGGGCCCATGTCTAGGATCACAAAGTCCGTAGGGATGTATTCATCTTGGATTTTAATGAGCATGTCTTCCAAAATTCCCTCGGGCCGCCTTGTTGTTTGATACGCCATTTGGAGGACAAAGTTGGCAGGAGTAAGCGTTCCTCCATGGATTTTTGTTGAAGGTGGCCTTGGGCATCACGTTGATCTCGGCCCCCAAGTCACAAAATGCATTAGCGAAGTTGTGGGGCCAATAGCACGGTGATGATCGGACGCCTGGGGTCTCCCTTCTTGGCGATAAACGGCGAGTCCACGGGGGATCTTCTTTAGCTTACTTTGGGTTGATCGAGCCTCGGAGATATCATATTGACGGACTCGTGTGGGACCTCGGGTTGCCCCGGAATCCTTTCGAAGTCGTTAACCGCGGCTTGGGGCTGCAATGCGGGCTAGCCGTGTCTCTATCATCTTGTTGAAGTGAGCGGTTCTTCACGGTGATGTCAACCCTTCAAGCTTATTATTTACACCCTCAAGGATCTTGTCTTGATGGCTCATCTTTTTGGTAAGATTTTCGTTAATTTTCGCCGGCCCAATACCGGGTCCTTCAATGTTGGTGACCGGGGTTATAGTTGGAGTTGTACCCCTGTTTACCTTGGAATGGTGGCTCGTTGGTTATTCGCCCTGCTGCTGCGGTTGGCGATACCCGTTGCTATTGTTGATGAAGGCGGCTTCTTCCACGGGTCTCGTGGCGGTTATCCCCCGAGTGGCCAACTTCACCACACGTCTCACGAGGTCATGTGGCGCCCGTGGCGTGGGCGGGCGCTGGCTGGCGAAGAGCATCGTCTTTGCGCTCCCTCCGTCTCTTCGCCAGAAGATCCATTTTTGCGGCAAGCATATCCGCCTCCTTTACGGTATGCATGCCTTTTTGTGTTTTGGCCGGGGCTCTGTCTTCGCCCGGCTACGGTTTGCCACCATCTTGTCAATCAGGGCTGTTGCACGATCTATGGTGAGCGATAGAAATGCGCCACCGGCGGCGGCGTCGAGGTGCCCCTTCGATATGGCCGTGAGACCATTGTAGAAGTTCTCGGAGCACCGGCCGGTTCTCCATCCCATGGTGCGGGCATGCGAGAATATATTCTTGTAGCCCTCCCACGCCTCGGGATGGGTTCTATTGATGTCTGGCTGGAAATTGGCAATCCTCCCCTCGGGGCATTGGTTTTGCCCATGGGGAAGAATTTAGCGAGAACAATTTGCGGCACTTGGCCCACGTCATTGATGACTTCCTTGTCCTTGTAGAACCCTTTGTTTCGCCTTCCCCACGAGGGAGAAGGGAAACAGACGAGCCCTGATGACATCTACCGCGACATCTTTGATGGCGATTGTGTCGCATAGCTGTGAAGTGTTGGAGATGAGCATTTGCGTCCCTCACCGGCAGTCCACAAAATGGATGGGCGGCGCACCATGGTGATCGCCAAAGACTGGCTCGAAGTTTTTTGTCGCCACGTTCACCGTCGGCCCGGTGGGCACGTTGGTGGCGGCCGGGAGTTGAGAAATCGCGCGGCGACTTCGGGCCATGGCTTGAGTTTCGGTTGGTGCGGGGATGTCGGTCTCGACCGTCGGGGTTCCGGCGAAGAAGAAGCGGCACGAGACCGGTTCTTCCTTAGGAGTGCCTACGGATCGGAGATGAAGTTTTCCGGCAGAGGAGAAAGCGACATACACTATCTGTTTTCATCCACAACGGGGAGAAAACATAAAAAATTAGCTTGTATGAGCAAATGGTATCCACGCACACAATTCATATTCATAGCCAGCTATTTATTTTTTTTTTTCACAATGCCTTCCCGACAACGGCGCTTGAGAAATGCTTGTTGGCATTTCTTAACGCAATCAAAGGAAATAGGTATAAAACCCATCCCCAATAAAGCGCCAGAAATGCACCGCCGACATTCCCAAGTAAACCACCATGTCGGTGATCCAAAATGAGATTGTCAACGGGATAGATCTTGCCATCTTAGATATTCATCCGCAAGCGCACGGATCTATCATTGTAGCATTTCACCCGGAAGTATTCGGGGGTATCGTTATTTATATTTTCCCAAAGGAAGGCATGTGATTAATAAATTAGCATGGCATCCGAATAGAGGAACATGTGTTTGCTTAGACCAAAATGTTCATAACGAGGGGTAAGCAATACGGTATATGGATAGTGTGACACACACTTAAGAATCCACCAGCAAAAAGGATAAAGAAAATAGATAAAGAATAAATAAATAAATGAATAACCTAAAGGAGTAATTCTAATGTATCTAGTCATGGCCATACAAATGAATAGTTAGGATCATATGCAAACCGATCTAGGCATGGTTAGGTCTAGGATATCGAGGGAGACTTACGGGTGCCATTACGGCCCATAGGAAGCATTTACGAACTCCTACAAAGACAAACTTAACGTGGGGGGGATTTCAAGGGACGGTCAAGGCTTGTCACGACCAAGCCACCTACCCCCTCAACCGTGGCGTGCACTCATATCCGCAGGTGTCGTAATACCAGGGCACCATGCCCGCATATCGAAAAGCACTACTCTTGTCCCCCGGGATCCCCACTCGTCGAATGGACGGACTAGAACAAGAGCAAACCCGAAGGAACAACGAACTGATATCCCACCTCTAATCAAGTTAGGCATATGATGATCGATGAAGAAATGTGATGAACATGTCAAGATTATGATATGTAAACTATATGCTAGTTCATATACCAACACAAGAACATGATCAAGACTATACTCTAGTTCATAAGTTAGGCCAAGAACATAGATATAGGACTTGTAAATAGAAGAATGCTCCATAGAGAAGATGTAATACCAAAGCACTTTCTTCTAGGAGACAAGCCCTCCTTGTAGCTCTTCTACTCCAAGTGTTAACTAAGAAAGAATAAAAGAAGAAAAGAAGATGAAAGAAGAAGAAGAAAGAAGAAGTAGAAGAAGAGAGAGAGGTAGAGGTGGTAGAGAGAGAGATTCTTTGGTTTCTTTGGACTCCAAGTGGTGTGTGTTGAGAGAGGGAGAGAGGGGGCCTACTTATACACTTGGAGGAGGGGCCTAAGTGCTAATTTACACCAAAACCGACACAGTAAACCTTCCTTGTATGCGCAAACCGACCAACTAAGGGCGGGAAACCCCGTTTGGAAGGTGCACGAACCGCCCCCCAGGGGCGGGCGAAAACCGCCTCGGGGAGGGTGCGGCCGCGACCGGGTGGTCTTGTAGCCCCCCAGGCTCGCCTGGCCCGGGTCTCGGTGGGGTGTCGTCTTTCGCCCGAAAAGTTGTGGGCCGGGCTTTGCTCGGCCCGGATTTGATGTTTTGGGTCGATTTGCTCTTGGGCTTGGATTTTGCAATAATGCGCTTTCAGGAAGGCGTACTTTGGTCGATTTTCCACTTGCTTTTATTATAAATCTGCAAAATAAAATACAAGACACTACAAGTGGAATTTATTAGTGATAAATGTATATGAGTATAAAAGGTTTAATTTTACTCCCTTTATGGTAGTAAGTTGACGGAAAAAATATGTCGTTGGTTCCGGAGTCAACAATGATGTAGTCGGTAGGGCCCTTTTTCCATCTCTTCCCGGGGCTAGGGGTCTCTATCACTAGCTTTAGTCTATCGCACATCATCTCTATGTCAAGTCTAGCCTTAACGTTGTCCTTTGACTTCTTAAGGTCCATGGTTGTTGCGAAGAGTGCCTCGGAGATATTCTTTTCTGTGTGCATTACATCAATGTTGTGTGGAAGAAGAAGATCCTTGAAGTAGGGAGATTAGTCAAGCCCGATATATAAGTCCACATGTGTGTGGTACCATATCCAACAAAACAACCTTTCTTTTCATCGATTTTGAGACTAGCTAGCTCGGCAAGGACCTCTTCACCGGTCATAAACTTTGGGATGGGGTCGGTGACTTGAACACCTTTCGTGAAGTGCTTTTTGTCTAGTCTGAATTCATGGTTCTCGGGAAGGAATTGACGATGTTTGTCAAACGAAGAATACTTGCCACCCTTGTTCAGCCAGGTGAACATCACAGTTGCCTTGCATGTTGGGCAAGGGAACCTCCCATGAACACACCACGTCTTTGAATATGCCATAAGCCGGGAAGTCATGCATTGAATAGGTACCACACATGCATTGTAAAGTTCGTCTTTGTAGCTCGATTAAATGCGTCGGTACCCATTTTGCCAAGCATCTTGCAATTCATCCCACACCGGCCGCATGAACACACCCATATTGTTGCCCGGTGCCCGGGTATTATCGGTGTCAAGAACAGGTGCTTGAGCTCAAACATGACACCAGGGGGAAGATTGAGAGGGATCACGAACACGGGCCAACAAGTGTACGGGGCCGCCAACATTCCGTACGGGTTGAACCCATCTGCTGCGAGTGCTACGCGTACATTTCGAGCCTCCATAGCTTTTTCAGGATGCATATTATCCAAGTGCTTCCATGCATCACCATCCGATGGGTGTACCAACTTCTCGGGGATTGTATCTTTTGCCCTTCTTGTGCCATGCATCATACTCCTCGAAGAGGGGCCTCACCACGTCCTCTCTAATACGATCGACTTCACCGTGAAAGATCCAGCAGCTATAGTTTGGGACGAATCCATTCTTGTAAATATCTCTGCCCATATCACCCTTTCGTTTCTTTTTCCTGTTCTTACGTTTGCTGCAGGGACATGGCATCCGAATAGACCCTTTAGCGGTGGGCCAAATGCATGCTCCGGGAAAGCATCGGTCCCCCTAATCCATTCAAGACTCTTACTTGCGGCCCGTGTACATCCACTCACGGTTATCCATCCCTCGGTCATACGCCCATGTCAGCGAGCCATATAACCAGCAATTGCATCTACATGGCGTTCCTACCATCTAATAGGTGAAGGATAGGTCCTAATCCCACCCGAGGATGCGTAGACAAGGTTAGCATCCATGCTCGCTCCTATCCGACACGGAATTTTTGGTAGCACCTCCCGTTGTTCTCTCGATATACGCCCTGGCGGGGAGAGTGTGTATCCAGAGAACAACGGGGAGGTGCTGCCGAAATTCCGGCTTGGACGGGAGCTGAGCATGGATGCTAACCCATCTACGCATCCATGGGCTGTCCAAAAAATGTGGACAATCCGAAACAGATACGGTCGCAGATATGCACAGATGCGCATACCAACACATGTATCTCTTTCGGACGGGAGACGCCTAACTGGGTCACGCTATGTAAGACAACGATAAGGACGGGGCGGAGGTGATTAATACCTACGGTGTCGGTGGAGACGCGGTGCAGCAAGACACGTGGCGCCCACGAGGACGATCGGGTCGCCGAGTCCCTCCGACAGATCCTCCTACAAAACAAGGGCAAAAAAAATAGTTAGTGTCGACTCAAAATTTCGGCACACATCCCCTGCGGGGAGGTTCCCAAAGCGCAAAAAACATGGCACGAAGGCCAACAACCACATACATATACCCGAATATGGGCACGAAGGCCACCAACCACCAATATATCAACAAGAGCCATTTACTTTACTTCTCGAAATGCAGATGAAAGTATTCAAGTATTACAAGAACAATTACTAGTAACCCTACAACTACTACTAACAACTACTTAACTACTAACACTACTAATACTATGAGCTACTTAACTATTTACTAACTACTACTACTAACCCTACAACTAACACTACTACTAACCACTACTACTAACCACTACTAACAACTACTACTAACCACTACTAGAAGGGTAGGGCTTACCTTGGCAGCGAGAGCGGCAAGATCAACGATCAACGACCACGGCGTGGATCGCAAAGAAGACACGAAGAACGACGACCCGGTCCGAGAGGCACTTTCTTCTTCCTCCTCCCCTTCCTCTTCTCCCTCCTCTACTTCCTCTTCTTCCCTTCCTCCCTCTTCTTCCCTTCCTCCCTCTTCTTCCTCCTCCCCTTCCTCTTCTTCCCTTCCCTTCCTCCCTCTTCCTCTTCTTTCCCTTCCCTTCCTTCTCTGCCGGGCGCACGGGGGCAGGCCGGGGCTGGGGCTGGGACTGGGGCAGGGGCTGGGCCGAGGGCGCCCCGGCTGCCGGGGCGATGGCGGGCGGGCGGACAGCCGGCGGGCGGCGTGGGCCCGGCTGCCGGCGGATCGGCGTGGGAGACAGCGGCGCCGGTGGCCGCTTCGCCATGGGCGGGGACTGTCTGGCGGCGGGCGGGCGGGTCCGGCGGCGGCGGTGGGGCGGATCCGGCGAAGCGCGGTGGCGGCGGGCGGGTAGGCGGGTAGGGCGGGCGTGGGCGGGCGAGGGGACGAACGAATGAGCTGAAATGGCTCGCCGGTCCAGATATTTTACGGCTTTGCGAAAGTGCCTTGAAATGTGGCACTCGGCAAAGGCACTGTTTGTTTTATTTTTTAAAAAATACCCTTTGCCGAGAGTGCCACGCGTTTTAGGCACTCGGCAAAAAACCTGTTCTGCCGAGTGCCCGACCGGCACTCGGCAAACTTATGAATTTTTTGGTTTTTCCGTCCCATATTTTTTGTGTGGCCTTGGTATGGTAATTACATGTCATGTTCAAAATTTGTGATAATTTGAAGTTCTTTTGCTATATTTCATGAATTATGTATATTTTCTTGCATTTTTTCGGACCACTCCAAATTTGAACTGCAGATACATGAAATAATGGAATTTGGTCATTCAAAAATATTATTCATGATGTTTGGCGTATGTTTAGGCTCAATCCGGGAACTCGCATACGAAATTACGAACATTTATGTGTCGGAACATGACGAGTTACATGCGGGAAAAAGTGTTTTTAAATTCTATAAAATCCAAATGAAGTTTAAAAATCACGAAACTTGGCGAGGTGTCTTGTCATGTCATGAGTAGGTAGTGGTAAAAATTTGAAAAAGTTTCGAGCAAGTTGTGACGTCGGATGCCTAAAACTCAAACATCTCCACACTTGATCACATGTGAAGAGTGTTTATGTGGCTCGATTGTTTCGATTTGGACCGAGAGACTTGTTGGCACCCTAATAATAAAGGGAAATTGATGATTCTACACTCGTTTTAAAGTCCAATGCTGATTTTACCCTCGTTTTTCTAACTTTGCAATTTCGCAAACAGTTGAAGAGTAATTTTTCATGTTTAACCAAATTTCCATGGATAGCAATCTAATTTAGCAAACTGTTAGAGTTGATCTAACTTGACAAATTAAAGCTGACGTTTGCATCTTGCCCATAAATAGCATATGGATCACTCTCGCTCTCGTCACATGCTACGTACGTAGCACAAGTTTGCCTCACACGTCGGCACACATTTGGATCGAGATGATCCAGTCTGTTGTCCTCGTCCGTCCCTATATATAGAGACGCGCCTACGTAGTTCCAGTTGGACAGCCAGAGCCACCAAACCACGGCACCATGCTTGCGACGACTACTCCACGGCCGTGCTCCACCGGTGGCAAAAAGAGCACGAGCCTGTGGACGCCTGTCGGCGGCACTGGCATCGCCCGCGGAGCAGCGAGGTGGCCGGGACGACGACCAAGAGCCCTCGCTGTGAGGCTGATAGCAGAGACGAGGAGGACCATGGTCGTGGCAGCGGCTGCTGGCGAGGGGCAGACCGCGGAGTGCACTGCTGATGGGTCAGCTGCCGCAGATATGGTAGTATAGGCTGTAAGAGAATCTGCTTCTTGAGCAGCAGTATGAAATAATTTGATTTGACTCACCTTGTTAACCGACAATTATAAAAGGTATAAAAAAGCTCCTCTGTACAGTAATAAAACGAACTAATCTTATAATAGTTTGGTTGGATGATCATCATATCGGCCTGTACTTTTGCAATGCTCGATCTTGTAATTATGAATACTGGAACCGCCGTGATTAAATATTTTCTACTACAGTATTAGTGAAAACATTTTAGAGTTTTTCATTCCGGCATGAAAAGACGAAAAATAGTTGATAGCCTCAAATTAAATGTTGACGTTGACGTCCTATCCGCCACGCGCATCAATCGGTCAATAGCTTTACCGAATTAATAAAGTTAGAAAATCAGTGATTAAATAGTTGAGATTAAATGTTGACGTTGACAAAAAATAGTTGTAATTGAACTTTATGGTCGAACATCTAGTTTATTGTAATGACTTGTTTTAAATTATTATGGTTTCTGTGAATTTGATGAATGAGGGTGTAATATATAATCTCCTAATTAGTTTCATTCTTAATTAGTTTAACTTTTCATATGAGCGTATAATATTGAATAGTCAATGCAAAGAAACTGTAAAAGCAAAAAGAAGAGAAGAATAGAAAATAAAACAACCGGAAAACAAAGAAAAGTTACATTCAGCTCCAGTTGGTATAACCTACTGGGATTGGAGATGTCCTACATGGCACTTTTTGGAACCCCTTTAGGATCGGTTCGTCATACCAATCAGGAGTAGAATTCTCAAACTAATCCCGGATCTTAGAACCAGGACTAAAGAAGGAGCCCTTAGTCTTGGAATGGGAGTCTGGGTTGGGAAACCGGGACTAGAGGGGTTTCCTAACCAGGACAGTATTCCTAACCCGGACTAGTGTGTTCTATGAAAGAATCTCCGGATCATACCTTGTTTGACATTTTGTGACACATGCCCTCGTGTGGGGCTAGTGCTGTTGCCATTTTCAAGCGTGCATAGTGGATGCACTGAGACATGGCATCCTCTAATGGTTTCATTTCAGAGATGGCCTCCAACTTTTATCCAAATGTATGGGGCGATTTCTTCATCAACTTCAGTTCCGATCACTGGCAGGCATGTTCCCTCAAACTCAGTAGTACTATTGTGGATAAACAAAGTCCTTTCTAGTTTTTTTAAATACTGCTGTGTTTTCTGATTTTGGTTTCAAAAAACAATATGGTGTTGTCATTTTATAAGTGGACTTTGAACATAACAGTTCGTTGTACAGACTCTTGAGAATAGGGAAGGTACCCTGTCAATCATTTCTTTGTAACTGAGAGAAATCTATGCACTTTCTAACATTAGTAGGCAACTTTGTGGGCCTGTTGGACCAACACATGAATGGTGGGAGACTGAGACAACAACACGTGGATTTGTTAATGTTAGAAAATGTGCCCAGTTTCTTTTTTTCTTAGATAATGGATATTCTTCCATACCCGGTTTCATCTACCAATAGGTAGAATCAGGCCAATTATCACAAAGAAACAAAGAAAAAAAAAATCTATAGTAGCTCTAGATGTCATTCGCGGCATTACGGCTTGCTACAAGCCGAGAATACACCGCCAAATTAACAACAACAACAACATTAAGAAACAAGGTGGAACTATGCTGACACCAACACTAAACAAACCAATTAGGAATCTTCCAAAAGCGGCGCCTTCAACAAAAGCATGACATATGAGGATGCTATCGTCGCCCGATCGGGGAATGGTACTAGATTTTCACCCTGAGAGATCTCCAAGACGCATCGTGTTGGGGAGAAGTGACGATGCCTCCGGTGGGAAAGTGGCACCCATAGGCGTCACCGCCACCCACAAACAGCCATAGTCCCATCAAAATCCATGTCATTACGCCAGTGCCTAGAGAGGAGGATCACCATCTTTTGAGGTGCACAACCATCATGAGCAGTTATGGCCTCGGTCAGCAGCACTAGACGAACACCGCGACGCCAAGCCATCCGCGCCTCGCCTGCGCAGCAGCGGCCTACGGAGCCCTAGACCAATAGGGGACAGGATCCATCGTGCGAAGCCCAGATACGACCATCGACGGAAGTAGCGCTGAACGGTCGCTGCCCGCACACCGTCAGTCGTCGGGTCTCCTCCACCTTTGCTCCCACCACCTCCACCTCCACCTCCTCCATACTGACCCAACCCAAGAGGACTAGGTCTGACCGTCGGAGGGCAGATCCCGCCAGACCTTGAGTTTGGCTACACGCCGAAGGGCAGATCTGGTTGGCCAGACGGACGCTGGAACTGCAGTCCAGATGGGTCACAGCCATCCTGCGCCTCGGCGTATCCATGCATGGCATCCATCGAGCCCACTCCACTGCCGTCCCCCGCAGCTACCTGTATGCGCCTCGGCGCTCCTCCTAGCAGCGGCGATGGGAGGAGGAAGGGGAAGGAAGGGCTGGTGGAGGCTAGGTTTCTGCCTCCCGTGTAAGCCTGGCGGGAGCGGTGTGGGGGCCAAGTCAATAATAGGACTTTTAGTCGTTATAAATCTTCTCCGAAGGTATAGTATTATTTGTGTAGCCAACAATCTAGTCACAAATATTCACAAAAATTCCTCCATCACACGTATGCAGGCACTCACACTCTGTGGATGCCTACGGCAGGCTGGGCAAGTTGATGTTTATATTGAAAAATTCAGTCACCATTACATAAATTGGCATGGTAGTCTTGTATCATTAGGTAAACTAGAAGCATATCTCAGGCTTTGTTGAGCGAGTCATATTGCAGATGAATTAGTATAAAATTAGACCAGATTACTTATGTGAAGAAATATACTATTATAAATTAATCATAATAGATGACATGTCATATTAACGAGGGCAATTAAATTGCTGTGATAGTAAACTGCTGAGATGAACTGATTGCACTTATTAGGATGATGCACCAACTATATTTGTACGCTTGTAGGAGTCCGAGGAGTGGATGAAGAAGAGGGCCCATCAATTGAAAGAGACGGTGAGAGGATTGTTTGTCTTGAGCAATGATGTAGTTCAGACAATGAACCTCGTCGACACACTTCAACATCTTGGTATAGATCATCATTTTGAAGAAGAGATTTCTTCTGTGTTAAGCCATCTCCATTGTATGGAATTTAATGGCTATAGCCTTCACCATGTTGCTCTTCGGTTCCGACTCCTACGGCAACATGGTTTTTGGGTTTCTCCAGGTATTTACTACTACACTCTGATCACTGTAGAAAAATAGAAATTTTTGTTCGTCGTTTCATTCAAGTAAATTTGTATAATATAATATAAACATGGGACCTGCAGACGAATTCAACAAGTTCAAAGGTTTGGACGGGTACTTCAGTTCAGAAATAAGAAATGACCCAAAGGGATTGCTAAGCTTGTATAACGCAGCTCACCTTTTAATTCATGGTGAAACTATCCTTGAAGAGGCTATCATATTTTCAAGGCATCACCTAAAAACAATGATAAGTAATATGAAGTCACCGTTAGCTGAACAAGTGAAGCGCGCCCTACAAATGCCACTCCCAAGGACACCGAAGAGAGTAGAAGCACAATCGTATATCTCAGAGTACAAGCAGGAGAAAGCGTACAATCCTTCAATATTGGAGCTCGCAATATTGGATTTCAACCTTTTACAGCGCTTACATTTGATGGAACTAAAAAATGTTTCTGAGTAAGTCACTTTTAAAAGTAGAAAGTAGTTGGTATGCATTATGCAGTGTTAAATAAATTAAGCATCCTTGTTACACATATACGCACACATTTTTGTATGTTGAAGAATTGGAACTGATAGCGTCTACACACACATGGTGGAGAGATGATATATAACTTTTTCTAACCACAACAAAAAATCAATTTCAGATGGTGGAAGGATCTTAAAGGCGAAGTGGGAATGAGTTTTATTCGTGATAGCATGGTTGAATGTTATTTTATAATCAATACAGTGTATCATGAACAAGAGCACAAGCATGTACGAGTGACCCTTTCTAAGTTTATTGTACTGATATCCTTGTTAGATGACACCTACGATTCCTATGCAACTTTAGAAGATAGCCGCAAGATCAATGAAGCAATACAGAGGTGATCCTATTTCTTTCTCACTCTTTCTTTCTATGTATCTTGCTTTGCACAACCTGCATGGCAAATGTTTTCATGACAAATTTTAATGGTTCTTTCAACCCATGCATTCAATTTTTGAAACATTTAGAGCATATTGTTTCAATATGCTAAACAAAAGAAGATTTATGAAGACTATTTCAATGACTTTTTTAACCATTACAACTGACCGGGATACATATAACCATTGCAATCAATTTAGTAGAATGTACAGTAATTACAGTTGTGACCATGTGTAGAATCAAATGCAAAATGACACACAGATTGCAGTTTCCATGTCCATAGTTCGGTTTTGTGTAAAAAAAACAACCACAACACT
The DNA here is from genome assembly GCA_015847255.1 of Hyparrhenia diplandra. Classification (NCBI taxonomy): domain Eukaryota; kingdom Viridiplantae; phylum Streptophyta; class Magnoliopsida; order Poales; family Poaceae; genus Hyparrhenia; species Hyparrhenia diplandra. The sequence goes on from JADLZK010013351.1 coordinate 127,104, forward strand.
TTGTTAGGCTGCATTTTATGTTTTTAACTTTGATGGGTAGTACAGATGAGATGAGTCTGTACCATGAGTATATATATGAGTATTTCTTAATGATTCAAATTAAAATTATTTCATATCGTAATAATTTACATTTTTGTATATTTACAATCTTAATTAGTTGAGGTGGATAATAACTTTGTAGAAAGCTAAACTGTATATCTGTTTTGGGACCGAGGGAGTACTATATGATTGCATGAAGTTGTAAGGTGCAGTTGTTTCTTCCTGAAGTAGTAACTGATATCGATTTGTTGTCTTAGTTTGGCATGGTAAAAAATTAAGGCAGCTACCTGATCTTGCAGGTGGGATCTGACTTGTGTGTCTTTTCTTCCTGAGTACTTCAAGAAATGTTATGTGAAGTTGTTGAGCACTTTTAGAGAGCTGGAAGATGAGTTGGAGTCGAATCAGAAGTTCCATGTTGCCTACTGTATAAAAGCGGTATGATCATCATTACCTTTCCATTACAGTTTATAAAAAACAACTAACGATACTTTTGACACAGATACAAATGACATAAAGAAACTGGCAATTAATTTGTTACCCATGTCCATAAATATAAGCATAAATTTGTCCACAAATATAATCACTTATGAGCACCCATTTGGCCAAACTATTTAATTATAGTCTTCAGCTAATGATTTACAGTAGCAGATTTCCTTAGAACCGCCTCAAAAGATATCTGCCACACTAATGACTTCATAACTTTTTTTGTACAAAATCATATAAAATCAATGCTTACATCAAAATCAAAAAGGACCATGAGCTATAACTGCCTATGCAAGTCGTTTTCCCATCTGTAGAAATTGGTTATATATAGTAGTAGTGATATATAGTATATAGCTCATATTTATAATATTAAGAAAGTAATTTTAGTGACCAATATCAGCACATCATTCTATATGTGACTAATTAATATCTAGATATGTGTACACATATATTCAAAAAAAACATTCAAATGAAATTTTATGGAAAAGAGAAGCTCCGATGATGTGGTTTGTAGTAGCTACATGGTTTTTTTTTCCTTAGTCCTTTTGTTTTGGTCAAAGTTATAGTGCATATGTTATCTATACTTTTCATCTGCACATCTTTTACATGTGCACACATATTTTTCACCAAAACATTAAAAAATGAAGTTATCGGAAAGACAATCTTTCATAATGAGGTTTGTGCTACTTGGTCTCTTTGTTATATAGATTTCTGGTTTTAGTGTAGCAACAAACCTAAAGAATCACTACTACTCGCTCACCGTGTATTGTCCCGTCCGACAACCATTATGCATGGACCATTGAGCAATCTTACATAGCATATACTATACTTCTGCTGTGCAGTTTCAAATATTGTCGGAGCATCACTTGCGCGAAGCTGAATGGTTTCATAGCAGTTACATTCCAAGTTTTAAAGAACATACAGATTCGTCTGTTTTCACTTCTGCTATGCCCATTATGTGTGTTTGGCTGCTTGTTGGTATGAATGATGTGGCAACGGAAGCAACATTTAAATGGACCATTGGATGTACTGATGCTGTCAAGGCCTCTGGTGAGCTGATACGCTTTATGAATGACCTAGCTGCCTTTAAGGTACAAAAATGAACTTATAAACATGCATGTATAGTTATGATCATGCTAATATAACAAAACAAATTAATATTTTTGATAGAATGGGAAGAACAAGATGGATACACCAACAACCATTGAATGTTACAAAAATGAGCACAAAGTAACAGATGAGGAAGCAATTGTCAAGATAGAATCTCTTGTTGAAGATGCATGGAAAACGATAAACCAAGCATACATGGAGAGTGGCACACTACTTCCAGTTTTGAAACGTTTTTCCCTCATAACGACGACCATGGCGTCCTTTTACCAGAACAAGACTGATGCATTCACATTCAGCAAGTACAACAAACTGACGATTGAGAAGCTTTTCGTCAAGCCCATCGCCTTATAAGCTAGCTACTAGCACCATCCTTACAAGCAGAAATAAAGAGGTATTGAATAACTAAGCCTGTGTTGCTTATATTCAAGACTTATTTCTTTATCTTTCAAGCAGGAAAAAATGTTATTGAATAGAAAGTTGCTTGAGCTATTTTTATTCGGAAGGAGTTTATTCTTCAGTTTCAAATTTGCGATCATCAAATAAGCTGTCATTGTACCGCTACTTCAAGAAAACTTGAGCAATTGCCTCAGTATAATGTATTTTGGTTGTGTTGTTTATAAATGTTATTTGGTGACTCAAATCATACCTGAGTGAGATTCTACTACAAATAAGACTTATGGATCCATATGAGGGAATTATAATCATTTTGTGGTGTTCACATGTGTTTAAATAAATGTGATGATTTGCCTAGTTATTGTTACTCCCTCCGTCTTTTTTACATGCTGTAGCAACCCAGATTTTGGTGAAGCCAAAAACACGAACTTTTAAAATTTTTCCTGCAATGTGTGAATGATGTAGATGTTGGGTCAAATGTAAGTTGACTAACAAGGCGTTGCATACATATAGAATTAATTCTAGGAGTTTGTCGGAGCTTTATAGTTGATTTAGAATTTTGTGTCGGAATGCACAAATCCGTAGCAATTTCTTCTCCCTCTCCAAATGTTCTACTAACAATTTTTGGAGATATCTCATGTCTCCTCTTACACTTTTCCCAACATCCTTTTTATTTAATTTTATTCCTCTCTTTTGACATTTCTTAGCACAATCACCCAAAAGGTAATCACGCTTAGAAATGTCATTTGGTATTCTACAACGTTTCTGAGAACAAATCCGCAAGCGCACTAAAATATCATTCATTGTAGCATTTCACCCGTAAGTATTCAGGGTATCGTTATTTATATTTTTTCCAAGGGAAGGCATGATGGAAAAGTCTCTAATTCGAACACGATCAAGATAACATGACTATACAATAGACCAATATTCATAACAATGATAAAATAGGATATAGGTAATTGGATAACCCGACACACACACTTGAACCCAATATCAAGGATAAAGATAAAAGAAAGAATAAAAGAATGAATCTAATATGGAGCAGGCATATCCTAAATAGGTATGTTAAGATAGCGAGATACACAAACATGTTCTTATAATGTTAGAGATTCTAGGTCAAGCTAGCCAAGGTCATCTTTGTTGACTTGCTTCGACCGGATAACGCCGGTGTACGGCGTTCTTCTATCCCAATGCTCTACACCACCCGAGACGTGGGGGATTACAAAGGACGGACAAGGCTGTCACCACCTGCCACCTACCACCTCGTCCGTCTAATGAATGAAGCAACCGAAGGTATCAATTAGTATAGACACCACATCTACACTATGACTACTACTCTAGTGTGATGTCAAGGCTTACCCGTTCGGGGTCCTTCTACTAGAGCATGCGTCACAAGAATTACGACGATCCCGCTAATCAACATTGACCAAGACTAAACCTAAGTAGAACTCAACATCTCAACTTAGCTATTGGTCTAAACATGTGTGTATAAAAGATTAAGCATAAAGTTCTACATGACAAGATCATAACATGCAAACTATATACTAGTTCATGTGCAAAGATCATTTCATAAGAACTATACTCTAGTTCATAAGCATAGCCATATTGATAAGTAGAGAACAAGAACAAGATGAAGAACTCTAAATTGCTCATCTTTGAATAGCTCCAAAATATCTTGATCTCCTTTTATAATCCTTGCCAAACTCCTATACAAACTAAAAAGAAGAAGAAAAAGAAAGGGAGAAAGGCTCTATTGTGTGGTGTCTACGAATGAGAGGAGAGAGTCCTATATTTATAATAGAGGCGAGACGGGAGATGCTAAGAATATTCCTAATGAGATAGGCCTCCCACATGCAACCGAGAAAGCCATCCAGGTCGGCAAATTAATTGCTCCCACCACCTATGCCGAAAACTAGCGAAGAACTAGCATCCAAGTTCATGAACCGGACTGAACCGGTCCCCCTCATTGGTGTACACGAGAGTGTTTTGGGAGAAAATCGGTTCCCGGCCGGCCAACCGGGCGAAACGTGGCCCTAAACCGTCGACGGGAATCGGGACACCGCCTCTACGCCTCCACTCCTGTGCCGCCACGTGGCCACCGGGGGTGGTCGGGCCGCTCGCTTGCCGCCCGCTCACATGCGTGAGCGTTGCGGTGCCAACGTAGGGGCCCACCCGACCGGCGTGTGTACAAGCGCGCCGCGCGCGCTCCACGCGCCTTCATGCGTGGGGAGGCAGCCCGGTGTTGACATTTCTAAACGTCATCATAATTAAGGGTAGGTAGAACCTATCTCCTCAACAAGGCCTAAAACCTTTGGGTATAAAATAAATCTACACTTACATTGTCACATATAAAAATCATTATATCGCAGTTTAGCGCAGATATATAAAGCGAAAATAAACTCTATACCATTGTAGCACTTCACCTAGGATGAACCAAGTATCGTAATTTATTTTTTCCCAAAAGGAAGGACTGTGAGGCAACATTCATATGGCTCATGACAATTCTATATTCTATGTGCATAAAATTAATCATTCCAATACTCTAGCGAGGGGCAAGTATAAAAGATAAATAATAAATAAATAAATAAATACATAAAAACAATAATAAAAGATAAAAGTGATGCCTAGGGTATTCCATGAGATAGAGAGATATAGAGACTTAACTAATATCGTAAAGACAATCGTGGGTATTCTGAGTAAAGAACTTCTAAGTAACTTTCAATTATTAAGTCAAAGCACAGCTAAGTAAAATATTCTCACTTGTAGCACAGTGAAATCAAAATCATATAGCAAGAGGAACATCAACCTAGGAGGATTTATAATTAGATAAACTAGCCTCCGTCGTGACCAACTTCTACCATTCACTATATACGGGGGAGGACTATAGAAGACTCAATAAGGCTGTCACCACTATGAACTACCCCACGACCCAGCATACAGCGGGCATCCACAAATAACTTATATCTAAGGACCATACTTACATATAACTTATGACTTAACCCCCTCAAGATAAAGGCTAACTTGTCCACGATCTCAAGCATATAATAATCAATAACTAAAACTATATCAAATATTAAACTAGAATATAGTAAGAACATAACAATCAATAATATAAATAAGTAAAGCATAATCATAATGAGAACTCAAGATAAAATGTATTCTTGAATATCTCCAATATAATAGATCTGAAATCCTGAGCACGCCCTTTGCCGCTCCAATTCACTGCTTTCCGGTGCCAATGGCGCCAAGGACATGCCTAGAAGCTCTGTCGTGCCCACCATAGCCATAGGTTTGTTCTCCCCTTTTTTTGTCTCGCATTTCTTGAACCCGAGCTCTTTGGCGGATTTTCTCTCTCCAACCACCGCCCGGACGTCGCCGGCCACGGCGAAGCCCTTCCCCGGCGTCCGGGAGCCCTCCATCGTGCTCTCGGTGAGGCCCGCTTCCTCTTCATGCCCTTGGTTCCTTATTTATGCCCTAGAACGTCATTTTGCCTAGTGCGGCAGTCCGCCGGTGTTGACGGCGCTCAAGCCGCTTATTTTATACCGCCAACTTATTTTGAAAACAAACACCAATGCTTAGCAACTAGGATTTATACTAACAAATTCCACGAGTTTTGGCGTTTCACTTGTTTTGTAGGGACAAACATGAATACTTATATAATGTGGGCCAAAAGTAAATGAAAAGATAAAGTAGAGAACAAGCTCCACATGGACCAATGCAAGACAAGGAGAAAAGCATGAATACTAGTATCCAAACATGAGCCCAAGAAGTGGAAACCCAAATCCAACATAAAATCACATTGCGCCACATGACATGGGTTCAGTATTTTGGGCATAACTTTCTCATACGGACTCCACTTTCAATGAACCACCCGCCGAAAGCGAAGCTAACGACGAAACCTACATGCTAACCAAATTTCAGCCCATTTGGCCTACCTTTCGTGAGGCGGTTGCATTCAACCAGAGAACGTCGGTGGGAGCGTGGATAGGTTCATTGCACCTATAAAATTGACGTTTGGAGGTCGGTTTAGTGCTTTGAAGGGGAGAATATTCCAAGCATCTTTAGAGTATATGCCCTCTCCTCTCCACCTGTAAATACAGACCTCCTCCCTCACTTGTAACACACCACCAAGGAGCAACACTACCATTTCTCAAGATGTAGTAGCTATAGTTGGGAGTTAGGGAGAGAGAAGCTCAAGTTCCGGAGGAGTCCTCGGAGGTCCGGGAAATCTAGTCTTATCCTTTTGTAAGACTCAAGTATTCTTCATATTTATCTTCTCCTATTACTGAATTGTTCTATATGGTTATCTGAGTTTATCTTAGTGGTAGATCAAAGTATGGTTAGCGTGATAGTTACATCTTGGCATGGGATCTCCGTTCGACCGAATGCTCTAGTTATCATATGTGGCTAGAGTAGTGACTGCGAGTGTAGATGTAGTGTTTGGGCTAGAGGTTACCTGAGATTGCGCTTGACCCCACAGATAGTTGTGGTAGCCCCGGGGGTGGACGGCTCGACCCGGGCCTTTGTATTCCACCATGTTGTTCGGGTCGGTAATTTCGTAGAGATTTTTGATTGCGACCCCGATTACCACTTCCCGGTCTTTTCGAGAATTGGAAAGGAACAAGCTGCCCGAAGTGCCATGGTGTGATTGTTATGCTTAACCCCCTGCCTAGTCAATTCCTTTGATTTTCTCTAGAAAAGAACCATAGTAATGGAGGAGTAATAGGAATCTTGACCTCTCCCGTTGTCCTCCCAGCTTTGCATATCTGTTGTGCTATCTTTTACGATGTTCTCCTGTGTGTGTCACTCATCCAAAACTCTTATCATATCATGTACCCCAGATTAGTTTAGTAGGCATACTAGTTAATAGATACATGATGGTGATGGTTATTTGTCAACTTCTTTAACCGTTCCTTCCCCGAGGATAAATACGATACACTGGAATACTCCTGGCTGAAAGCTACAACGGTATCTGTGCGCTTGCGGTTATACCTATGCTTGCATTAACAAACGCCAATAGTTGGCCATGGCACCGCCGGGAGCACCGCCCGCCACGTATCCCATCCTCCCGTCCACCCCTCCGAAGTTCGTGAGGCCATGCCGGCGCCCCTGCCCTTTCCCCGTATAACACCGACCACCGAAACGCCATTCCGACGAACCCCGACAAGTTCTGCCGCCCGTCGCCACCATCTAGTGCGCCACTCCGGCGACCTAAGCTGCCGACCACCCCGTGGCCGTCCGATCGAAGACGGATGACTCAGATCTGTCTAGGCATACCGGTCAGCAGTGGTCAACCAGGCCCAGTCAATCGGCCCCGTCATCTGTCGGCATGGCAACCACGTCAGCGCCACATGTAAGCCTCATCACTGCCACATCATCATGGGCTGAGTCAACGCGGTCCAACCTCGATGAATAGCAAATCTCAGAGAAGGCTCAGTGCATTGGTCCTCATGACAGTGGTTATCTTTATCTCTTTTGTCTTTAGCTCCCCAACCTGGTGTATGCACTGGCTAAGTAATATGGACTGCACTTTGTGGTGTCGTGGCACCTGTTGGAGCTTAAGTTTGAACTGGTGTTTTGTCCCTCCTAATGTTATACCGTGCCTTGGTTATTTTGGTTCCCCTTCCTGTGATGGGTATATCAAGCATCTAAGTTTGTACCTCAATATTTATGTTGCCTTGCTCATTTGGTTTGGGTCCTTATGCTGTCACCTGTGGTTTATAGCTTTCTTTCTGTGAATTTTTGCTTCTTAAAGGATAACAACTTCCCTATTCCCAATGTTCTATTTTGGAATGTGAGAGGCATTAACTCTCAACAAGAATGGGATGTAATCGGAGACAAAATTATTGAAAGGGCATGTCAAGTTGTTTGTTTGCAGGAAACTGAAAGGGAGGACTTTGATAGCTTTTACATTAAAAATTTCTGCCCACGACACACTGGTATAGCTCTCTTTTCACTACTATATTATTCAAGTAAACTCTTATTCTGTGACAGTCAAATTTCTCTGTGCTATTGATGGCAAATGCTTTCATATTATAAATATCTGTGGTCCCTCATAGTCTGATAAAAAACTAGAGCGCGTGCCTAGGGTGCAAGCGGTACTACCTTACAGGGCCACCAAAATGTTGGGGCCTCAAAAATAAGCCCATTAATAAAAGTCCCTAACTATTATTAGACTAGAGCGCATGCGCAGAAGTTTGATCGTCGCTCTTCCGTGACCGCTCATCTCAGTTTGATCGTCGCTCTTCCATAACTATTCTATCTACCCGGCCGCCGGCCCTGTCTCCCGTTGTCCATTCATCTTCTACTATTAGCAAAGCAAGCAAGGCCAACACGGATGCCCTACGGGAGTCGGGGAGTGTAGACTGCAGGTGATGTTTTCTTTCAATGCAAAACTTTTCCTCGATAGTATCAGTGAAGGTGCCGGAGGTGAATATGGGAGAAATAATGAGGAGATAAAAATTTGATCGATGAGGGATATGGTAACGATGCTCTCCCTAGTGGAAGTGAATTAAAGAATCGATATATAGGTAGGCATTGGGGGGATGGGGGCATGGGGTGAGATCTATCCCCAACCACGTACCTTTTTTTGCAAAAGATTTGCAGCATTATCTAAGGGCACCCACGTGGATTCATGTCACATGGCCATGATCAGTGCACCCGGAACTACTATGCAATTGATTTCGGTGGCGGGCTAAAAAGCGATTTTCGGTGGCGGGCATTAAAAGCCGCCACCGGCGTAGGGTCATCGAAAATCATCGAAAATCAATGATTTTCGGTGGCGGCTTTAATGCCCGCCACCGTAAATAATATAAAAAATAAAAAAAATTCCAAAAGCCCATCCACCACCGGGCGGGGCTGGGCTGCGGATCCCATGCGCCGCGGCTGGATCCACGAGCCGCTGCGGATCCGCCGACCGGCCGGATCCACGCCCAAGATCCTCGCGCTACCGCCGTCCTCTCGCGCCCTAGGTCGCCCGCGCCGGCCGCCCTCTCGCGCCGCCGTCCTCGCCCGCCCGGGCGCCGCCGACGCCATGGCTAGAGCTTCGGAGAATCGCGCCCGCCGCCACCGCCACGGAGATCCGGCCCGGCGCCCGCCGCGAGATCCGCGCCGCCCGACACGCAGGTCGACGCCACCGGGCTCGAGGAGGACACCAGATCCGCGTGGGAGCCCGTCGGGCGCGGAGATGAAGAGGGGAGGGAGGAGATGTCGGGACAGAGTCACGGAGGAAGGCTGTGGAGGCCGGCTCGGGAGGTGGGGTGAGAGAGTGAGGTGTGTTAGGGTTTGTGGTTGTTTATATATATCTGAACCTCTTAACGGGCCAATTGGGCTTTTTGGGCGGTGGCTTTAACCGTGGCGGGCTATTTATAAAAACCGCCACGGTTAATCTATTTACCGTGGCGGTTTTTATAACCGCCACGGTTAATAAAAAAGACCGCCACGGTTAATCATGATATTAACCGTTACGGTTTTTTAAAAAGCCCGCCACGGAAAATGATTACGAAGTGCCTTGTAAAATCAATTCTGTAGTAGTGCGTGGTGTCGTTGAATGATTATGCAAGGACACGTGGTATGAAACAACTTATTATGAGTGTTTAATGGAGATAGCTGCTCTCCTAAATCAGATGAGGTTTGGGAGTCATGGAGTAATGGTCTTTCATATCCTAAAATTTATTTTTAGAAATGTCGTGTATAACAAAATATATAGGAGAAGAAATAAGACATTTAGTGGAGATACCCTAAAACCATTATGCCATGTATGTCGTGGTGTTGACGACGTGATGGACTTTGGGTCAAATTGAATTTCAAGTACACCGTATTCGATTTGACCAATAAGATATGGATATAATGAATTTTTTCAAAAAACAGAGAATTCAAAATCGTAAATTAACTTTTGAGACAACAAACATAAATGTAAGTAAATATAAAGCATAATATAACAAGCAACGAGGTTAATAGAACTACAAAAATTAATTATAAAAGAATTTTTTCAAAGCTCCTAATTGGGATGAGCGAGCTTGGCAAAAAAAAAAAAAAAAAAAGCTGAATGAATCTCATAGTGCAATCAATGGGCCAAAAGAAGCCTGGCATGCGCCGAATCTAGGCAAACGGCTCAGTGCTGCAACATTTGAATCTTGCTCCAACATCTCAACAGCCAGGTTACGCCATGTAGCATAGAGCCCACGTCACCGGTGGTGCGTTGGCAGGGAATGCGCCGAGGAGGCCATAACTGGATTGGTATCTACACGGTTGCCGGACCAATAGTACGCCTGTCTGGCCCAGGCCGGCCCACTTCAAATGAAAATGGATTCACATGCGCACAGCTGAGAGCCTAGAAGGTGGGTGTACGTGTACATGGACCGTGCAAGCTCTCCATCTCCTTTTCAGCCCTGTACCTGTCACCGGAGTTACATATGTTCCACCAAATTACATTGATGTTTTTTTTAGAAAAAGAACTAAATTCATTGATCCCCTTAAAAATAAAATAAAATTCATTGATCACCTTTGAGCATTCATAGGAGACGCTGGACAGTACGTACGTAGTTTGTTGGCAGGAAGACCCTTGACAACCCGAAATGGGTAGTGTCGGACGTATCTTTGAACAGGCCTAATTTTTGCGGCCCATGTAAGCCCACTCCTTTTTATTTCCTAAATACATCTGTTTGCTTTGCTTTCCACACAAGTGCCGGCGGAACTCCGGAATTAAAATTACTCTGCGATCTTGACATCGCAAGTCTACACCACCTAATACACGCCTAACCAATATGCTTTGTCCATTGGGTTATTGTAAGCAATACGTCCTGTTGAGTGTTGATTTGTGCAAGCTGACCATACCATCCACTAATTAGCATCAGTCAAACTGGGTTACTAGCATTAGTTTTTGCTCATGCTGATCAATAATGCCGACCTAACATCGCAAGTCTTGGAACAAACCAAGATGACTCCATCAGAACATACCTAAAACAAGAGAAAATGATATGCTCTGCCAATTGGTCATTAATAAGTAGTGTTACCGGCCAATACGTATTTGTTGCCTGTGCGAGGCAAAACTCCCCAAATAATTAACCGAGGCAAAGTCAAGCAAGCCAACCGGTGTACTTGTAGCAGGATTCAATTTTGCCATGCCGATGCATAACGCCGACGACTTGACATGTTCTTGCGTCACTACCTAGATGACTCCAGAGCATACATCACCACCTAATAATCAAGGCGACTGTAGTTGGCGCAAATCAGTGTTCTGACCCCAGGTAGCACTTTTATATTTTGATGTGTTAACTATGTTGAAATAAACATCGGCGTGCGTAGCTTGGATTTGAGTTTGTGTAAGTGTTTTGCAATAAGGAATAGTTATAATATGCATCGAACGATGAAGCTGAGGTATTAATATATTCTCTCTTTTTCTGTGAAACCCAAAGCGATTTTGAAATTAAAGGTGTGTATTGCAACCCTAACGGACAAATGTTTTGTTCATTAACGACAAAGAGAAGATCACGTGAGAACCCCACCTAAATCCAATTTCATTTTTTACTTACCGGTAGCAATGCCACATACTTCCTTGATATATACTCTCTCCGTCCCCTTTTTACATATCATTCTTGGCGTGCATGCCACAAGTTTAAATCGATTTATGCAAAAAATGTACAATATTGGTATCTCTAATTAAATTTATTAAATAATTTAATTCAATGATCCTTTAAATGATGATATTAATTATATGTTGTAAATGCAAATGACGGATATTTAGGGACCGAAGGAGTACTTCTAATGAAAAGTGATGAGTATTTTTGAAGAAAGTAGGTACATTAGGCCAGAACCGAAGGAAGACATGTTTTTGGCAGAAAACCCTTGAGCCCCGAAATGGGTAGTGTCTATCGTATTTAGGTCGGGTCAAATTCTGCTGCCCATGTAAGCCCACTTATCTTTGTTTGCTTTCTCATGCAAGCTCACTTATCTTTGTTTGCTTTCTTGGCTTTCAGAGCAGCCATGTACGTAAAATTCACTAAAAAAGCAGCCATGTATGCAAGACGGGACATAACTTCCAAAAAACATCAAGTGCTAACATTATTTAAAATGAAAATTTAAAATCAATCATCCATCTTGATCCAGTCGACAACTACTACGCACCAAATTAACCAAGATTCTTTCCCTCTGCCAAATGGACGTTAGAGTATTCTTACCAATACATCTTGTCAATTGTGACAGCCAACTCATCATATAATTCACAGAGACAAAGTCCAACAAACCACTAGGGGTGATAGTAGCATTATATTTGGCCATGCTGGAGAATAACGTCCATGACTTAACACATCGTTGCATCACAAGAGGTTGATTTTTTAATAAAATTTCTGTTTTAAAAAAATTGAACGATCGACCTAAAGATTCTCTAGCATAGAGCACCTAACCAAGATGCTACCACTATTTAAAATGGAAATTGAAAATTAATGGCTGGTCTTGATGCGTTTGTAGCACTTTTATATTTTGATGTGTTAACTATGTTGAAAAACTTTTGGTGTCTACGGGGGCTTGGGTTTGAGTTTATGTGAGCTTGAAGTGTTGTGTAAAGAAAATCACGCAAGGACACAACCTAAACCCAATTCCATTTTTTTATTTACTGGTAGCAATGTCACATACTTCGTTGATAGATACTCTCACCGTCCCCTTTTTATCTATCGTTGTTGATGTGAATGCTGCAAGTTTCAATCAATTTGTAGAAATATTTGTATCTCTAAATAAATTTATTAAAACATTTAATTCAAAGATCTTTCAAATGATGATATTAATTATATACTGTAAATATTAATATTTTAGAAATTGAAGTTGTTTCTAGGGGAAATGCTAATGAAGCAAGTTGGTAAGGGAACATGTAAAGCATACTTATTGGCAGGAAAACCCTAGAGCCTCCAAAATTGGTAGTGTCAGCCATATCTAGGTCGGGCCAAATTTTGCAGCCCATGTAAGCCCACTTATCTTTGTTTGCTTTCTTTGCTTTCAGAGCAGCCATGTCCGTAGATTTCACTAAAAAGCAGCCATGTATGCAAGACGGGACATAACTTCCAAAAAAGATCAGGTGCTAACATTATTTAAAATGAAAATTGAAATCAATCATTGATCTTGATCTCGCAACTTGACAACTACTACGACCAAATTAATCAAGATTCTTTTCCTCTGCCCAATGGACGTTAGAGTATTGTTACCAATACATCTTGTCGATTGTGACAGCCAACTCGTCCAATAATTCAAAGAGACAAAGTCCAACAAACCACTGGGTTTGCTAATAGCATTATGTTTTGCCATGCTGGTCAATATGTCGATGACTTGACATGTTCCTGCATCACAAGAGGTTGATTTGTCAATAAAATTTTGTTTTGAAGAAAATAAAATTAAACGACACCTAGAGATTCTCCAGCATTGAGCACCTAACCAAGATGCTACCACTATTTAAAATGAAAATTAAAGATTAATCGCCGGTCTTCACCTCTCGCAAGTAGACACCTACAGCTCACCTAATTATGCTCTGCCAAATGGAGGTTAAAGTGTTGTTACCAAGTCTAGACACCTACAGCATAGAGCAGCTACACCTCACCTACAGCCCAATAATTAACATAGAAAAAGTCTAGCAAACCAGGTGCGGCTTTCCTCGAAGACCTGCAAGGGTTTGGCTTAATTAATGATATTTTTTTAATTTTATTTATGGTTGCTGTAGCAAGTGGATGTCTTTATATGTGTCCTCTTCAGTATGGTTCATGATGCACGACAAGGGTCACTGAAATAACAATTACACCTTTTATATATAAAAGAGAGAGAGCCATACGGGACAACCAATGAGCCGCTATATACGTGCTTTGTGTATACGACAGCCAAGGTTATATATATGTGCTGGAAATAAGACAGAAAGTAGATGAAATAAATAATCCTGCAGCTGCAGACATCCTACGCATTTACCTATGTTTATTTTGTGCGTCCTTATGCGTTCATGCCAGGTGGGTCAGTGGGCGGCACATTTGTTCTGCAGGATTTGGTACCTCGAAAAGGATGACCGAATATGCAAATATATAATTTGTCTGTAAGATGCATTGGTTCAATGTCGTCATGTGCGTACCACTGTCAGTTCTTCGATGCGTGTGTGCATGAATATTTAACCGAGACTCATAGTGACAGATAAGAGAATATACTGTACTCCGTAATAGACTTTAGGTCGTCGTTGCCCAGTTGGTATTTCCGATAACTTGTGCTGCTTTCCTCGAAGACATGCACTACATACACAAGTCTCCAACTAACAAAATATGCAAATTATGTATGATTTCATAGGATGGCAAAAAGTTAATTTATACAAGCGAGAATATGACTGAATATGTGAACAATTCACTCTATATGTATGTATATGTATGGCTGCATCGATCATCAATCACCATGCTCACTAAAATGACTTTGCAGTTTGTTTGATTAATTGATGTACAGTCATTGTGTCTCGTATTTTTAATAACCGGTGCAGCTTTCTTATAATGATTTGTACACATAGTCCATATGCCGGCTTAATTAATAATAATTTGTTATATTTATTAACAATGATTAGTATACCAAGCTAAGTGGATTTCTTATATTCGTCCTGTGCGAGTATTGTTTATGATGGCCAACAAGAGCAGATCAGTAGAAGGTTGAATATTTATAACGACAAATGATCTGGTTTGTGTGTAGGACAACGAAGGTTGAATATTTATGAGCTGGACTCGTCACGAAGCAGATGAAACAAGGAAATCCAGCAGGCCGGTACAGCCGTATACCAATGTTTGTTTTTGCATCGTGATGAGATCATGTCTGGTTGGTGGTACATTTGTTTTGAAGGATTAACTATGCACCTCGACAGTGGACAGGGCCGGCCGGGGAGGATCAGTCTCACACAGACGAACAAGATGCGAAAATTTGGATCGTAGCATGTATGTCGTCATGTGCCTACCACTGCCAGTTGATTGATGCGTGTGTACAGTATCCACTGGGTTTTGTGCCAAATGGTTTATCAGTCCAGTTGGATCAAATGGTTTACATCGACTTCATCCTTTCAGTTTCTTGACATTATATATTGTGATGCTTTTGCTCAAAGTCCGGCACAGTGGACAAAAGCTTGATGTCTATTTATAGATTTTAGTTTACCCTACCTACTATATCAAAAGAATAGCAGCAACTTTCTGTCCTCTTGTATCTCTTAGAAGAGACCCTAGGAGCTACAGACATAGGCTTGTTTGTTTTCGCATCATCATGAGTTGGAACCTGTCAATGCGTTGCTGTCGAAGTGTTGGGCTACAATTCTGTATCCTAGATTCCTTGTATTGCCACATCTTTATGTCGCCGGCCTGTTGCACCCAACACAAGGGCTCAATGATTTGTTATGATATGATATGTCGTAGTACTAGCAGACGTCGTTTAATGTATCAATAATGAAAAAACTTAGATATGACTCCAGCATAGAGCAACTAAAACAGGAGAAAATGCTCTGCTCTCCTCTGCCAATTCGACGTTAATAAGTGTAGTGTTAGCAGCCAACACGTCTTTGCTGGTTGTGCGAGCCAAAACTCCCAGTTGCAAAGTAGCAGCATTAGTTTTTGCCCATGCTGATGAATAGTTCGGACCTAACACATGCTCTTCCATCACTAGCAGACGTCGTTTGATGTATCAATAATAATGGAAAAAACCCCCTAGAAATGACTCCAGCATAGAGCGACCAAAACAGGAGAAAATACTCTGCTCTGCTCTGCCAATTGGATCAACACCTAATAGCCAAGACCATTCATTAATTTAAGTTGTGATGTAACCCTTACGACCATATGTTTTCTTCAATGATGAAGATGTGCTAATTAACGACACAGAGAAGATCAGGCGAGGACCCAACCTGAATCCAATTTGAGGACCCAACCTGAATCTAATTTCATTTGTCAGATACTTCCATGATTTATACTCTCTCTGTTCCCTTTTATCTATCATCATTGATGTGCGTGCACTGCAAGTTGGACTTGATTTATGGAAACGTACATGTAACGTTTGTATCTATAAATAAATTTATTACAAATTAAATTTAATGATTTTCAATGAAACTATATAGTATAAATATTAATTAATATTTTTTAATGTACATTTAATTATAATTATTTCTTAGGAAGTACAGACAACATATATTTAGGGACAGGAGGAGAACCTCATTATAAGACGCAATGATCAAAGGGTGACATGTAAAGCATATACTTATTGGCAGAAAGACCCTTGAGCAACCAAAATGGGTTTTTTTTTATGAGGGGCACCCAAAATGCGTATTGTCTGCCCAATCTAGGTCGGACCAAATTCTGGCGGCCCATGTAAGCCCACTTATGTTTGTTTGTTTTCTTTGCTTTCAGAGCAGCCATGTATGTAAAATTCATAAAAAAACAATCATCTATGCAAGACGGGACTTAACTTCCAAAAAGATCAAGTGCTAACATTATTTAAAATGAAAATTAAAAATTGATCTCTGATCGTGATCTCACAACTCGACAACAACTACACACCTAATTACACATATTGGAGGTTAGAGTATTGTTACCAATACGTCTTGTTGATTGTGACAACCAACTCATCCAATAATTGAAAGACAATGTCCAACAAATTAAGCAGGGTGCTAGTAGCATTAATTTTTGCCATGCTGATCAATAACGTCGATGACTTAACACGTTCTTGCAACACAATAGGTTGATCTTTCAATAAAATTCTAGTTTTAAAAATATAAAAACTAAACGACCACCCTAAAGATTCTCCAACATAGAGCACCTCACCAAGATGCCACCACTATTTAGAATGAAAATTAAACATTAATCGCTGGTCTTGGCCTCTTGCAAGCAGACACCTACTGCTCACCTAATTAACAAAAGATGCATTGCTCTGCCAAATGGAGGTTAGAGTATTGTTATGTGCTCATGTAAGCCCACTCATTGGATATTTCCTATATGTGTCCTGGACAACAGGAACTATGCTTATTGTACTTTCAAAATATCAAGTGCTCCCGTTAAAATGACAATTAAAAATTAGTCGCCGATCTTGACCTCGCAAGTCTACACCTCACATGCACCTCATTAACCAAGATTCTTTCCTCTCTGCCAAATCGATGTTAGAGTATTGTTACCATTGGGTCTTGTTTACTGTGCCTGCCAACACTCATCCAATATAATTGACAGATAGAAAATGTCCAGCAAACCGAGCAACTAGTAGCACTAAAATTTGCCATGTAGATGAATAATATAACGTCCATGACTTAACATGTTCTTGCATCACTAGAGGTTTGTACCGATTAACAAAATGGAACTAGCTAGAGACAATCCAGCATAGGGCACCTAACCAAGTTGCTTCACAATTTGATATTGTGCCAATTCCGAGACGTCTGTTGGCAGGCATGTGGCCAAACCTCTAGTTAACTGATAAAGATACCTCATTATCTAAAAAAAACTGATAAAGATACCAGTGAACACAACACAAAATCAAATGTGAATACAACTAGAACGAGCCCAACTAACATAAGCCAATTGTGAAGGTGTTTGAATGTCATGAGATCGGCGCAGCCGGAAAGCTGATTTTGTTGCACATGATGAATGGAGTATTGTTGAGTGCAATTTTAGTTCTTGTAATCTCACAGATTAAGCTATTTAGTTGTTTGTTTTCTTTTGAGGGCTAAGCTGTTTAGTTGTAAAAGATTGTTAACTTGGATTATCGCTAACAACAACCTCTGTGTGTGTACACAAATGTATCCAAGTTGATAGGGTCACGTAATGTACCAAGGATTGGTCCTAAGTCCTGTCATGACGTAAGGGGCAAGTTTCTGATGCAACCACACATACAATTTAACTGATATTCACATGGCCACTTGCATATTTAATATCCGAGATAGCTAACACAATAAAAGTTACAAACTTACCTTCAATTATTGCTTCTATATAAATCTTTGCGCTGCTTTCCTCCAAGACCGGTCGGTACACCACGCAAGTCTCCACCTAAACTAACGGCCGGCTAAACTTTGCATTGAGTACTATGATGACCGGGGCAGGTGAGGTCGACTGATGCATGCAGTTTGTGTCTCTTAATTTCAAAACCTGGTGCAGCTTTCCTCGAAGACGGGTATCACACAAACTGCGCACATAGTCCAAGTGCCGGCTTAATTAATAATGATTTGTTATATTTATCTATGATTAGTATACCACGCAAGTGGAATTCTTACATACGTCCTAAGTGAGTATTGTTCATGATGCCCAACAAGAGTAGATCAGTAGAGGCGTAGAGCAGGACGACAAAATGAGCGCTATCTGCTTTGTGTGTAGGACAGGGAAGGTTGAATATTTATGAGCTGGATTCATCACGAAGCAGAGGAAACAAAGAAATCCAGCAGGCCGGTACAGCCATATACGCATGTTTGTTTTTTGCATCGTGATGAGTCATGAGATCATGTCTGGTTGGTGGTACTTTTATTTTCAAGGATTAACTATGCACCTCGACAGTGGACAGGGCCGGCCGGGGGAGGATCAGTCTCACACAGACGAACAAGATGCGAAAAATTTGGATCGTAGCATGTATGTCGTCATGTGCCTACCACTGCCAGCTGATTGATGCGTGTGTACAGTATCCGCTGGGTTTTGTGCCTATTATCAGTCCAGTTGGATCAAATGGTTTACATCGACTTCATCCTTTCAGTTTTTTTTACATTATATATTGTGATTCTTTTGCTCAATGTCCGGCACAGTGGACAAAAGCTTGATGTCTACTTATAGAGTTTAGTTTACCCTACCTACTACAACAAAATAATATCCTCGCAAAAAAATAAAAAATAGCTGTCCTCTAGTATCTCCAAGAAGAGACTCTAGCAGCTACAGACATATGCTTGTTTGTATTCGCATCAGCATGAGTTGGAACCTGTCAAAGCGTTGCTGTCCAAGTGTTGGGCTACATATTTTGCATCCTAGATTCTCTGTATTGCCGCATCTTTATGTCGCCTGTTGCACCTACCACAAGGGCTCAATGATTTGTTACAAAAGTTTAGATTTGTTATTATGGACTAAGTCTTGTTCACGGTGCAGACTCACACATGCTAGCTGGCTGCATTAGGTAAGGTGTTTATTTGTTTGATGCGTTCGTATACATATTAATATTCACCAACTGGGTCTAATTTTTCATTGCGCCCAGTAATTATACTTGACGGAAGCCAAGTCATTTGTTTCTAATACAACTTTATTGTATGACACAACGATGTCAGAAAAGAATAGCAGTTGTTAGTGCCGTTTTGTCTCTTAATTTAAAAAACCAGTTCAGCTTTCCTCGAAGGCCCGCACCACACCAAACCCAAGGGCCGGCTTAATTAAAATGATTTGTCATATATTTATTTATGATGAGTATACAAAGTGGATTTTATATACGTCCTGTAGATCAGCAGAAGCGTAGAGCAGGACGACAAATGAGCGCTATCTGGTTTGTGTATAAGACAACTCGACAACGAAGGTTGTATATTTATGTGCTGGACGCATCAGGAAAGCAATAGATCCAGGAACTACATACATACGCATGTTTATTTTTGCATCGTGATGAGCCTTCGCAGGAAGCCACATCAGCCACAGGAAAGCAACAGATCCAGCAGCTACAGCCAAATCATTGATGACCTTGAACCTTCGCAGCACATGCCAAATAATGTCGAGAGTAGCGATCAAGAACAACAGACCTAGGTACATTAGGCAATTTCAAGGGTTTTTTTTTTTGATAACCAATTTCCAAAGGTTGACATGTGCATGTAACCATACTTTGTTTCGTTTTTTTTTTGGGTGCAAAATGGAACGATATATGAGCGATCAGAAATGGGCCGTGTCAGTCGTATCAAGCTTGGAGCAGGCCTATTGGCAGCACATGTAAACCCAGTAACCCACTCCTTCAATATTTCCTATCTGTGTCTGCTTTTCCTTCCTCTAAGAACTGTCCAATGTGCCCTCACAACGGGAACTGTGCTTATTGGTTTCGCAAAAAAAAAAAGAGGATCTGTGCTTATTATACTTTGCAAATGTCAAGCGTTCCCTTTACTTAAAATGAAAATTAAAAATTAGTCGCCCACCTTGACCTCGCAAGTTCAGGGGACGGCCACCGTCGTCACCAAGGAGGTGGGACCCGCCCGGCGCTTCGGAAATAGCACCGCGCCACAGGGATCGGCAGGCACGGGGCAAGACGGATCACCGTCGGCGGACGCCACGCTGGGTCAAAACGGGTCGCTCCCATTGGCTACCGGACGACATGGCGGAGCTCCCGCATAGGAGGCAGGTGGGGGTGCCCAAAAAGGTTGAGGAGGAGTGGATGGGGTCGCAGATCCAGTGGCGACTATCCGTCTTCGCTGCCACGACGATGGCAACCGTTCCTCACGCATTCTAACAGTGAGCAACGACTTCTTTTTTTTGGGGGGCAGATGCTTTTAGATTGGCGACAATATTTGGCGTCACAATGCACCTCGGCGACCCGGCAACGCGCCGAGACGCCGCGGATCGAACACAGTTCGGGGTTGTCCTCCCGAATGCCACCGATACATCAAGGTAGAGCGGCAACGGTGAGGACACACGGTTTCAAGCGTGGGTCGATTTGCCAGCTGCAGTGGGGGTTGTATACATCCAATGAGTTTTTTTCGAGTTTATTTTGGTGCACGTTGTTCAATGCATGGTGGCTGATTCAAAGACCGCCATGAAGCGGCGGCGATATCTTTAGCACTTGTTGTGACTAGTAAACTCAATTCTTTTGGATGTAGTAGATCTTTAGTACATATATCTTCATGTACTAAAGTTTTTTGTTCTTAATTATTTTGTAATTAGTTTGGCTGTGTGTGGTCACGTAGAGGCTTTTAGGCCGTGTGCGTTACCGCTGAGGCCGGAATGTTAATTCCTTTATCTAAAAAACCTTGACCTCGCAAGTCTACACCTCACATGCACCTCGTTAACCAAGATTCCTTCCTATGCCAAAATGGACGTTAATGTGTTGTTACCATTGAGTCTAGTTGACTGTGTGAGCCAACACTCATCCAATATAATTGACAGATCGAGAAAATGTCCAGCAAACCGAGGAACTAGTAGCTCTAAAATTTCCCTTGTTGTTGAATAACGTCCATGACTTAACACGTTCTTGCATCACTAGAGCTTGATGTACCAACTAATAAACTGGAAACGACCTAGAGTCTGCATCATAGAGCACCGAACCAAGATGCTTTCAGAATTTGATATGGTGCCAATTTCGAGATGTCTGTTGGTAGCCATGACTACAGGAGGCTTCTCCTTTGCCTTAAACGCTCTTGGCAAATCCTTCGCCAAGCGGAAAACGACCTTGGGGTCGGCCAAGCCCCGTTGGGTTTTTATTTTTGTAGGCAGAGACGGTTCGCCGGGAACCGGGTACAAATCCGTTCGGCAAAGATTTGCCAACGGCCGTAGAAACCCCTCGGAAAATAAACGTGACCGTTAACGGCAGATATAACTAACAAAGTTTATAAACCTCTTTGCCGAGAGCCTCCATATGTAACTCTCGGTAAATAACAAACATTATTTTTTCCCAAAAAGCTCTTTGCCGAGGGCCTCCATTAGTAACTCTCGGCCACGAATAAACATTATTTTTCCCCAAAAACAATTGCCGAGAACCACACAATAAATACCATCGGCAAATAAATTTCCTGTTTTTTTCCCCAAAAAACATTGCCGAGAGCATCTACACTACCTCTCCGCAAAGAAAAGTGAATTTTCTATTTCACAAAAACCATTGCTGAGAACAAGGCCGACCCTTTGTCGAGAGCCTTTGCGGCAAATCTGGGAAAACCAGCTGCTTGACATGCAATTTCCCCAGCTTTGCCAAGCGTAGTTGTCAACTCCGCTTGGCAAAGCGCCCTTTGCCGACGGCCACTCTTGGCAAAGCTGGTGGCATTTGCTGTTTTTTATTTTTCTTTTCCACCTTCACAAACAGACACATATACAACATTTCTCACGCATTTCACATCCATTCAATCACATAACACATATATATCACATTGACCACATATATATCACATTGACGACATATATATCACATCCGGCACATACGACACATATAAGACATCCATAAGACATATATATCACTTATGTCCAAACGTCGTGTCACCACAGGTTTAAAAGTGTGACCACAGGTTCATAAGTCTCACGGTCTCAGCACAAGTCTAACCTCAAGTCTAGAAGCCCACAAGTCTCATGACATCATCCACTAGGTGAGACACAAACCTACGCGGTGGGTCTGAGAGGTTCAAAAGGTGGGATCTGCGATAGCGGTGACGGGAAGGCTTGCTCACCAGCTTTAGGGGCTTGATTCAAACATGCCACGATCTAGGCTGCGAGGCAAGATTGCAAGTGTTAGACTTGATTATTTGTTACATGAACACCGTAAACGAAACCCTTTGCTATCATACTCACGGGGAGTGAGCTCGGTCGGAAGGCGTGGGAGCGGCCGGGCGAGGAGTGTAGCTGGTAGGTCCAAACCACCTCTCATCGAAAAGGAACGCAGTAAGTTCCTCAAACTTAGCGACCATTGCCTTCTCGCGTGGCCTCCACCTCCCTGATGGCGCCTCCTCTCCTCTACTAGCTGCTGAGCTTGCTCCTCATTGTAACACCCGTGTTTTTGCATCATTTTAAAATTCACTAAAAATTTAAACTTTTCAAAAATAAACTAAAAACTTGATCCACTTTCCACAAAACCAAACCCTAGTTTATAAAAACCATGCATTCAAAATCCACCATATAGAAATTAGACCCCCTTGTTGCTTGCTTGATGAGCTTATGGTGGCCAAAGGCACGTATATGTTGACATTTCTTAACGCAATCAAAGAAAACAGGTATAAAACCCATCCCCAATAAAAGCGTCGAAATGCACCGACATTCCCAAGAAAAACCACCATGTCGGTGATCCGAAAGGGATTGTCAACGGGATAGATCTTGCCATCGTAGATATTTCATCCGCAAGCGCACGGATCTATCGTTGTAGCATTTCACCCGGAAGTATTCAGGGCATCGTTATTTATATTTTCCCAACGGAAGGCATGTGATTTAATAAGCTAGCATGGCATGCGAATAGAGGAACATGTGTTTGCTTAGACCAAATTGTTCATAACAGGGGTAAGCAATAACGGTTTTGGATAGTGTGACACACACTTAAGAATCCACCAAAGAAAAAAGGATAAAGAAAATAGATAAAGAATAAATGAATAACCTAATGGAGTAATTCTAATGTATCTAGTCATGGCCATACAAATGAATAGTTAGGATCATATGCAAACTGATTTAATCATGGTTAGGTCTAGGATATCAGGGAGACTTCTGGGTGCCATTACGGCCCATAGGAAGCATTTACGAACTCCTACAGCACACACGAGACGTGGGGGATTTCAAGGACGGTCAAGGCTTGTCACGACCAAAGCCGCCTACCCCCCTCAACCGTGGCGTGCACTCATATCCCGAGGTGTCGTAATACCCAGGGCACCATGCCCGCATATTAAGCACTACTCTTGTCCCCAGGATCCCCACTCGTCGAATGGACGGACTAGGACAAGAGCAAACCCTAATGAACAACGAACCGATATCCCACCTCTAATCAAGTTAGGCATATGATGATCGATGAAGAAATGTAATGAACATGTCAAGATCATGATATGTAAACTATATGCTAGTTCATATACCAACATAAGAACATGAACAAGACTATACTCTAGTTCATAAGTTAGGCCAAGAACAAAGATATAGGACTTGTAAATAGAATAATGCTCCACAGAGAAGATGTATTACCAAAGCACTTTCTTCTAGGAGACAAGCCCTCCCTTGTAGCTCTTCTACTCCACGTGCTAACCTAGAACTAAAAAGAAGAAGAAAGAAAGAAGAAGAAGAAAGAAGAAGTAGAAGAAGAGAGAGAGGTAGAGGTGGTTGAGAGAGAGAGATTGCTGGTTTGCTGGACTCCAAGTGGTGTGTGTTGAGAGAGGGAGAGAGGGGGCCTATTTATACACTTGGAGGAGGGGCCTAAGTGCTAATTTTACACCAAAACCGACCTGGTAAACCTTCCTAATCCGAGAGCAAACCGACCAACCAAGGGCGGGGAATACCCATTTGGAAGGTGCACGAACCGCCTCCCGAGGTTAAATAAAACCGCCTCGGGGAGAGCGCTTGCCGCAACGCCAGTGTAGCGCACCCCCAGGCCTCGGCTTGGCCCGGGTCTTGGTGGGGTGTCGTCTTCCGTCCCGAAAAAGTTGTGGGCCGGGCTTGGCTGGGCCCAATTTTGATGTTTTGGGTCGATTTGCTCCTCGGGCTTGAGTTTTTGCAATAATGCGCTTTCGGGATGGCGTACTTTGGTCAATTTTCCACTTGCTTTTTATTATAAATCTGCAAAATAAAATTCTAGACACTACAAGTGGAATTTATTAGTAATAAATGCATATGAGTACAAAAAGGTATAGTTTTTTACTCCCTTTTATGGTAGTAAGTTGACGGGAAAAATATGTCGTTGGTGGCCGTCAACAAACTCCCCCAAAGCTTACCCTTTGCGCGTCCTCGAGCAAATGAGATAAGTACTTGGTTGTTGATCGAGTTGCTACTATACCGATTACATTTCACAAGTGCGGGGGTTATAATAAGATTTTCTACTATAGTTTGAATAAAATGGCACATCTTTTCTCACCCTTTATTACCTTTCATCGAAGCGGGGCTTTCGGCTTTTCTCAAAGCATTGGGCGGTTGCCGGGTAGAATGGTTATAACAGAGGTGCTTATCATTCATCCTTTTTGATCAACTTTTATCAGAGATTTTATTTATTTAGATAATATTTATTTTTCGAGAAAGCATGGGCTTTATTGCTATATATATTTTTGGAGAGGTGGGCTCTGCTCGCCCTAGACTTTTGTCTTTTATTTCCTCTCTTTTCTCTTTTTTTTTAGAGATGTGGGCTCTACTCGCCCCTCGGACACTTGTCTTTTTTTCCATCTCAGATTTTTTTTTTTTTTTTTTATTTTTAGAATAGCCCATATCTTTTCTCTTTCTTTCAAAGTATAGATTCCCGGATTGTCAAGTTTCTCTTTTTGGACGAAATCATAGCAAATCCGTTTGTACCATATCTTACTTGGCAACAACTTAGACTAGATAGAGCCTATGCAACCCACATGAATCGGGTTTTTCAGATGAGTTTTTAGACTTAGCCACTAAATCCAAACTTTAGAGAAATTCGAATTATAAACTAGGCATGAGGTGAAATATAAGAGCCAGAGCAACTATTCATCATTTCAACAAGGGACTAAGACTAAACATTTTTACAACTCATATATATAAGCATTAAGGCACAAAGAAGAGCTACTTATTCTATTTTTTGGATTTTTTTAAATGCAAGGTTACTTTGGAATTTAAATTTGCTAAAATAAAATAAAATTTGATGAAAGTAAATATGCAATGCAATGATACCTCGAAGGGGGTCCTCCCCCCAAGCTATCTCGGAGGCCTATAGATCGGGATCGAAGCCTTGGTACCTCCGGAATGCTTCCCGCGTTCGCTGCGTAGTAGCCATGTTGGACTCCAATTGGGTCCATCTCATTGTTGGCTCTTTGCTCCCCGTTCTCGCTTTGCCATGCGGTATATTGCACATGGTTATTGAGCGTGTGCTCAATGTTCCTAGTGCGAACGTCGAGGTCGCTGCAGACTAGATGCCGATAGCCTCCACCCCCTTGTAGTGGCCGCGTGCGGGACCGGGGTGGAGGCGTATCGTCGGAGCTATCGTCAAAGTCAAATCTGTTGGCCCTCCATCTTTGTTGCATCTCCCTCAGGCCACTCACGATGGTGCCGGTTCCAGGCGGCGGCTCCCACCTAGGATCATACCCGGGTATTGCCACAGGGTCCCCATAGGATGAGGCCATGCTGCACGGAACACAGTGGTGGCGCGCGCTGTGGTGAGGTGTGAAGTAGGGCCCCTAGGAGGAGGATCCGACCTCCGGTCTCGACATCTGGCGTGAAGAACTGATGGGGGTGTCTTTCCCGCACACAAGCTATCGCCAGTCTCGAGCTCAAATGTTAGTACACGGCTTTTTATACAACTTTGTAAGTCCAGGTTAGGTAACCGAACTATAGTTGCATAGCCGGGGAAAAGATAACCAAGCTCACGGATGGTAAAATTTTAACTAAGTGCCCCCTCGCACAAGCCGCGCCTTGATCCATAATTCTTCGGGTGTGGAAATGTACTCTATCTGGCTGATTATCGAGCTCCAATCGCAGAAGCGAGGCGTGTGATAAGAGATGTGCAGATGACGTGAGGCGCAACTTTTGTGATAATATGTAAAAAGTTCCTACACATCTCTACCACTTTGGAGTTACTTTTTTTCTTTGTGGACAAAATAAGCATAGAGCAATTTTAATTCAACCTCATTCACCCATCTAACCCGTGTCTAGGAAACAAAGTCATCGAGATCGGCGATGGATAAATCTAAGTGATGGGTCTTTGGATCTGCGAATGGCGAGGTTTGGAAGTACCGGCCTCATGTGCACCGGATATCTCCTCCCAAAAGTGATTCCTAACAAAGCCTGGGAGAGCAGCATCTATGTTTATTGCACATCTATAATTAAAACCCCAATGATGAGCTAGGTCCGCCCATGTTACATGATAAGAGTTACCAAAAAGATGGAATGAAATTCCTAGCTGGTCTTCTACTAGTGTGCATAAGAACTGAATTGTCGGGAGGCGAGAACCTTCCTCCTCGAGGGGGAATATCCACGCCATTTGCGCTCTCAAAGGTTAGGGAATTCATCATCCATACCATGCTCGCTCGAGGAGGTCGGGGTCGAGTCGGGCGTGTGTTGGAACACACGGTCCTTGAGTAGGAGATGTGCTTGCATCTCGATCTCCACGGATGTCGAGTACGGCGCGTCGGTTTTCGTCGATCGTCGGGGGAGCTTGAGCTTCTTCCTCCCGACGGGTGCGGTGCCTTCGTGCTTGGGGAGCCACGACATCGTCGAAGTTGAGGGCGGAGTTTGTGCTTGTGCGTCGTGAACTTTGCCTTGACGAGCCGCCTCAACACCGAAGAATTCCCGGTTTTCTTCATGGCTCTTTGCAAAAACAACTAAAAGCGAGACCTCGGGTGTGCAAGGGTTAATCGAAAGTATGAACTTTCACACCGTGATCTTGTAACCACGATATTTTTGGTGGAGAAAATGGAGTGTAGAACAAGTGGGAGAGTGTGTGTGAGTGAGAAAGCGTGAAAATGAGAGGTGGGTGCTCTCACACCGTACTCGCGCTATTTATAGCCGAGCCAATCGCCGAGGGCCTCTCCACACAACCGGCTAGGAGCCGTTGGCGCGAGGGCCCGCACGGCGCCGACACGGGTGCGGCGCAAGGTAGTGCGCTACAAGCACCGCCCGAGGCATTTCGCTGCTGGCGCTTTGGCGTGGCGTGCTCAACGGTCACGTTAAAAGTTCGTGATCGTTGTTTGCTTATTCGTTCGCCGTTTGTCTCCCTTTTTGAATTTCTCCAAAAATTTTCAAATTTAAATTTATTTTTGATTAGAAAAATTATTTTAAAATATATTTTTATATATACTTTTTATGTAAGAAATATTTTTTTCTTTTATTTTTCATGAAAGAATTTATTTTATTTATAAAGACTTTTTATTTTAGTTTTTGAAAATATTTTCTTATGTAATAAATATTTTTGTTTATTTTGATAAAATATTTTTATAAAACACACATATATATATATTTTTTTCTTTTTGGATATACCCCATTTTTTTTTTTTTTGGATATACCCCATTTTTTTTTGAGCGGGTTATTTATAGTCGACTGTCGACTCTCCCTCAACTATCTTGGCGGAAGCACTTTTTGCTCAGGGGTCTCGGAGTTAGATCCTTCGACACTCCACACCGGCTTTTGATGATGATGATATCCGGGTGTGTTGTCGTTTGTACCGGATGAATGGGCACTTCACCGCCTTACTCTCAACGTGAAAGACTATGAAGCCCTTCCCCATGCGGATATCGGCCTTAGCCGTATAGAGAAACGGCCTCCCGGATAAGGGAGAGACGTATCCTCGATGGGCCCATATCTAGGATCACAAAATCTGCGGGGATGTACTCCGTGCGTATTTTGACCAAAGACGTCTTCGAGTATTCCCTCCGCCGCCTTGTTGACTGATCGCCATTTGGAGGGACGGTTGGCCGGGGGGTAAGTGTTCCTCCATGAATTCTGTTGAAGGTGGCCTTGGACATCACATTGATCGCGGCCCCTAGGTCACGAGAATGCATTGACGAAGGTGTGGGGCCAGCGGTGCGGTGATAAGCGGGCGAGGGTGGTCGCCCTTCTTGGCAATAAATGGCGAGCTCACAGGGATCTTCTTCAACTCACTGGGTTGACTAAGCCTCAGAGATATCATGTTGACCGACTCGTGTGGGACCTCGAGGTTGCCACAGGGGATCCTTCCCGAGTCGTTCATCGGTACTGCGTCGCGACAATCTGGGCCAATTGTGTTTCTATCTTCTTGTTGAAGCTTAAGCGGTTCTTCACGGCCGATGTCAACCCTTCGAGCTTGTTATTCACACCCTCAAGAATCTTGTCTTGATGGCTCATCTTTTGGTGAGATTTTTCGTTGATCTTGGCTTGGCCCAATACCCGGTCCTTCGGTGACGGTGACCAGAGTTGTAGTTGGAGTTATATCCCCGGGTTGCCTTGGAACGGTGGGCCTGGGCTGGTTATTCCAGCCCTGCCGAGGTTGGCGATACCCGTTTTTTGTTGTTGATGAAGGCGGCTTCTTCACGAGTCTTAGGGCAATTATCCCCTGAGTGGCCAACTTCACCACCGTCTCACGGGTCATGTGAGTGTGCGTGGCGTGAACCGGGCGCTAGCGTGTAGCGTAGTGCGTCTTTGCGCTCCTCCGGTTTCTTCAGCGAGAAGATCCATTTTTTGCGGCAAGCATATCCGCCTCCTTCACGGTATGCATGCCTTTTTTGTTTTTTTGGCGAGGGCTCACGTCTTCGCCCCGGCTCGATTTGCCACCATTTTGTCAATCGCTGTTGCACGATCGATGGGTGGCGATAGAAATGCGCCACGGCGGCGGCGTCAGTGCCCCGCCGATATGGCCGTGAGACCATTGTAAAAGTTTTGGAGCACCGGCCAATTCTCCATCCGTGGTGCGAACAGCATCTAGAATGTATTCTGCAGCCTCTCCCACGCCTGGGAATGGGCTCTATTATTGTCTGGCGGGGTGGCGATCCTCCCCCTCGGGACATTGGTTTTGCCCATGGGGAAGAACTTAGCCGAGGAAACGCCCCGCGAAGCACTTGGCCGCGTCTTGGCGACTTCCTTGTCCTTGTAGAACCACTGTTTCGCCTTCCCGCGAGGGAAACTTGAGCGAGCCTGATGACGTCGGGTTCGGCGTCCTTGATGACGATAATTGTCGCATAGCTCCGGGAAGTGTTGGAGATGGCGTTGGCGTCCTCGCTAGGCAGTCCACGAGAATGGGCGCCTGCACCATGGTGATCAGCCCAGTGCGTAGCTCAAAGTTTTTTATGCGCCACATTCACCACCGGCCCGATGGGCACGTTGGTGGCGGCGGGAGTGGAGAAATTGGCGGCGACAGGCCATGGCTTGAGATGCGGTTGGTGTAGGGACGTCGGTTTAATTTGTCGGTGTTCCGACCAGAAGAAAGCGACGAGACTGTTCTTCCTTAGGAGTGCCTACGGATCGGAGGTGAAGTTTTCGTAGTCGAAAAACCCGACATACACTATCCTGTTTTCATCCACAAGGGAGAAAACATAAAAGATTAGCTTTGTATGAATGGTAGCCACGCACACAGTTCATATTCATAGCCAGCTACTATTTTTTTTTTTTTTTTTTTTCACAATGCACGCCCTTAACGGGCCGAATTGCTTGTTGACATTTCTTAACGCAATCAAAGGAAAAAAGTATAAAACCCATCCCCAATAAAAGCGTCGAAATGCACCGGCCGACATTACCCAAGTAAAACCACCATGGGTGTGATCCGAAAGGGATTGTCAATGGGATAGATCTTGCCATCGTAGATATTTCATCGCAAGCGCCGCGGATCTATCGTTGTAGCATTTCACCCGGAAGTATTAGTGGTATCGTTATTTATATTTTCCCAACGGAAGGCATGTGATTTAATAAGCTAGCATGGCATCTCGAATAGAGGAACATGTGTTTGCTTAGACCAAATTGTTCATAATTGAGGGGTAAGCAATAACGGTTTTGGATAGTGTGACACACACTTAAGAATCCACCAAAGAAAAAAAGGATAAAGAAAATAGATAAAGAATAAATGAATAACCTAATAGAGTAATTCTAATGTATCTAGTCATGGCCATACAAATGAATAGTTAGGATCATATGCAAACCGATTAAATCATGGTTAGGTCTAGGATATCAGGGAGACTTCTGGGTGCCATTACGTCCCATAGGAAGCATTTACGAACTCCTACAAACACACACGAACGTGGGGGGATTTCAAGGGACGGTCAAGGCTTGTCACGACCAAGCCGCCTACCCCTCAACCGTGGCGTGCACTCATATCCGCAGGTGTCGTAATACCCGGGCACCATGCCCGCATATCAGAGCACTACTCTTGTCCCCCCCAGGATCCCCACTCGTCAAATGGACGGACTAGGACAAGAGCAAACCCTAAGGAACAACGAACCGATATCCCACCTCTAATCAAGTTAGGCATATAATGATCGATGAAGAAATGTAATGAACATGTCAAGATCATGATATGTAAACTATATGCTAGTTCATATACCAACATAAGAACATGAACAAGACTATACTCTAGTTCATAAGTTAGGCCAAGAACAAAGATATAGGACTTGTAAATAGAAGAATGCTCCATAGAGAAGATGTATTACCAAAGCACTTTCTTCTAGGAGACAAGCCCTCCTTGTAGCTCTTCTACTCCAAGTGCTAACCTAGAACTAAAAAGAAGAAGAAAGAAAGAAGAAGAAGAAAGAAGAAGTAGAAGAAGAGAGAGAGAGGTAGAGGTGGTTGAGAGAGAGAGATTGCTGGTTTGCTGGACTCCAAGTGGTGTGTGTTAAGAGAGGGAGAGAGGGGGCCTATTTATACACTTGGAGGAGGGGCCTAAGTGCTAATTTACACCAAAACCGACCTGGTAAACCTTCCTAATCTGAGCAAACCGACCAACCAAGGGCGGGAATCCCCGTTTGGAAGGTGCACGAACCGCCTCCCCGAGGTTGGGCCGAAACCGCCTCTCGGGGTGCGTGCGGCCGCGCCGGGCGCTGTGCCGCGCCCCCTTGGGCTCGGCCTAGCCCAGGTCTTGGTGGGGTGTCGTCTTCCGTCCTGAAAAGTTGTGGGCCGGGCTTGGCTCGGCCCAATTTTGATGTTTTGGGTCGATTTGCTCCTGGGCTTGAGTTTTGCAATAATGCCCTTTCCCGGATGGCGTACTTTGGTCGATTTTCCACTTGCTTTTATTATAAATCTGCAAAATAAAATTTTAGACACTACAAGTGGCATTTATTAGTAATAAATGCATATGAGTACAAAAAGGTATAGTTTTACTCCCTTTTATGGTAGTAAGTTGACGGGGGAAAAATATGTCGTTGGTGACCGCCAACGGTATACTCGATCTAGACTTTAAATTATGGAAGTATATATATGCATGAGCATGAATTACATTTTCTGGGAAACAATCCACGAACCCTAGCATACACTTGAGAGAGATATAAGCTCTTGACAATGTGTAGACCCTAGAAAGTAAAAGAGAAACGTTGAGGACATGTATACTAATACATGTATCTATATGTAAGTCCTTCCAACAAGTATATATGTGAGTGCCTAATAATAAATTCTAAGGAACATATATATACTTGAATAAATACAAGGGAAGGTATACACATACATATGGGTATAGATATACATGGAGATGAGAAAGGAGAATAGTAAGGGAAATACCAAAACATGTATATTAATATGTAGTTCTTCCAAACAAGTGTATATATTTATCGGTGCTCATAAAGGGCCCTAATAATATATATTTACTAGCATAAATATAATGGAAGATAAATACATAGAGTATACATGGAAATGTGGAAAAGGAGGAAAACGAGAAAAGAGATAGGAAAATGAGAAAAGAGCCGATGGGCTCGTTTCCCTCTCGGCCCAAACACCCCTCTCCCTCTCCTTTTCTTTTTCTTCTCACGAGCAGACCGGCCCAGAGCGAAAGCCCAACGCCATGAGGCCCAAAGTGTCACTCCCTCTCTCACTAACAAGCGGGGGCCCGCGACTCTCCCTCCGCTCGTCTTCTTCCTCTCGCCTTAGAGGCAGACGACCACGACACGCCGGGCGTTTTGTGCTCTCCGTCAGATTGACCGTGCTGCGACGAGGACGAGAACACGGGGGCATCGCTGACCTCCCGCCCGAGATCCGGCCCGAGTGGAGGAAGCTAGCATCCCTCGAGCGAGGCGACGTCAATGTGCACAGCACGAACGGCGACCGCGCCAGACTCGCCGGCGACTCGGCGGACTACTACGGCAAAGCCCGGGACGGGGTGAAGCGCGGCAGACCGTCTCGGCTAGGAGCGAGGGAAAGCGACCGCAGCGCCCTGGCGTCGATGGCGACACCGCACAGAGGCGGCGGTGACCGCCACGAGCGCAATCGCCGGCCCGAGACGAGCGGCGAGGCGGTGTGACGCCCT
The DNA here is from genome assembly GCA_015847255.1 of Hyparrhenia diplandra. NCBI lineage: Eukaryota > Viridiplantae > Streptophyta > Magnoliopsida > Poales > Poaceae > Hyparrhenia > Hyparrhenia diplandra. The sequence goes on from JADLZK010013351.1 coordinate 159,843, forward strand.
CACTCGAAGACCAATGACACGAGACGCAACGACTACCGAGGCTTTGTTGGCCACGGGCAAGCCAACCCATGCCGAAAAATATCGATAGTTCGAGAGCTATCCCCCGCCGTGCGGAGCTGCTGCGGCGAGGCTATAAATAGCCCGCCGATGCCCTTTCCAACCCGGCCGAGCAAACGAGGAGCTCTCAGAGGACCGCAACACTCCATGCTCGTGCCGCCTCTCCCCTCCCCTTTCCCTTCGCGCTCTGGTCGGATTTTCCCCAAGCGGGATCTCGCCACCGCGAGTAGGAGTCCGGCGTTTCGATTGAGTCGTCGTTGGTCGAATTGAGGGAGCCGTGCGCATCCGTAATCCTCCTCCTTCCTTTCCCCTCTTCACTTCCTATTGTGTAGCCGTGCCCGGACGGAGCGCGCTCGCGCGAACGTAAGGGGACGGCGTCGCCCGCGCCGTCGGCTCCGTGACGCCGTCGGACGATGGCCAATGAAGCTACGACACGTGGCCACTCAGTTCGATCCCTCGTTCCCTCCGTCGCGCCACGTAGGTGGGACTAGGGCCCACCGGTCGATCACGCCGCGAGGGAGACACGGATCTTTGTGTACACTAAAGGAAATTGCTACGTACACCCGTATTTGTACACGAGGATGTTATAAGTACCATTTCCGCGTGTCGAAAAAAATTCCCAGAAAAATTTGTAAATTCATCATTTGAATTATAGAATTTTATCATGTAATTAGTTCCAATATTATTACATGATAACATTACCCAAAATCAATTAATTAGGGATTAATATTCTATAATTCATATCTCATGCATATTAACTTCGAATTGAGTGAAATGACTTCCATAATTCCTGTAAAGTCTAGGACTATACATTAAGCTTGTCATCACCATAATGTTCTATGTTTGCTATGCTTGCTTTAGTTAAACCAGGTTTATCGATAGTCGCACATCGGTTCTTCGTCGACCGATTAGGAGTTTCTTTTCCCGAACAAAGCCCGCCTTAGTTCGTCATCGTGCCGATTTGTAAGAACATACCAGGCAAGTCCTTACCCCCCTTAATCATGACCATAATAAGATGAGATGATGATGATGATAGACATGATGCATCACCAAGGATAATCTAATTAGTATATAGTGGTATGAGCCTGATAACGTAGCTATGGAACTAAGTCGGATGACGTAATCATCCACGTTATCTACGCTCATACGTTGTAATTAAGAGAAACATGAGATCGCGTAATGAACCCTAACCAACAAAAGAGGTGGGTGATAATAATCCATAGTGAGATGGATTATTATGGGAATCGCTGCGTGGGATTCCTGCGGAGAGATACTCGCCTCCCTAAGGACCGGTTCATAGACCTTCTACCTAGTGAGATATTACATACAACCACACGCCGGTATGGGACGGTTGGATTCACACCCGTTGGGTTGAGGTATAATTTTGAGCCAAGGTGGCCGGTGTAGGCAAACGGTCTATCAGGAGTCGACACGGGAAGGACGGCCTGTGGTCTGGTTGGCGTGGTTGCTAAGTGTCTTCCACGAAAGGTGAGCAAATGTGATTGGCCACGATGTGCACGAATGTTATATAGAGAGATGGTGACTACGAACAGGGACACATCCTCCGTAACACCATTCGTTACGTACAGGGATGGCGGCCTCAGTAGTGGGTTCCTCTGCGGATAGGTACAACATCTTGAGAAGGATAGATGGGCGTGTTCCGCAGGGCAGGTTACATATAGGGATGGCTACCTCCGTAGAGAGTACATACAGGGTTGTATCCTCCGTAACAGAATCCAACCCCTGAGAAAGCCGTGGTGAGGATTATACCAATATACCTAGGGTAGCACCCAAGCGGGTACGGATCTCGTTGGGCCTGTCGGAACCAAACCGGATGGGGAAGACTGTGTCCATCGTGTGGGGAAAGTGTACAACCTCTGCAGAGTTTATTTAAATCTATTCGAATAGCCACGTCCTTGGAATGGGCAAATGCTGGGTCTGAACATCTATGATTAGATTATACAATAATGATGACTAACCTGTGAAGACATGACAGTAATGATAACCTCGGTAACTAGCGAGAGCAGTTTTAGAGACTCTGCTAGGGCCCAAACCTTTAATTTACCAAACCACCCCTGGTTTGGACTTGCTGGGTACGTTTGTACTCACCCCTCTGTTTTTACAGATATCGGCACATCCAAAGGTAAGATCGTTGTCAAGGTAGACGATCAACGTTCGTAGGAGTTCCCAAGATGTTTTCTTAGGAAGAAGACGTAGTTGCCAAGGGTTTCCGTCCGTGCTCAAGTTGCATGTGGAGTATGAGGCAACAATTATAGTTAATCCACCGCTTTCGGTTGGCTAACTCGATGAGATATCCGCCACTGTAAGACTTTCTAGTCCTATCTTACTAAAGCTCGGATTTCTATTATATCTGTATACCATTATCTGACACTAATGAACGTATTTGTGCGTGATCCTAGCGCAAATACGTGAGGTTAACGACCAATAATAAAAGTGGGGCGTGACACTCACAAAGCCACATTTCCTATTCTATTTGAGCCTGCAACATGTAACTTCAGGGATTCAGTAATGCAAGCCTAATAAGACGTGTCAAGATCAATGTACGACGAGTAATGCAAACCTCAAGGGCGTCGACCTATCCCATCGCTGCGCTTGCGCGGTGGGTCGTATCGGGCGGTCAGTGTCCGCCCCCTCCGTGCTCGGAAGTCGGTTAGTCCGAGGCCTCCGCCGCCGATGATCCCATCGGCGATGCCCAACCTCCCAAGCTTCTTGCCTCCAAAACTGCCCATGACGATGTCCGTATCAATGTCATGAGCGTCCGGATTGTAATCTTCCCCCAAATTTCTGCATGGTTGCGGCCGTGTACTCAACGATCCGGTGCCCACACTCTGGTTGCTGTGATGCCTCGGGCGGGTCGTTCTCGTCAGAGGAAACGCCGACCTTGCCTTGCCCTTGTGCGACATGTAAAAGGCTCGAAGTCATGCAGTCCTTGCCCGGATGTGCCAGTAGCTGCAAGAAATAAAGAGAGAGGATTAGTGTGTTGCACCGATAAATCTTGGAGCCTCCAAATCGATAAAAAAATCACGTACCCATAGTTGTTTGTACTCTACGGATAGGTACGACATCTTGAGAAGGATAGATGGGCGTGCTCCACAGTATAAAAACATAGTTTAAGCTCAGCCAATGTATCGAATAGATGCATTGTGAAGATACACGAAGATGCCATCATAAAATGTGTGGCGCTGATGTGGCCAAAGCTCAGCGCCACAACTCATGGCACCGAGGCTGCTCTATGGCGCCTCACTCTGGCCGATCATCGCCACACTACTGTGTGGGCCTCTCGAAGGTAGCCACCGAGGCATGTTTCCTCGGCGCCATTACTGATGGCAAAGACCGCTGAAGTAGTTCTTGGTTGTAAAAATGTGTGTGAATATCGACGTTTTTTAAATAGCGGGCTATAAAATATAGCGTCAGGCATTTCTGGGCACTATTGGGCGTATAGTGCCGCTATAGTCGCGTTATAGCGGCAGCTACGCACAGTAGCGACAGGCTCCTGCTGCCGCTATAGCGCGAAAAGCGGCGCTATAGCGAATAGTGGTTTGAATAGCGCCGCAATAGCGGCACCCGAATAGCGCCAATAAGCGGCGCAATAGCGCCAATGGCGCGAAAAAGTGAAATAGCGTCACCCAGTTGTTTCTAGCCGCTATAGCATGGGTGAATATTTTTTGATAAAAGAGCTAAAACAACATATAAATCAAGCATTTTGTAACAAAAACGATAACCGAGACATGGTCACATGGGTAATGTTAGTCTGTAGGCACACCATTTGGCCTAAGTATATGCTTAACTAGGCCACTGGATGGATTAGGATCACTACTAACGACGAAGGCCAGCCCTTGTGGCTTTCTCTATTTGCTTTCAAGATACTGTGTATGAAGGAAGCTATAAAAGACAAGCTTTGATGGCTACTTGTAGATTTTAGTATACCGCACCTATTTGAAAAGAATAGCCAGCGTCTGCAACTTATGTCCAGCCGTTGTATCTCTTAACATAAAAAACCGGTGCAACTTTCCTCGAAGATGGGTACCACGCAAATTGTACACCAAACCCAAGGGCCGGCTTAGTTAATAATGCTTTGCCATGTTTATCTATGATTAGTATATACCTAGAGGAGTTCTTATATGGTGCAGCGATGCATGTTATGCAAGCCGGCCGGACAGAGTAAATTAGGCGCATTGCATGTGCACAGCAATTTGCTTTTTCTCTGTTTTATTCCTGTGACAGGCATTTGTAGATTTATGTCCTCTGTATATTTTGTCTCCTAGCTAGATTCCTTGTAGGTACACATGAATATACGTACTCAATATATATACTAACCATATAATAGCCGCATCTTTATGTCGCCTGTTGGTCTTTTCAGTACCTTGAAGACTGGAACCATATATGTACAAGTTTGGACCTAACAACAGCCCAATAGTTTGTTATGATATATGTCGTACCAAGTTGATTTGTTAGTATGTAATACGTTCCCAGCACCATAATTGGCATGATGGAGAGGCACCTAGATACTTTGTACCACACCTGTTCCAGCTAGTGCGCAGGAAGAATAGGACAGTGAGTTAGGAACTACGCAATGGCAACTGAAACCGATCACTGCAGGCACATGTGACAACAACAACACATCTCCAAGAATTTGTTGGGCTGTGTATCAGATTGCAAGGGATGCAGCTACAATCTGATGTGCATGACACAATCACATGGAAGTGCACAGCCGATGGAGTTTACTCGACATGCTCAGCATACTTGATCCAGTTTAGAGGATCCCATCGAAAATTCAAGCATGAACTCATCTGGAAGGAGCAAGTAGAAGACCAACAACTCATCTGGAAGGAGCAAGCAGAAGACCAGCATACTTGATCGAGTTTAGAGGATCCTATCAAAAAAATACTACGTTCCCAGCAAGTCTTGTTTGGTTGTTGTTCCAAAACCGACCAACCAGCTCAAGCTGATTTTATGATTTCAGCCCACGGAGGAGAAAAAGTGAAAACCAAAGAAACGATTTCGAACGGACATGAAACTTGATGGGGAGCTTATAGACCACCAAAGAGACAATATCCATCGAAAATGAGCTCACCCGGACCAAATTGAAAACCCGGACCTAAAGGCCTGGGCTGTTTTTCGCAGATTTCAGCAAAATTCTCTACTAGAAAATTTTGAAATAAATTCAAGGGAGCTACGCAATCTCTGTAATTTTGCATAGAGGTTCCCTTGGGTAATTACATGATTTTACACAAAGTCGATCAACCACAAGGAATCAACACAGATTGAAAAATCCATCAGAAGTGTTTCAATTTTCTTATTTTTTCCTCAAAGTGATTGACACTGACACGCCAGCAGTGTACTGTGGGGGGCAGCTCAAAAGGCTCTATAGGGGCGGTTATGCCAGCCACCCCTAACTCTCCATTTAGGGGTAATTTTTCAGCCGCCCCTAATAATGCCTCTATAGGAGCGGCTCGTGTTACTAGCGGCCCTTACAAGTGGATTTGTAGGGGCGGCTAGTAATCCCAGCCGCCTCTACTAAATACAACCGTAAATAATGCAAGCAGATATATTTTCCGGCTGCGGTTAGGTAATTACGTGAGCTACTAAGCATATATACCCCACACGTAATACAATTGTGTCATTTGTAGGTGCGGCTGCCTACAGCGGGCCGCGGCGGCAATTGTAAGAGCGGCTGGAGAGCCAGCCTCCCCAACAAAAAAATCAAGGCGTTCTTGGAGTGACCGATTGTAGTAGTGTGACAAAAATTCTCATGAGGAATCTCCCCAAACCACGTGGCCAAGATGTTCCTCAAAAGTAACGTCTTTGGCTTCAAAAGTATAGAACCATCGATGTAGCTCATATCAGCTACTCCCTCCGTTTCAAATTGTAGTTTATTTTGGTTTTTATAGATTCTTTTATTTTATTATGTATCTAGACATAGTGTGTAACTAGGTGCATAGCAAAATCAATGTATCTAAAGAAGCTAAAGTGAACTATAATTTGGAACGGATGGAGTATAACTTTTCCGCATTGTGTCATTTGGGAGTACTCAGCACCCTGCGGTGTTAATACTTGACCGTTATTAGTGTTAAACTGGGCAGCAGACGTGGTGCGTGGGATTTCTGCAAACCTATTTACATCTCTACGTTAGTAGTATATGACGTGCCATATAGTCCCCCGACCACTCCACTTATTTCCGACGGGTTCTCGCTTGCCACCTACACCTTCACTTTTGGTTAAAGATAGAACACATGCATATGGTATGGCTGATTGTCGCCTGCATATGGTATGGCTGATTGTCGCCAGAAAATTAACAGGACATACCGATGCCTTTGACACTGCTGTCACGGAAATGCTACGAAGTGGTGCCTGGCGATTCTTGTCTGCACCCTATTCCTAGCTATAGTTGGTGCTGCCTTCCTCATTGTACATTTTACCGTGAATCCCTCATGTCGAGGCCAACGTCGAGAATGCTCGTCTAGACACCATCCAGTTCGCCACCAAGCAGGGCTTTTCCAGTTCACCAACCACCCACGCCCGGTGAGGCCTCCCTCCCTAAACTTCGCTGGCCGCTCACCCGGGCCACCTCATACCCAACGACCGATTGTCCTGCCCCGCCTGCCTTGGCGCCGCCTTTGAATATCCTTAAGTACCAAACTTTTTTAGCAGTGATTAATTTAATTTTTTAGTCGAACTCATGAGCTGTGCTTCAACTCATTCACATCCAACAATGATATGGGCACATTTGTTTGCTAGTAATATATAACGTACAATAGCGACGACACCACCCCCCCCCCCACCCCCCCCACACACACACACACTTATATCCGTATGTCGGGTTCTTGCATATGGTGGCTCAAACACCTTCATTACACATATGGCTGACCCTAGCAACAGGAGCCTTAAGAGTACATGGGAACAGGCATGCTCCTGCTGTTATGGAAAAGGTATGAACTGGCTCACAGTCATCATCAGCTGCATTCTATTGATAGCTTTGGCTGCTGTTTCCTTCTACTTGATTATACACTTCGATGTGATCCCTGATATCAAGGCCAACATTGAGGATGCTCGTCTAGACACCTTCCAGTTCGACACCACCAAGCAGGGCTATTCCACCGTGAGTTATAATTGCTCTGTTGCCCTCGCGATTCACAACCCTAACAAAGCCATGAGGATCAGGTACACCGAGGCCCTTGTTGCCACATTCGTCTTCCACGGCCGGCGGCTGACCAATGTCACTGTCGTCGACAAGGGGCAAAAGCACGCGATGGGTAAGACACGGGTCCACCGTGTCCACTTCATTGGCGATGTGCCATCTTCCCTCCTTGGAGCAGCGGCAGAGGAGGATTTCAAGAGCCAAAATGTAACAGGGAAATTTAAGGTCGAGGTCCACCTCTCCGGACAGATCACTAACCGAGAGCTTTCTGCTTTTGCCAAGAAGCGGGAGCTGAGGATGAGTTGTCCCCTTAATCTACAATTAGCGCCACCTGGACCAGAGGTCGTTGTGTTCCAGCAAGTTAATTGCAATTCGGTCGAGCAAGACAACATTTACTTTTAACGACATGCCTCTTGCATTGTATTCCTCCGTATGAACATGTAACGGAGCTACATTCCTTTTGTTCATCTTGTTTTTATGGAGGTCACCAGGGAGGCACCTACCTATATTCTTCTCATTATAATTTTTAGATAATGGAATTGTGTTCCCATCTCTGTCGTCCTGATATAGTATACAACACTTTGAAAATGCAAAAGACTGCTAAGATCAAAGCGAACCTTAATGCGGCTCCTGAATCTCTAACCAAATTTCGCGAAGATAGTTAAGAGCAAATGCTCCCAACATCTGCAGTTTTCCATAATGTAACAAAGGTTGCTCCTCTCCCCATGCGGCATAGACCATTGTAAGATCCAATAGATTACCCTAAAAATTACCTACATGAAGTATTAGATTTTGCCTTGTTAAATACCACTATTCAACCAAATTGCACAACAAAATGCAGCCGCTCCAAGTAACATTTGGTTTCTGAGCGTTGGACATAATCCATGTAGCCAAGAACCAAATAGATTAACAAAGCTAGTGTGGCAGGTTCAATTCTAAAAAGTAATATCCACAATAGTCCATACAAAGGTAGGAAATGACAATCAAAGAACAAACATTGGATAGTTTTATTAGAGCTATAGAGACAACATTTGATACTTCATTACCACATCTTCTTCCAAATATACCGCATTTAAATTTTAATTTCCAATGGTACTTTTCATTTCGAAAGAGGACTTTCTCAAGAAGCCTTGTTGAACCATATGTTTATACGTGGAGCCAACTATGAACATGGCTTTCTTACAAAGGTTCCATTGGAAAACTTGCATGTGCTGTTTTTTAGGTGACCATTTACTACTTTTGACACAAGCTCAAACCAAGCGATCCGATTTACATTAACCAAACCATGTGTAAGAAGCATGCCCGAGGGGCTCGCCGGCGGCATGGTGAAGATAACTGTGGCAGATACACCCCTGGATACCCATGGCATGCTACGTTGGCCATGACCTATCGGGTGGCTCGGCCGATGACAATATGGAGTGCGGGTCAAGTCATCCGCTGCCGCTAAACGCATGACATCAGGAGGATATCCTTAAGACTACGATCTGATAGGATGGACTCAATCCCACATAATTTGTACACAATCATACCTTTTCATAACTTGGGAGATCTTATTTGTAACCCTACCCCCGTCTATATAAGTCAGGTAGGGAGCTCTCTCGTTTTTCATCATCTCATACAATAGCTAATACAGAAGCAGATTCACTGGACATAGGTTTTACGCCATCCCGACAACCGAACATGTCTAACTCTTGTGTCTCTTCTACCTTCTTGGTCCTGGTCTCGTGTAGCCCTCGACAAATCTACCATCATGGGTCTACCCTTGGTGGTAATGGGGGCTAGGGTTGATAGGGGCGATAGTGCTGGGCATGCAGCGGCGCGTGGCCCTGCGCTGTGGTGTATGAGGCAGCGGCGAGATGTAGGAGCCGTAGGGGGAGGTGGTGGCTAGGGTTAGAGAGAGTGAGAGAGATCTTGAGAACTTTTTAGGTTAAGGTCCATTGACTGTTCCCTTCTTGATTTGAAACTGTTACATTGCGATAGTATCTATAGTCCCAGCTGACTTAACTCCTAAGCGACCTCGGAGATCCTTCTAAGATTGGATTTTTCTTTCCTAACAAACCCAAACTCTAATAGAATATTTTCTAAGATTGGCAGTCGCGCTGCTATAGTGCACGCTACAATTCTCCCGCTTGGGCCCCTATTGGCACGTTTTCTCCATCGAGGTTCACAACCCGTGTTGGACATATGATAGGTCTCCCCCTTTTCCACTCAGCACCTCCTCATGCGAAAATAGGACTTGGAGTCGATCGCTTGCCATTGATAAAGAAGATGAATCTATAGCAAGGGGGCCAAAGAAGCCGGGTTTAATTGGTTGTAGACGCCCATGTTCGTTTCTTGTTCAAACATCATCATGTGATGTAGTTAGGGGTATTCATGAGTTACTCGATATCATCGTAGTCCTTCTCGCAAAGTGGTGTGATGTACCATAGTTCACCGCCAAGGTCGTTGTTGATGACGAGCTTTGCTGTTGGTAGGATGGACTTGGAAGGCATTCACGAGGGAGGCCTAGGTGACCGGACAGTCTCCTAATGGTTGTGGATATGTTATTCTTCGGTGTACCTGTAGGTCATGAGCAACCAAAGAGTCGCTGGGATGTAGTAATGTCGATTGTGGAGGACGACGCCGTGTTGCAGCGAGTATGTAGGGGCTGCAACGCCGGGAACTCGATAGTGGAGGAGGTGGTATGCAGCGCACAATCGTACATAGCAGCCAGATAAAATATGTAGGGGCAGCCGGTCGATGATGTTGTTGATATGTGGGCATCTGGCTTTCCTGGAGGATCCAATTGGTTGTCGCTATCGGGGAAGATGCGCTTGGAGACGACGTGTGTCTTTCAAGAGGATCTCCTCAGTGCGTGGCGCTATTGTTGAACACTACTCCTACAATGTACATCCCGTAATAGTCGCAAGTAGTGGACCGTGACGTAGCTTCAAGATGCTTGTCTTCCTAGCCAATCACGACAAAGCGTGGGGCAATGTTCATCATGAAGAGGCTATAGTTGATGTTGTTGGTCTCTCGATGGGCGTGTTGTACATGTTTTTCTTGTAGGTGCCAACTCTTAAGTTGGAGAGCTTGCCACCACTTTTGGCGTTGTTCATGGTGAAGAATGTTCCATCATGGTGTTGGCAGGTGGAAGGTGGTAGGTTCGTTGCCGGCAATTGCAGCAACTGTTGTCGAGGTATAGGTGCTTCAAGGACTATCTCCGGTATTTGTGGCGATGCTTGTGGTTATGGTTAGGTTAACTCTTCTATATGAAGTGACGACAAAAGTGTAAACGAGGTTCTACGTGTAGTGCATGTGACACATGTCATGTTGTTGTTGGTGGGTTTAATACCACCTTAGAAATATAAGAGGTACTGTTGGGGCAGTTTTTGTAAGTGTACTTTAGGGGCGGTTGAGGATGCACTGTAGGGGTGGTTTTCGTAACCGCCCCTAACTCTCGGTTACTCGTTGTGGTTTCACTTTGTAGGGGTGGTTATGCAGCCGCCCCTACAAGTGGACCATCGCGGGGCGGCTCGTGTTATCAACCGCCCTATTGTGGTTTTAGAAATCACATTTTTTTGAAATTCAAAAAATAGCAAAAGTTTTTTTTAATCGGGGAAGGGCCCCACCGGCCAACCACCCACCATCCCTTGCCATTGTGATTTTCTCGAGTGTTTGCAAATGTTGCGGCAGCCGTGGTTCGAACCTCGCGACCGACTGCCGCGCGCTGAGAGCCCCCACCCCCTGCGCTACACATGTGTTTGTGTCCATATCTCATTCCGTGTCCCCACATATTATACAAATCCGAGTGTAAATTGACAATTTGAGGGCCTAAACGGATTCAAACTAAAAGTGGTCAACTATAAAGTTTCATAACTTTTCGAGATTTACATTTTATATATAGAAAGTTTTCTCGTCCGAGGTCATTTACGAAATTTGAATTTCAAATTTGAGACATTTGAACACAACTTTTGTATGACTAGATGATTTCAAACTAAAAAGTGGTCAACTACAAAGTTTCATAACTTTTCGAGATCTACAATTTTCATTTAGGTTGTTTCTCCGTCCAAGGTCATTTGAAAATTTCAAATTTCGAAATTTAAACATTCAAACCCCACATTTTGAGACATGAAATTAAGTCAAATGAAAAAGTGGTCAACTACAAAGTCTCATAACTTTTTGAGATCTACAATTTTCATTTAGGGTCTTTTTCCCTCCGAGATCGTTCTAAAAAATTTAATTTTAGTGCTTCATTTTAAAATTCGGGAACCCACTTGTAGGGGTGCCTCAATATAGAGCCGCCCCCTACAAAGGGACCACGCAGGTGCGGCTGAAACAAAAACTGCCCCTACTATGGTCACTGTAGGGGCGGTTGGTCTGATGGAAGGAATTTGCTTCACTGTAGGGACGGCTCAAAACATGAACCGCCCCTACTCAAAAAGGGAGGCGTTCCTATCATAGCCTTTTGTACTAGTGAGTTACTCTGATATCATCGTAGTCCTTCTCGCAAAGTGGTGTGATGTAGCGTAGTTCACCGCCAAGGTCGTTGTTGACGACGAGCTTTGCTTTGTTGGCAGGATGGACTTGGAAGGCATTCATGAGGGAGGCCTAGGTGACCGGACAGTCCGCTAATGGTTGTGGATATGTTATTTGTCGGTGTACCTGTAGGTCGTGAGCAACCAAAGAGTCGCTGGGATGTAGTAATGTCGATTGTGGAGGACGACACCGTGTTGCAACGACCATGTTGGGGTCGCAACGCCTGGAACTCGATAGTGGAGGAGGTGGTATGCAGCGCACAATCGTCACATACATAAAGACAAGATGAAATATGTAGGGGGCAGCCGGTCGATGATGTTGTTGATATGTGGGCATCTGGTTTTCCTGGAGGATCCAACTGGTTGTTGCTGTTGGGGAAGATGTGCTTGGAGACGACGTGCGTCGTTCAGGTGGATCTCCTCATGTGTGGCGCTATTGTTGAATACTACTCCTACAATGTACATCGTGTAATAGTCACAAGGAGCAGATCGTGACGTAGCTTCAAGATGCTTGTCTTCCTAGCCAATCACGACAAATTGTGGGGCGATGTTCATCATGAAGAGGCTATAGTTGGTGTTGTTGGTCTCCCGATGGGCGTGTTGTACATGTTTTTCTTGTAGGTGCCAATTCTTAAGTTGGAGAGCTTGCCACCACTTTTGGCGTTATTCATGGTGAAGAATGTTCCACCATGGTGTTGGTACGCAGAAGGTGGTAGGTTCGTTGTCGACAAATTGCAAAGAATCGTTGTCGAGGTATAGGTGCTTCAAGGACTATATCTGGTGTTGGTGGTGATGCTTGTGGTTATGGTTAGTGTAGGCACAAAAATCCTACTCCCTGCGCCACGCACACTGACAAGCCGAAATAGCTGGCTTTACGCTGCCCGGGCGTCTTGAGGCGTGCCAGTCAATTTGACCTGTTAATTGACAAGAAGGTAAACGTGAGATCTGGAACGTGCTTGGTGAGACCAAGACAGTTCCGCATGTATGGCTCTAAGGCCGGATGTAAAGACACATAACTATGAGAGCTATCTGTCGACAGATTATGGATGCATTCGGTAAGTATGTAATAAGATAAAGTGCAATAACAGCTACCGAATGATCATAAAAGACATGTTTGAACAAGTAAAGTCGATCATCATGATGTGCTACCATAAAGCTCTATTGCATAGATCGAATTAATTGACAATATGACAAAAGAAGATAACAATAAATATCATTATAGATATCCATCGTGCGTGAAAGCGTAACCGCATTCGGCAAGCTTGCCGAATCGGGGTCCATGAAGAAGGAACTACCACACGTGTAAACCTATCAGATTAAACTGATCTCTAGTCCACCGGATGACTAGCTCTAGAGTAACCCAAAGATCTGCATCCACCGGATGACACAGTCCTGTCAAGATCTAAACATACACGAACCCGCAACACGTGACAACTTAGATTGATCTAAGCTCGGCTATGAAAGCACAGATAGATCTAATGACAAGCTAATGATAAACATTGAAAGAATTGATGACGTCTAGATCTAACAAAAGATAAAGCCGAGCTACGTCAATCTAAATTGGGCAAAAAAGTGTGTGCAAACACAATCAAATAAATAAACAGATAAAGGACATTGCACCACTTGGTAACTTAATGAATTCATTAGATCTTGACAAAATCTAATGAAGCCGATAACTAGCTCTAAGCGGACCTTAGCTTAAATCCGCCTGACGATACTAAGCGTGAACAAGACTTCTTGCAATAATCTAAATCCGCCTGACGATACTAGACATGGTGCAAGGTTGCCGGTACTTACGGAGGTCGACGGGTCGATGAATCCTCTCGCAGTAGATCGACGACACGACTGGACTCGAAGGGTGGCCGGAGCCAAGGCACGGAGCCGGGTTTGTTGTATGTGATTGGGTATATCCCGTTTACAGTTGCCGGGGGTCTCATATTTATACCCGGGCTTGACGAGTCCTAACTAATTACGAATAATAATAATTAAAAATATCTAGCTAAGATACATTGTCCTCCAAGTCTTCTTGGAGTCGTGGAATTGCACGTGACGTGGGCCCTCATCCTCGGAATATTTTCCTTGATGCTCCACGCTTGCCGAACCATCTCTTGCTCAGCTCTTTCTCGGACTCAGGCTCCTTAGCCGAATAACAGCGGCTCTCCCGAATGCCACAGTACTATTGGCACCGTATTGCTAGCCGAACGACTCCTTACCGAACCATCGTGTGCCGGCCCCTTTGTCATCCAGGCTCTACCAAATTTTGGTGTTAATAGTTAGGTTAACTCTTCTATATGAAGTGAGTACAAAAGTGGAAACGAGGTGCTACATGTACAGCATGTGACACATGTCGTGTTGTTGTTGTTGGGTTTAATACCACCTTAGAAATACAAGAGGTTGAGGGCTAGTTTATTAGCCTTGTCATTCCAAACGTAGCATCACCAGAGTAACCATTTTACATGAAGCGAGAACAAAAGTGTAAGCCAGGTGCTACATAGATGCAAGCCTGTTTCGCATGTGTCATTCAAAACGTAGCATCGGTAGATTAACTAATTTAAATGACACTATGTAAAAAAGGCTAATAACCACCAGTGTGCCCGTGAGACGCCGCTATAACGTGCGCCTCAGATCGCCATCATATCGACGCCGCGATTTGAGCGAGCGCCGATAATAGGTGTCGGCCGGTCCCACCCGGCCAAAAACGCGTCTGAAATAAGGGTAATTATAGACGCACATCTACCCGAGCCGCCTGCATTTTTCGTTCGACGCGTTTTTCGTTCTCGGATACGACGCCGCGGCACTGTAACGACGCCTTTTCAAACCAAGTGTCCGCAAGATTCACCATATCTTAGATGCGTTTAGGCACGCACGCATTCTTGGAGCCGGTCGTCGTGGATACGAACACTAATTCGACGCGTGTTTGTATACGGACACTTTTTGGTGCCACCCGTGCATACGATTGCGAGTGTACGCGTACACGCGTCTCTTCACGCACGCTTGGAATGTGCGAAGGGTCCGTAACGGTCACGTGTATTAAAGTCGCGCGTTTAGATTCAGACGCATTTTACCAGCAGGGCGCCCCCGCGTATCCGTACCGTTATCGACGCGCGCCGAATTGCGCAACACATTTAGTCAAACAGCCGTCTATACTGCTTGAAACTATTGCAGACATTGACCGGTAAACAGACGCGTGGCGGGTGCACGTGTCTGTAACTCGCACGGGCGATACAGTCGCGCGTTTTGTTAGAGACGATTTGTATCACCAGGTGTCTGTGATACACTAACCGCTTTTACGACGCCGTTATAATGTAGAGACGTGCGAATCCGACAGTGTCTGTAACGTTCGGAAATATTGCAGACGCGTGTCAATATACAGACGCTTGGCAGGTACAGGCGCCTGTAACTATCACGTCCATTACAGTCGCACGTTTGTCAGAGACGGTTTATAGCAACAGGTGTCTGTACATATACGGATTGTTACTGCACGATTGACCGTATGCCCGTCGATCCCGACGTTTGTATGAGTGCGGGCGATTGGTAGTGGTATGTGTCAGTAACTAGAGTATCTCACCCTAGACATTGGATAAAGACAAAAAGTTCTATATAATACATTACCCAAAGCCGAATGTTCTTTTACATAAAGACAATGATTACTTACGATTTATGGTACATTAGCATTTTTCGTAGGGAAGTCATAACCATGCTTGATCCGAACCCGATTAGCAATCTCAAAGGACAAGAAGGCATCTATCTTGGCGTAGTTAATCTGATTCGCCGACAATCGAAAGTGCCCCATCGATGGTGATCGATGGAGTCGCCTTCCTTCTTCTCTCGCTTCTTCTTCTTCTTGTTCTTTCGACGAGGAATCGTAGAACCGCCGACGCTAGAGTATCCAGCGAGGGGAGACACTGGTTCCGCCGCATTCTTGTACTCGTTAACATCAAGAGCAGGCACTATAAGTTGTAAGTCATGTGGATTGGAGAGGCGGACCCCTTGATCAACTTCAAGGCGTTCCACGCCCTGCCTATGGCCGCCCCCTGAACACATGGCCCTCATCTATCTATCTTAAGTAGATAGATGGGGTCTCGAACGGCAGTTGCCAGTCGCGAATGGTTGCGTCGGTTGAGTTGCGTCCGTTGGAACTTATGAACAATCCATTAATCGTTGTGGAAGTTCAAATGACCGTTGATGCAATGGTGCATCCGTTTTTCGAAGTTCGCGTGGTTTTGCTGTGGATGCGTCGTGGGTACGAGAGTTGGCCGATGCGCCCTCGGGAGGCAGTGTCGCCTAGAAGTAAGCCCTCCTCTCGCGGCCTCCACCCGGTGGAGTTTGGCTCGGTGCCCGACGACTATTGGAAAGCGGCTTCGGGCGGCGGTAACGAGCGCATAAGGCTGCGAGGAAGATGAACAGGAGCTTTCTACCTCTCTGTAATTTTTCTTTTCTTGTGGATCCTGTTTGTAAATGGGCCGGTGTAATGCGTTAAGATAAATACATTTTCCTTATCAAAAAAAAAATCACGTTGTGCAACCGGTTTTTATTAGCTGCCTACATATGCAGGCATATGTATGTGTGGTTAACAAGTTGTATGTACAAGCTTCTAGTCATCATATATTTTCTCAAACTGAACAACCAGTCAACGAGTTTGCATCATCACATTGTTTTAATACTACCCTAGTACATGATCACCAAAAGTAAGTCAAAGCTTCTAGTCATCATATATTTTCTCAAACTGAACAACCAGTCATCGAGTTTGCATCATCACATTGTTTTAATACTACCCTAGCTAGGAGTACATGATCATCAAAAGTAAGCCAAGACAGCATAACATCAATCACATTATTTAGTGTGTTGTCGGCATCGTAGGCATGCCACCCCGCTTCGGTACTCAACACAAGCCTCAACGACCGGCAAGCGAGCCTATGCATCATGAGCCTCTCATCTTCGCTCTCGGCCTCCGTCTTGATGAGACCCTCAACAGCCCAAACAACTTCAAAGAGCTTCGCATGAACATATATATGAGGGATCCGGATGAGATCGTTCGACAAAAACAAGTCACAGTCGTCAAATCACAAGCATCGTTCATATATTTGGTCATTGAGAAACTCCCCGTAGTGAAATAAAGCATGCATGCATGCAAAGTGAACTATGCCAAAACTGGTGGCGAGAAAACTACCATTATATTCACGGATCTATGCCAAAACAACTGGCCAAAATTGGTTTTCTCAATTTAAACAAAGCATGCATGTAAGTGAACTATGCCAAAACTAGCAAAAACGCTGGCGAGAACTAGTCACCGCCCGTAACTACCATTATTCTTAGAAGTATGCCAAAATAGTTGGCAAAAACCGCTAGTAGTACTATAATGGGGCTACTTGGTATACTAAAATTGGTCTTCATATGGCATTAGTACATTCGCCAACGACGATCTTGCTTCCATCTCCTTCGCCGTCGCGTCCAGCTTCGGGGCTCCTTGCCTCGACGCCCGCAGAGGACTTCTCCTTCGCCCCCGCCTCCACCTCCGGCTTCTTCACGGATCCTTGCCTCGACGCCGCCGCCGAGTATTTTCGTTCGCCCCGCCTCCGTCTCCCGCTTCTCGGCTCCTTGCCTCGACGCCGCCGAGGACTTCTCCTTCTGCCCTCGCCTCCGCCGGCCTCCCCCGGGCCGGAGGCCGCCTAGACGATGCCCCTTCCCGAGCGAGGAAGCAGGACTCAACGACGCCGCTCCGAGGGCAAGGAAGGGAGGACTCGACGACGACGCCGTTGAAGGCGTGAATCGGGCATGTCCTCTTTCCTCCACGCTTAAGCTCCCGATGATACCCTCTGCGCCACCGCCGCTAGGGTTTCTAAGTTACTAGTGAGCGACGATTCCCGTCTTCCTCCCCAAAGAGGCGGCCCGGATCGCCGCTCTGTACCCCGTGGAGTCGGCCGGGATGCCTTGCTTCTTGTACCCGTGGAGGCGGTCGGGACGCCCTTGTTGAACCTTGGCGAAGTCCTCACCACTGTTTCCACCTGGGACGAGGAACGGGGCGAACCTCCCCGTATTCATCTTCGACGGCGGGGGGGGGGAGAGGGCGAGGAGGAATGGAGGTGGCGACGCGTGGTGGGGGGAAGAGGCTAGGAGCGCGGCGGCGGTGCACGACGCGGGAAGGCTCCTATGCAGAGCGCAGTGGAGAGGCGGAGTGAAGGAGTCGAAGCAAAGATATGCGACGACGACGCGGTATATATATATATATATATACAAGTGCTATTCTACACCGGGTGTAGCAGAATTATTCTACACCAAGGCTATTATACCGACAGATTTCCGTATCGTTCAAGAGTCGTGTTTCAAATTACTAGTCAAGTATCCGGGTGTAGTATTGACTAATACCGAACGCGTTCGATATTACTCAGTATTTTTTTCTAACCAATTTGGCCAGTGGTGTAGAATAACTATGCTACACCAAGGTGTAGAATAGCGCCGCCGTATATATATATATATATATATATATATATATATATATATATATATATATATATATATATATATATATGTGTGTGTATGTATATATATGTATATATATATATAATATACACTAGTGCTAGGTGCGCTTGCGCGCCGTGGAAACAATGGATCGACAGTGTGCAATGGCACCGAGAGTCGAGACAGTCATAGTAGTTCTTGTTCTTGCATAACATGAACTTATTGGTTTGTGATAGAGCTGGGTGCCACCAAATGCATTGATATTATGCATACATAAAAAATACAAACCGTGATCGCTAAGGTCCCGAAACGCCAGAGCGCAACTATCATACGAAGGGCTAAGTAAGGTTTCACCTCAACACAACAGTGTTTAGGGCACACCCTGCGGCGCATGATGATACAAAGATTTTGTTCTTGCATAACCTAAATCTAGCGAACCACAACAAAGGATAAAGTGATGCGGGCATGAAATCATTGCAACTCTAATTGGTAATCTTTGGGATGGATACGACCAACTTGATACAAAATATAATACATTACAGATACATTGATCTCAATAAGCAAACAATATACCATTGTTCATATTCATGGGGCATCCCTCACACATGACAACCCGATGCAAAAAATAGAATCTTCGTTTAGGGAGCGTGTTAGGTAGTAGTCGTGAAGATGAAGCAAGTGTCGCTAGGCGAGCCACGTAATCAAGTCCTTGAAAACCAAATCTAGGGCCCAATTTTCTTCATTGCATACAAAAAGTAGACCATGAAGCATCCCACACCCACATAACCCGACCGCGCAAGTTCACAAATGGAGACGAAACACTTCCGGGGATTTTTTAGCTATCTCTTTATCATACTACATTGCACGAGCCATTTTTCTCAAGTACCAAGCAATGGATCTACCCGCATAGAACCAAATTAAAAGTATGTTATAAATGGTAGAGAATGTAGGCTGTCATAGCACATTACAATTCTCGGATTGGTATGTAAATAATTTTCATCTTAACATGCACGATGCATCACCGGGTCGATGTAAAACAGTAAAGGCATGTATGCAACAATAGAATTAAATATAGCTATTTGTGTCCTAGTGCGCCGTGAAACACAAGATTCTATTTTTGCAACCATGAGAATGCACAACACAAACATTGTTGGTATTTATTAAGTGCAAAAAGAATATAAAGGGTTTACGCAAGTTTACGTAATATATATACCATTGTAGCTTTTACCCGGGAGTATTCGAAATATCGTTATTTATATTTTCCACAGGGAAGCAAGGGTAAAGACTATGATAAATTAAAATCATGTATCTACTAACTTAATATACCAACTAAACTAAAGTGAGGGGTAAATAATGTATATGATATAAATGATAATTAATAGCACTTAACCGGGAGAATATTATAATATAGAATAGATAGCTAGGTCGAGAGGACAACAGGGGAGAGATCTAGGTTCCTGAATACTTCTCTAGTACTTTGGTTCTTGAGTAACTAAGGCATGAAAAGGTATAGCGATCATAAAAGAACACTTCGGGACATCGAACGCTAGTCGCGGAAAGGGATGAGAAGGGGGCTAGGAAGCTCCGACTACGGTCCTACACTACCAATCCGAACGTGGTGGAATACGTCGGCCGTTAGGGCTGTCACCACCTAGGGCTACCACAACTATCCGTGGGACTGGGTGCAATCTAAGGTAACCTCTAGTCTAGACACCATGTCCACACTATTAATTACTACTCTAATCATCATGAATAACCAGAGCACTCAATACGAGCGAAGATCCCATGCAATTATATAACAACTATATTCTAATCAATAACATGAAAGGCATAAAAGTACTAGAAAAGATAGATCTAATTATGGCATAAAGTCTAATAGAGTTGAGATACAAAGATATACCAGAACGCTGAAGACTTCTCGAGTAACCGAGCGCAATTCCGCTCTCCCTAACTCTCTACTAGATCTATTCTATTACATTGTAGCCTGTCTAATCTAATTCTCCAGCGCCGTGCCTCCATCCGATGAGATATGAAATTGATGTATGAGATGATCCGAGATTATTGAACCCGGGGGCCTGGGGTCGCCTTATATAGTCCAGGAGGAGGTGCCAGTGTTGGACTTAGATACAACTCGTACTCCATCGTCCCCCTCGGATCAAACCGACATTAAACGAGCGGATTAGATTGCGTCTTAGAGGCGGTTGGAGAAGCTTCCTGGAAACGGGGCTTGCTTGGCCGAGGCCGGGCCGAAGCGGCTCGACAGGGGAGGCCCGACCGCCCGGGGTGGGTCCCACCCCGGGTCCCGTGACGCGTCGTGGCTTCCGGAGTCTTCTAGATGATGTTTTCTTGGGTGTTAAGTTTCGTTCACGTCGGGAGTAATCCGGAGCCTTCTAGACTTGTTTCGAGTTGGATTGCATTACATTGCGTCGGTCGTATGACACGTCAATTCTATTTGTTTTTCTGTTAAGTCCCCCGCAAATCACAACTTTACCAAAACTCGTGGAAATCGTTAGTAGAAACCCCTAATAAGGTTATCTAATTATATTTTAGTCCTTTTCCATGTTTAGTTGACAATTAAAAATATACGTTAACATGTGTCAACAAACTCCCCACACTTAGGCTTTTACTCGTCCTCGATAAAAGGATGGTCTAACTTTAATGTAACCGTAGAGACAAAGAATGGATCATAATTATACTCCATAGTCATACCGCACTTTGGGATATCCGGGCATGAAATGGTTAGAAACAGATCACCTTAAATTCTTAAACCAAGTCACTTGGAGAGATTTTGCATAAGTTTTGAAAAGAAAACATAGCTCTATTTACTCCTTTGTGACACTCTCAAGTCTCTCAAAATATATTATATCCTCACAGTTCATTTATTATATCATATGTGGAGCTCAAGAACATGTAGCACACTTACCTTGTATTTATTGCTAAGTCAACTGTGGATCCATGGAGATAGATGTCATAAGCCATAGATCAAGATGTGTATGTGAGTCAAGATTATTATTACCCTTTGCTCTCTCTAGTTGAAAATCGTCTATCTCCCCTTTTTTGGAACATTTTATTTTCCAAGCGAGGTAAACCGACTATTTAGTGGAGAGGTGGGTTCTACTCACCCTCGGACACTTGTCCATTTTACTCTCTTATTTATTAGAGAAGTGGGCCCTACTCACCCTCGGACACTTGTCCATTATTCTTCTCTTCATTTTTGCCTTTTTTTTTTTTTTTTTTTTGAGAGAGGGGGTTCTTGACCCGTAGAACACTTGCTCATTTTCTCCTCTCTCTCACTTTTCTCTCCACTCTTAGAATTTTGAACATTTGGCTTTTTTTCATAGCTGTACCTTTTTCAATCAATTAAAATTATGGGAGATAGAGATTAAAACTTTTTAGAGCATGGATACTTTAGTGAAAGTAAAGTGTATGTGATCTTGATCTTAGACTTTAGACAAATTTCAACATGGGTCGTGGTTTTGACACTGACTCAACACAAGAAAACAATTAATTAGATATATCTTTAATGATTGCTATGGCTCTATTAGGATGTATCATTGATCACAAAGGAGAAGCATAACTAATGATTTTAATATTTTGAAATAAATAACTCTCCAAAGACAAGATAAAAGAAAGAGGATCTCATTATTCTAACTTTATTATTTCTCATGTTTTAAGCAATTAAAGCATCCCAACAAGTGACAGGTATATGTAGGAATTTAATCATGCAAAACTTTGTTCATGGGTTAACAAGACATCTTTTTCATATAGGAAAACATACCATAACAGAAAAAGACTTATTTTAATTCGAACGGAAAGTAATTTGTGAAAATTGAAAAGTTTTAGGAAGCAAACCGAAGCGGTGGACGAAGCGGGAGCCGGGAGTGGGACGAGGCAGGCCGGTCGGCCTAGTATATGGGCGGTCGGCCTCCCACCGACCGTGTGTCGGGCGCGGTTCGTCGTCGGCGAGTCGATGGTTCCGTCTTGGTTCGAATTTCTTGATTTTGGTCGCGAAGAATTCTGTTGGGTCATCGAGGATCTCCCTCACACTTATTTTTCGTTATCTTGCATACAAAGCATGGTGGAGACAAAAACATATCCAAAAATATATGGAGAATAATTGACTCAACTTGTGGATGACTTCCATAAGAGCACTTTATTATATAATTCGAATCCTAATATTTAATAGTAAACTAATTTTGACTAAACCGAATTAAACAAATTAATTGAACTAACTTTTATAACTCACACTCTAAGACTCATTAACTCGTATATAATAACTAGCTAATATTAAAAAGGTAAAGTAGCAATACTTATCGTGATAATCTGGGGTGCTCTCCCCAAACTGGATCTTGAAGTAGTCCTTTCGTTCGTCCTTGGAACTCGTTCTCCTGGGTTCTCCTTAAATGTTCTCCCTCTCGGTGAGAATTTTGAGTACTTATTCCCATGGCGTGCGTCATCGATGGCATCTCGCCGGAATGTCGCGGTAATGCGAAATGGTGCCTTCAATGATCTCGGCGAGTGGCGTAGATGAGGTGGCCGATGGAGATGGTGTTTGTTCAGTTGATGATGCGGGTAGTGGTAGGTCTTCCGAAGGTGTACTCTTGACGTCCTCTTTAGTAGGTGATACTTCTTTCTTTTTCCATGTCGCTTCTTCGGAGGAGACCTTTCTTGGAGTGGCAGGTCGAGTGTTGATTGGTGGGCCGAGCGAACTTCTTTAATCTTTCTTAATGTCTTCCTTGTTCGTCAACTCCGTTCCAACTGGTCTTGTGATTTTTAGCAGCGTCTCCGCGTCTTGTTCTTCTTGGGTCTTGTGGTGAGGTAGGCAATAGTGGTGGTGTAAGGCCCTCTTGATGGAGTATGGGGATGAATGTTGACCCATTACTCTTGTCAAGTGGTCTACACCTCCGATCATGTCGTGCTCACTTTGATCTTCCTTGATCACTCCTCAAGTGCATCATCGATCTTAATAGCCACTTGGTGATGGCGTTGCCCATGTTCTTTGATTCGATTTGCTTGAAGGAAGATTGGATGGTGGCATTTGGCAGGCGTCTTGTTTAGTGTGCATATTTGTAGGTCGGGGACTTCCACTTGTAGGAATTGGGGAAGTAAGACTTCTCCTCTTATTGCAAAGTGAGTCCCGCTTGCAAAGACAAGGTAGAGATCAAGTGCATGGGGCTACATTTGGTGGGGAAAACACCATCAGAACCAAAATTTCATTTACTTCTACTCTAACCTTATGGGCACATTGAACAAGATAAAGATAATGTATAAGTTCATTTATGACAAGGGTGGTAAGATCGAAGATAAATCCAAGCATGTAAATATTTTTAGCAAAATAATGAGCGAACAAGAAAGTGATGCTAGAAACAGCTTTTAAAAAGCTAACATGTCGAGTTAACAAGATTGAATCATGTGAAACTATAACTCTAACATGTTTGACTTTTCATTTATGAGAATGCCATAGTAAAGAGGGATTAACGACAACTTACCTCAAGGTGTTACCTTTATTATTGGAATATGATGGCGCTATTACACCTTGTGGTGGTCCTTCTCTTCTTCTTGAGTGGCATGTGGAGTGACAGGTGCATGTCAGGAGGAAGAGGATGGCTTAATTATCTTCAATGGAATTGGCCTCCCTCCTTGATGCTTCCATCACCCATGAATTCCTCCTTCGAGTGAGTGCTTCTGATTGTGGATTTTGTCTTATGTCACTCTTGAAACACCCTGTGATGGTGACCTTTTCTTCAATCTAAGAGATGGCAGGGCTCCAGTGTTGATGGATCTTAATGTTCAAACACCCTGGTTTCTCCTTGTGGAAGCTTGCCGAAAGGTCGCGACGGCATCAAATGTCCTGTCTATTCCACACTCAACAGAGCAAGGGTAATCCTACTAAAGCTAGTTAATACACTAAATTAGCAGATATCAAGATCATTATCAAAATCTTTACGCCAATTGCTTCCCCGGCAATGGCGCCAAAAAGCTTGTTGGTATTTATTAAGTGCAAAAAGAATATAAAGGGTTTTCGCAAAGTTTACGTAAATATATATACCATTGTAGCTTTTACCCGGGAGTATTCCAGAGTATCGTTATTTATATTTTCCACAGGGAAGCAAGGGTAAAGACTATGATAAATCAAAATCATGTATCTACTAACTTAATATACCAACTAAACTAAAGTGAGGGGGTAAATAATGTATATGATATAAATGATAATTAATAGCACTTAACCGGGAGAATATTATAATATAGAATAGATAGCTAGGTCGAGAGGACAACGGGGAGAGATCTAGGTTCCCGAATACTTCTCTAGTACTTTGGTTCTTGAGTAACTAAGGCATGAAAAGGTATAGCGATCATAAAAGAACACTTGGGACATCAGAACGCTAGCCGCGGAAAGGGATGAGAAGGGGGCTAGGAAGCTCCGACCACGGTCCTACACTACCAATCCGAACGTGGTGGAATACGTCGGCCGTTAGGGCTGTCACCACCTAGGGCTACCACAACTATCCGTGGACCTGGGTGCAATCTAAGGTAACCTCTAGTCTAGACACCATGTCCACACTATTAATTACTACTCTAATCATCATGAATAACCGTGAGCACTCAATACGAAGCGAAGATCCCATGCAATTATATAACAACTATATTCTAATCAATAACATGAAAGGCATAAAAGTACTAGAAAAGATAGATCTAATTATGGCATAAAGTCTAATAGAGTTGAGATACAAAGATATACGAACGGCGAAGACTTCTCGAGAACCGAGCGCAATTCCGCTCTCCTAACTCTCTACTAGATCTATTCTATTACATTGTAGTCTGTCTAATCTAATTCTCCAGCGTCGTGCCTCCATCGATGAGATATGAAATTGATGTATGAGATGATCCGAGATTATTGAACCCGGGGGCCAGGGGTCGCCTTTATATAGTCCAGGAGGAGGTGCAGTGTTGGACTTAGATACAACTCGTACTCCATCATTCGCCCTCGGATCAAACCGACATTAAACGAGCGGATTAGATTGCGTCTTAGAGGCGGTTGGAGAAGCTTCCGGAAACGGGGCTTGCTTGGCGAGGGGCGGGCCGAGCGGCCCGACAGGAGAGCCGACCGGCCCGTGGTGGGTCCCACCCCGGGTCCCGTGACGCGTCGTGGCTTCCGGAGTCTTCTAGATGATGTTTTCTTGGGTGTTAAGTTTCGTTCACGCCGGGAGTAATCCGGAGCCTTCTAGACTTGTTTCGAGTTGGATTGCATTACATTGCGTCGGCCGTATGACACGTCAATTTCGCTGTTTTTTCTGTTAAGTCCCCGCAAATCACAACTTTACCAAAACTCGTGGAAATCGTTAGTAGAAACCCCTAATAAGGTTATCTAATTATATTTTAGTCCTTTTCCATGTTTAGTTGACAATTAAAAATATACGTTAACATGTGTCAACAAACACAAGCAAATGAGGATCGGCTCACCAAAATTATCGATTCGGTTGGAAATAAATGGGATAAAAATGGTTTGACTACCTCTAGAGAAGACATGTAACTAACACATGGGTACGATATATATGTGAAAAGCTAATTCCGCAAATATACACCGGGCAACAGAGGTTCAACCATATGGCTTTTGCCTTCTTGTCGTGAATCTAATGCTCACAAATTGTTTGTAAAGGAAAGCCACACGAGTAAAAAAAAGGATGTCTTAAAATTGAGGACCTAGTGTCTGCAGTACCAAAGCACATAGTTTATCTATGCAACATCGAATATTGTCGGATTCGACAAATTTCCATGTATGTAAATCATTATGTATGAAGTATAGCAAAATAAACTTATAATTGATCATTGTGCTATTAAACCCACTTCTTTGTCGCTATAGTTAACCTACCTTGCTACTATTCCATCTCAATAAACAATGCAGATGACGAATTGCTTTGCTAGACTGTCCAAACACCTCCTTGCTGTTATTGCTAACATGCCTTGCTAATACTTACCGTCCAACAAAACAAATCAGCAAGCAAAAGCCAAAACCGCTCATGTGAAAGGACTATAATTTTGTCACCGATTTGCAATTCGAAATTAAGCCATTTTCATAAGCTTAGTGGTAAATTTACCAAGAGGTCAGAATAAAACTAATTGGCATAAACATAACCAAATCCATCCAATGTAACCATTCCCCACTGCAACAAACAAAAACTAACTTGAACCCAATTTACAATACCTAACCAATGAAGCAACCGAAAAATAACTCAACAAAACCAGAAATGCGCATAACAGAAATGTAATCTAATAACTAAAAGCTTCGTTATATGTAGAACTGCCAATGTAGAAGAACCATACCGGCAAGCACGGCTATAGGCCTAGCACAGCTCCTCCACACCATAGATGTAGCACCCCCTTTGTGTTTGTACCTAGATGTCCTAGGATGAATCGGGAAAGGTATAAGATAACAAAATTATTGAGCAATGTTGTACAAGGTCGAAAAGCACGAGTCATACAGATATGCAGGACAAAACAAAACCTTTTAGAGCCATTCAAAAAACCTTCAAAAAAGAAAGGATAATGCACTTTTACAATCTAGATTTCGGTGCTTACCCAAGAAGATGTGCTTCTCTTGCAACATCTTTTTCAGCCTCCAGAGAACACCAAGAGAGCCGAGCGGCTGAACACCGCGATAAACGCCTCGTTCACCGCTGCGCTCCCCCGCAGTTGTTGGCGTTTCTTAGCGCAATCACTAGGGATAAATATTATCCTTAATGATAACGTCAAGAGAACATCGGTGATAGATAAATTGAATATTGCAAGGGTCAACCCGCAAGCGCACGGATCTATCATCGTAGCATTTCACCCGGTGAGTATTCGGGTATCGTTCATTTATATTTTCCAATGGAAAGGCAGGTTTAGATTTAATATGATGATGATAGCCCACAATGTATGTATGGATAGCCACTAATCATGTACAGGGGGTAAGTGACAATAATATTGGAGATAGTGGTGACACACACACTTCTTGAGCACTTAGAAGGAATAAATAGAAAATAACAAAAGGGAAAATCTATGTTGAGTTGGCTATTCTAATATCGCCAATGCATCGGACTATAGTCTACATATGTCATTCATGGTTCATAGCAAGAGATGGGCTAAAGTGATGAGGAGATGCCCGCGCCTGGTATATGCCAGCCGGTGACACTTGATAAGACTCCAACCCGACACCCGGACATGGAGGAGTGCGAAGGACGAACAGAGTTGTCACCCTCTGCCGCCTACCTCACTACCGTGGGATGCCGGCATTTCGGATGATTCTCTATAGACCTAAGCACCATGCTTACGTTTATAGAAAACTACCTAAACCCCCTAGGTACCCCGACCCTACGGATCGGCAGGCAAGAGTAAAGGTAAACCCCGAAGGTACACGGACCATCACTCGAACTTAGTTCTACTACGTTCCAAGAACGATATATGATTCAATTAGCCTAAAGTTAGTCATGTTGATTCTCATAATATACTAACTATACTCTAGTTGGCATAATATGAATATAACATGAGGATAACTATACTCTAGTTCATATGCATTGCGATATAAATAATGAGACTTGAATAAAGGAAAGAACTTCATAGTAAATTACCAAAAGATCCTTCCAAGGAGACAAGCCCTCCTTGAAGCTTTGCCTAACTTTCGAATCCTACTACTAAACTAATGAAGGGGAGAGAGTGGTGCTCAAGGTGAGAATGTAACAATGTGATGTGTAGTGTGTTGTGTCTTTTTGTGTGTGAGGAGTGCCTCTCTTTATATAGTGGAGAGGAGGAGGGAATGGAGGGCTCTCCTTGCTTCGAGCTATTCTTGGCGGGAACGAAACTTTGCACCACATGCAACCGCCGCATGAAGATCGCTCCAAACTGCTAGAGAAAGGCGGGAACGTTGGCCAAAAAAAATGCGCCGACGGCCGAATGGGCGGCCGGCCCTTGGCTGGGCCTCCCGGCCCCGGCCTTCTCCTGTCGCTGGCGTTTTGTCCTTCAAATGTTGGGCCTATGATGGTGCATGGGCCAAATTGTCTTGTGGGTTTGGTACTCTTGATTGATTCTCTCCTTGGCGTCTTTTTTTATTCAATGCGCTTTCTAATTTATTTTGGCGACTTTGTACTGTTTCCACTCTTATACCGCAAAAACATAATTTCTACGAATACAAGTGGAACTAGGTTAGAAGTAAAGGTATATGTAACATAAGTTTGTTCCTATCTCATGAATTGGATAAAGGTTGGCGGTATAATATACTCGATAATGACCGCCAACAAGTCCCCAAGCTTAACCTTTGCTCGTCCCGAGCAAATAGCTAAGTGTTTGGTTGTTGATCGAGGAGTTGCTACAATGCCGATATATTTCAAAATGTACCATGCTCATAATAAAGTATTCTTTCATTTGTTTAAATAAATTGGCATTTTTATCTATCCTTGTTTACTTAAATCATATGGGGCCTATAACATTCTCCAAACTCTTGGGTTATTGCAAGATAGAACGGTTTTCATAGAAACACTAGTCATTCATTCTTTGATTGATCATTCATGCGGAGATTTTTGTAATGATTCCTTAAATCATCTCGGTGTGCAAACCATAAGGAGAAACAAGTCATAAGCCTTGATCAAGATGTGCAAGTGAAATTTTATTTCTTTTTTTGATAAGGTATGGGCTAGCTCTTATTTCTTTTTAGAGAAGTGGGCTCTACTCATCCTCGGACACTTGTCCATTATTCTTCTCTCTCTTTTCCTTTTTTTTAGAGGCGGGTATCGAAGTACCCATTGTTTTATTTTTTTCGGACACACGTCCATTTTTTCTAGCTTAGCCCATAACCTATTTTTGGCAATGTGAATGTGAATCTTGATCAAAAGCGTATGACAGGTGTCTCACATAGGCTATCATGAGAATTTTGATCATTAAGGAATTTTGGAAATTATTCTCCGAATGATGAATCTCTCTTAGAACAAAATCATAGTAGATTCTTTTTTTTTACCATATCATATCCGGCAATAGCTTAGAGAAGAATCATGTGTTTGCATACCGACAATCCATTAAGTTTTTAGGACAAGATAATTTAAGCCAATAAACTTAAACATTGGAGAATACAATGTTATGAACTAGGTGCAAATTGAATTATAGACGCGAGCAACTATTCATCATTTCAACTTCGAGAGAAATTAAGCATCCTTATACTACATATTGAAGTGGAATCATATTTTTGTTCTTTCCATTTTTTTTAAGGAAATGAAAATGAAAAACTAAGAGATGAAATAAAATGATAGGGGAGGTAGGTACTTACCTCCGTGGGGGTCCTCCCCCAAGCTAGCCAATGGCCTATGGGTTAGGGGGGTAGTACCCCATGTGGCGCGAGAATGCCATCGTGCCTCGTGCTCTGCCGTCTCCGTTCCGCCTCCCTGCTTGGTGTTGTAGGTACTGGCCGATGGCGTTGATTGGAAAACCTGCACAAAACCGGTGAGTGACTGCGCAATCTCACCTGTGCGGAGTTCCACATTCCCAGTCGGGTGTTGATCTCTTTGGCGCTGCGGGGTCCCCGTGGTAGAGTCGCGGCGGTGGTGGCATCCCGCCGAGTCGGAGGACACCGCGGTGTGTCTCATGCCATGCTTGACCCTCCCGCTTGGTGCGGATGAGGTGTGAACATCCGCTCATACTTGGAAGGTCGGTGTGAGCCGGGGTTCAGCGTTGGTGTAAAGAACCCGGCGTGGGCACGGGTGCGGGTGTGGGTCGTGGCATCGTGAACCACTAGCCTCGCCCGTAGCTCTCCTTCGTGATGACTGCGAGAAAGCGAGAACTCTAGCGTGCTTTCGTCTAGCTCAACTAGAGCGAAGGTGAGTGATGGGGATTTATATAATGAGAGTTCGGGTTAGGAAGCGGAATCTCATTTATATATCCCGAAAAATAATAAATAATCTTCTCATGGTCATTCTCATCAAATTTTATTATGTGCCCTTGTATCGGGTGTGATATTGAAATTTCGAGTTGGAGTATCTAGGTATGTGACATTCTCGCCTTCCAATGCACCAATTTTACTAGCAATCCTTGTCACAAGAGAGGTACAATAAACAGGTGTGGATTGTTTTAAAATTGCTAAGCATGCATTTTATGATTTCTTTTACTGGGGAGCAATCTTTCTCTTGTGAACTATGGCATAGAGGCATTGCATCTCGACATCTAAGAGACGGTGAAATTCATGCCTAGGAAACAAAGTTATGACAATCCATTTTTGCATGAATTTCAATGTTGGATGATGTATGTTGGCATTAGAAGGACGAAACCTAGGATCAGTAGGAACTATGGTGGAGATTTCAGTGAAAAACGTGGCACGATTAAAATGCGGTAAAAACATGACTAAGTTTGTGCAACATTTCTTAGCATCAAAGCCTATGTGCCTAGCCAGTTCTTGCCAAGTGTAATAGTAATATTTGCCAAAAAGTCTAAAGCTAACACCTTGATCATGAACTTCCAAAGATCCTAGAAATTGGATGGTGAGGAGGCGAGAGCCTGGCTCATCCAGGGGGGGGCAATCCCGGACCATCCGACAGTTTTTCCAAATGATGGGGAATTCGATATCCATACCTAGTTTTTCGAGGGCGTCATTGGGGAAACGAGGAGGGGAGCGAAGTCTCGATTCTTGAGGATATTGTAGGCTTGCATCTCCCGTTCTCCTTCGGGTCGAGGTGCGGTGCATCGGCTTCCTCGATCGTCATCCCCGTGGGTGCTTGTTCTTGCTCTTGCTCTTGCGAGGGTATGTCTTCTTCGTATGTTTAGGGCGTTGTCGAAGTGTGCAGCCGAACTTCCTTGGGAGAGCCTTTGCGCTTCTTCTCACGCCCTTCTTGATCGCTTGCCGCTTTCCCTGGAACATGTTAGCGAACAAAAAGCGAACGGAATGGAAACAAGTGCTTACTCTTGAGAGAACTTGGGAGAGAGAGCTTGTGAGAGAGAGTGTGCTTTGGTGTTCTTGCACTAGAGCTTGGGAATGCTTTGTGGAGTGCAAGAAGTGAGCAAGTAGCAAAATGAGAGAGTGAGGGAGTGAGAATGAGAGAGGTGGAGAGCTCTCCCGGCCACCTCGTGAATTTATAGCACGATGCACCCCCGACACACGGACGAGGGCAACGGCTAGTGCTCGTGACCGTTTGGCCCGTGATAGGAGTGCCGAGGGGCGGCCGGCCCAATCGCGCGGCCGGCCCCATCCTAGGGCCCTCTCGTAAGCCTGCTTTGGCGGGTGTGTTTAAACGGTCAAAATCGACCGTTGTGCAAGTGGTGCAACGATCGGGTTCAACCCGAAATTTTGTTTTTCATTTTTCTCTCATTTTATATAAATGTTTAAGACAAATTTATATATTTTATATTTTTTTGGAATAAAGTTTTATTCAGAGTATAAAATCTTATCAATCTATATATATTATTATTTTTATATTTTAATTAATATGGGAAATATGGCAATGGGATTAAAATATAAAAAGGAATTCTTTTTAATATTAAAGAATATGGTAATGAAAAGGAATTTAATTAATTAGAGAGGTTTTGAATTCAAAATGATTAAATATGAGGAAAATAAATTTATAGAAAGAAAATATTTATTTCTTACCTTTAGTGAAGCTTACCTTTAGGCTGCTTCACACGCCATGCCTTCTTCATATTTTTGGATGGTGATATGGTAGGCGATGGCGACTTTATTTCTTCTTGAATCTTTTTCGGTGGTTGCGTGGGTGCATTGCCTCCTCCTTCTTGGCGAGGAACATGTACAGACTTCCTCTTTGGTTTTGTCCGTCGCCCTGCACATTCTCGGGGGTCATTGCCTTGATTGTTGTCTTTGCTTGGGGTTCAACCTTTTTTTTCTTTTTAAGGATTTCTTCCGGTTGTATCCATTGAATAGGCATTGGACCACCTGTCCTTGAATTCGGAAGTCGACCCTTCCCTTGCCAACATGGATAGTAGCGTTTGTTGTGTTGAGGAACGGTCTCCCCAACAACAATGCTACGTGATCTTCTTCTCCCATGTCGACGACGATGAAGTGCGTGGGGACGTAGCTATCCTTCACCCTTACCGTAGAATGTCTCAAAGAATCCCTTTCGGCTTTATTCCATTTGATCCGCCATTCGAGTTTGGTCTTGGTGCGGGATAATGGGAAGTGTAGGAGTGTGTCATTTGCCTTCTTTGACATGATGTTGACACTTGCCCCTAGATCGCGATAGCGTTTACCCGAACGTGTATGGGCCTATTGAGCGGTGATTGTTGGGCTCCACGGATCCTCTTTCTTTCTCTGCAAAAGGTGAGTCCACAACAACATCCGGTATAACCCGTTCTGGTGTGGTTGTTTATTGTTACCATGTCAACGGATTCAATGGGGCCCTCGCTTCGGTGAGTCCTTTCCCATGTTGGGTGCAAGCGCTAAAGTGATTAATTGAGCTATTTGGGTTTCTATCATTTTATTAAAGCTCAATTGATTCTTTTTTCTGCAGAAGATAGGGTTTCTAATTTTGTGTTTACATTTTCAAGCATCTTGTCATTGAAAGATAATTTCTTGTTTAGACTTTCATTAATTTTAGCTTGACCATAAACTAAATCTTTCAAGGAGGGTTGATTGGAATTGAAATTGGAATTGTAATTGAATTGTAATTGTTACCTCCTTGTGGGCGATTCCCCGATTGTTCCACCCATTGTTATTACGGATGAAATCCGTTGTTGACGTAGGCTACTTCTTCTCGAGTTTGGGACAAGAGCTTCCCGAATGTCCAACCTCTCCACGAGACTTCACATGTCATATGTGAGTCCATGGGGAGTGTAGCAATCGCTTGGCGGAGCTTGGTCGTCAGGTTTTTCATCGGGAGATCGATCTTTGCAGCAAGTAGATCTCGTCTCCTTTTCTTGTGTGCATACCTTTTTGTATTTTCTCGAGGGGCCCGTTCTTCTCCCAGACCTTGGTTCTCGATCATCTTCTCGATGAGTGCTTACGCTTTCTCAACGGTGAGGGATAAGAACGCCCCTCGGCAGCCAAAGCATCTATGTGGCCCTTCGACATGGTCGTAAGACCATTGTAGAAGTTCGAAGGACGAGCCACTTCTCCATGCCATGGTGCGGGCGGGCAAGGATGTACTCTTGCAGCCTCTCCCCACGCCTACGGTATGGGTTCCATTGTTTGGCGAAAATTAGAAATTCTTGCCCTTGAGGGCATTGGTTTTGCCCATTGGGAAGAACCTTGCGAGGAATGCGGTGGAGCATTTACTCCAAGTGCCGGCTTGACCTCCTTGTCCTTGTAGAACCATTGCCGCCTTCCCCACAAGGGAGAAGGGAAACAAGCGAGCTTTGATTGCATCCGGCTCAACGCCCTTGATGACGATTGTGTCGCGCACGGCTCCAAGAAGTTACGGAGATGAGCATTTACGTCTTTCGCTGGCGGTCCGCGAGAATGGACTTGCTTGTACCATCGTGATGAGGCGATCCTTAACTCAAAGTTCTTGTCGCCCAAGTTGACACGGGGCCAAGGCGGGACATTGCCCACGACGGAACGAGTAGTCGCGGAGTGTCTTGGTGGCCATGAGTGTTGATGAAGATGGTACTTGGATGACGGGTGCAACCTCCTCGGGAGTGATGGCGGGGAAGAGTGGGGTGAGCCCGACTCTTACGGCGACCTCTCTCGGATCGTCGGCGAAGTTATTCGGCGGGGTTGCGACCGGTCATACACTATCCCTGTTTTCATCCACAACGGGGAAGAAAACAAAAAGAGTTAACCCGCAAAGATTAGGGGCTATCATCCATACATGTGGTTATGATCATCTTTATTAATATTTTTTTTTCTTTTCTTTTAACCTTGCCTTCCCGACAGCAACGGCGCCCGAAATGCTTGTTGGCGTTTCTTAGCGCAATCACTAGGGATAAATATTATCCTTAATGATAATGTCAAGAGAACATCGGGTGATAGATAAATTGAATATTGCAAGGGTCAACCCGCAAGCGCACGGATCTATCATCGTAGCATTTCACCGGTGAGTATTCGGGTATCGTTCATTTATATTTTCCCATGGGAAGGCGGGTTTAGATTTAATATGATGATGATAGCCCACAATGTATGTATGGATAGCCACTAATCACGCATGGGGGGTAAGTGACAATAATATTGGAGATAGTGGTGACACACACACTTCTTGAGCACTTAGAAGGAATAAATAGAAAATAACAAAAGGGAAAATCTATGTTGAGTTGGCTATTCTAATATCGCCAATGCATCAGACTATGGTCTACATATGTCATTCATGGTTCATAGCAGAGACGGGCTAAAGTGATGAGGAGATGCCCGCGCTGGTATATGCCGCCCGATGACACTTGATAAGACTCCGGCCCGAGGCACCCGGACGTGGAGGAGTGCGAAGGGACTAACGAGTTGTCACCCTCGCCGCCTACCTCACTACCGTGGGATGCCGGCATTTCGGATGATTCTCTATAGACCTAAGCACCATGCTTACGTTTATAGAAAACTACCTAAACCCCCTAGGTACCCCGACCCTATGGATCGACAGGCAAGAGTAAAGGTAAACCCGAAGGTACACCAGACGATCACTCGAACTTAGTTCTACTACGTTCCAAGAACGATATATGATTCAATTAGCCTAAAGTTAGTCATGTTGATTATCATAATATACTAACTATACTCTAGTTGGCATAATATGAATATAACATGAGGATAACTATACTATAGTTCATATGCATTGCGATATAAATAATGAGACTTGAATAAAGGAAAGAACTTCATAGAAAATTACCAAAAGATCCTTCCAAGGAGACAAGCCCTCCTTGAAGCTTTGCCTAACTCGAATCCTACTACTAAACTAATGAAGGGGAGAGAGTGGTGCTCAAGGTGAGAATGTAACAATGTGATGTGTAGTGTGTTGTGTCTTTTGTGTGTGAAGAGTGCCTCTCTTTATATAGTGGAGAGGAGGAGGGAATGGAGGGCTCTCCTTGCTTCGAGCTATTCTTGGCGGGAATGAAACTTTGCACCACATGCAACCGCCGCTTGAAGATCGCTCCAAACCGCCCCGAGGAGAAAGGGTGGGAACGTTGGCGAAAAAATGCGCCGACCCGGATTAGGGTGGGCCGGCCCAGGCCTGATTTGGGCGGGCCTCCCGGCCCCGGCCTTCTCCTGTCGCGCGTTTTGTCCTTCAATTGTTGGGCCTATGATGGTGCATGGGCCAAATTGTGCGTGAGGGGTTTGGGACTCTTGATTGATTCTCTCCTTGGCGTCTTTTATTCAATACGCTTTCTAATTTATTTGGCGACTTTGTACCTGTTTCCACTCTTATACCTGCAAAACATAATTTCTACGAATACAAGTGGAACTAGGTTAGAAGTAAAGGTATATGTAACATAAGTTTGCTCCTATCTCATGAATTGGATAAAGGTTGGCGGTATAATATACTCGATAATGACCGCCAACACAGGTCCGGATCCCCGGTCAGGAAGTCAAGATGATGGCGTGACCTCGCCGTAGCCGCCACCAGGAGGCCCCACGACGGACCCCAGATCTGCAACCACTGAACAAAAAACTACGTATTTGATGTTTCTAGAACCACGGGAAAAACCATATCTAGCTAAATGGTGGATGTGATAAAAAGTGGTGCACCCTGGATGGAGACGAAGGTGAAGGCGAGGCAGACACCTGTGTCGAACCGCTCTCTACTCTTGTTTGGTTCTCAGAAGAGTTTGGAAGTGAGGAGAAGAGGGGAGAAGAGTAGTACTACTACTAGTATAGTTGGAGTATGGGAGAAGGAAGAGGCCAGAGAGATTGCGAGAGAAACAGAGAGAGACAATACTTATGTGTACCTAGTAGTACTACTGCAGAGTGTTCAGACACCATATGGCCCCATGGGCACCCGCCCGGTTAATAATGTACTCCATGGCCCCATGGCCCCATGGTTTTGCATCTTACTTATCTCCACACTAGTACTTCAAATTTGAAATGTTAACTCTTCAAATATTTGAAATTCAACTTTCAAATAATATCCACCAAAACGTGACAAAAGTAATACTTCGTTTCAAATTATAGTTCGTTTGACTTTTTTTACCTCAAGTTTGTCCACTCGTCTTATTCAAAAAATTTGTGCAAAAAGCAGTCAAGTTTAAGTCATTCTTAAAGAACATTTGATAATAAAGCTGCTACAACAAAAGAAGTGATATTTTGCATAAAATTTTGAATAAGGCAGTGGTCAAAGTTAGCGTTGAAAAAGTAAAAAACGACCTACAATTTGGAATGGATTAGCGTAAGAATACGAGTAGTTTGACACATCATTATTTTACAAAATCGTAGAAAGAAAAATCATCACATTTGGAGTTACGATGAGGGGAGAAAGACCAGTTACAAGTTGTAACCATAGATTAATAAAAAAGAAAAAGAAAAATTAGGGTTCTTGAGCCACGGAGGTCTCCGACATGGCGGCACACCGGCGTGCGTGGATGTCACCGGGAGATGAGGCCTCTAGCGGCGGGAGGACCACCACCGTGATCCCCGAGAGAACCTAGCGTTCCTATGTTTGCTATCGGATGAGCGGGGTTTAGGCGTTTACGAGTTTTGCGCGCCGACGGTGGCGGCGAGCACGGCGGAGCGGGGGAGCGACACTCCGGCCCGACGAGGACTGGCCGAGGTTAAATGGACGGGATGGAAAGCATAAACGCGGTGTAGGCGCTTTTGAAGACTTCGGGCGATGCGAGGGCCGGGTCCGAGAGGGGTTGCCGCCCGTGGAGAACGATTGAACGCGGCGGCGTGAACCCGGCGGACACGGCGGCGTTCAAGGCGCCGTCAGCGGCACACGGGCATAGCTAGCAACGCCCGAGGTGCTTGCGGTGGCCATGGCTGCATGGTCGCGGGCAGCGGTCATCGCAAACATGAATGAATATAACACGCAATTACCACATAATCATCCATCATGCACCAAAAGTAAGATAGATCACATAATGCAATGCATGGGTGCATTGTCGTCATCATCAACATATACATAGATTCATGCGAGTCCAGCGGCTTCTCATGGCCACCATGCTTGCACAAACAACACCGCTACACTCGTCACGGATCCTACACTCCTCATTTGTAGTACGAGGGAGTCTTCCGCCACGCTCCCTCCACCCACGGTCGATGGCGCCGCCACGTTCACGCCTTACGCACCGCGATGCCGTCTCGGCGAGGCGCCGGTTTGGCTAGAGGAGGAAGATGCGGCCTCACCGCATGGGGCACCACCGGTCGTCGTGCAAGGCCCCTTTACTTTGTCCGTGGAGCATTGCACGGTTCTCGGTCTTCCAGGGGCCATCGTCGCCGCCGTGTCGCACTCCACCTCCCGCAACACCTCTCGGGCATGGTCATCATCGGCGGCGGCGTTCCCACAGTAGAGTGCAAGAGCATGCACATACCGCGGCGAGTTCATGCCCCGAGTTGGCGGCTTGTTCGGCAAAGTCGGCGGCGGCGAGACCGTGCCATGGCCTTCCACGAACACGGCGGACATGCACGCTTCCGAAACGCCTCCGTGTTGCCAAACTTGGCGGTCGGTGATGAGACTTCAGCGAAACTCCGCAGCAGTAGTGCGGCGCCCCCGTTCGTCCGCCAGTCTAGCACCAGGTCGGCGGGATGCTCCATCCCACTAAGGCGCGGCGGCACACCTCTCGTGCGGGGTGCGGGTGGCCCTAAGATTCATGAGGCACTCCATAGGATGCTCTGCGGCCATGGTGACGCGGGCGCAATGAGCTCAAGCAACTCCCGTGGAAGGTTCTCCATGGCTCGGCGCAGCGGCACGGGTTTTCGCCGCGCTCTTGGTGCAGGGAAAAGGAAGATGAACAGCTTCGCGCTCGATAAAAATTGGTGGGCGAGAAAATGCGGGTTTTTAGTAGTACTAGTATGAGTGGGCGCGAGAGATGATGGGCGGACCCTCACCGGTGAAAGCAGCGCGATAGCGTAATTTAGGGCGGCGCTATTACTACCGACGCGACCTTTCCATATAGTACTAGTATAGTAGTACTATTTTTTTTTTCCATGAGGCGTGCTGATCATATCCACGCACCTTGCATGCGTATCCTACACACCTCATTTTGCCAACACGGTGCACGTCACGCCATCGTTCGCACGATGATAGCTTGTTGGTGGTTGGTTCGACCACCCAGTCAGCGGTGCTTTTCTCTCACAACAAATCAGCACCATCCGGCCCGACTAAGCGGTATTTTTCTCTCACAACAAATCACCTTGGATTCTAGAATCCTGTAGAAAAAAACAATGTAGAGTCTAGAAACTAAACTAAATTTAGTTTCTAGATTTAGTTAGTTTCTAAAACTTGGACATATTTCAATTGCATGTCCCTCATTTCACTCTTCATTTCAGCAAACAATCAAACATGCACACAAATTTGGAAAGCATTATAACACATGTATATTATACGAAGTATATCACAACCACGTTTTAGATTGCGCTATGAAATTGGCGGCGGCTGATTGCTCGGTCACTATTGCCGCTATAAGCGGCGCTATGGTAGCGCTATAGCGCTATTTGCAACGTAAGCGTCGAGCATGCGGTTCACGCAATAAGCGCCCATTTGTAGCACGCTATTTGTTTCGAAAAATAGGAAATCGGGACAAGTATATAATTATAATCGATAAGTGATAATTTGAGTAAGTGATACCGATAACCATATAATAAAGTTCTTATCCTCAAAGCAAACAACCATAAAAGCATCAAGTCAAGTACATAAGCAAACAACCGTAAAGTTCTTGAAATCACTCAATCACTAACAATTGGTTTGGGGGTGATCACTTTGTCAACAACACCACAATAGCGCACTATGACACTATTTGAGCTTAGCTAAGCTTGAATAATAGCACCAAAAATTGCAATTGCATAGCGCGAGCTTCTCTATCGGCGTTATAGCGCCTATTTAAATCGTGGGTCACAACTAATAAAACACATCTCAGTATCAAAGTTTGTTCGATTAAATAAATATCATTAGATTGATTATGAGATGTGTATTTTTAATAAATAATTAATCGACCATCTAGAGATCGAGGTAGCTATCCATCCGCATAAGATCGGTCGATCAAACAAACTATTATTATTTATGTTATGAAATAAATATCATTAGATTGATTATGAGATGTATTTTTTTAATAAATTAATCTGAATGTGATCAATAGAGTAGTATTTAGTACTCCGTCGTACCATAAAAAAATGCAATTCTTGTTTCACGAGAAGTCGGTGTATTCAAGCTGTCGGCAATTATATATTAAAATATATTAATATTTTACTAAGTAATTAGTATTATCGGAAAGATCTTTAAGTCTAGTTTTTTAATAAATTTATTTGGAGATATAAATGTTGCACGTAAAATGTCCACTTTTTACTTCGACAATCCTTGTTTGACCGTCTGTCTTATTCAAAAAGTTTTTAAATTTTTTTGTTATGACTTGTTTTATCGTTAGAGATGCTTTCATAATAATTTATTTATTTTATTAGTTGGATAAATATTTAAAATAAGGCGAATGATTAAACAAAAATTGTAGAGGTCAAAAAACAAACTTTTATTTGTGGGACGGATGGTGTATTTTCTATAAACGTAGTCAAAGGAGAAAGTTTGATCGGCACGCTTCCCATTGTTGCAAGCTTTTTGGAGCAGAAGAGGGAGTACAAATTTGGTCAAACATACTTGTACTACTCACCGTTTCTATGGACACGAAACCCATAGTTGCATGTTTTGTGGAGCGGGGGCAAGCCCGAGCACGACTTGAGTTGGGAGTGGAGAGGGATGTGTTGCACCGACGACATCACTCTTTCTTTTTACGAGCACGGTAGAGCGGGATGCCGCGTGTTGCCTTTGTTTCCAAAACATGACCGTAGAGACGGTTATTTTTTTTGTAAACACATGTGTAGAGATGGGAACCAACTCTTTTTTTTGTAAACACATAGTTCCTTTTGTAGTATTTTGTTTCTTAGTATTATAAAAAAATCCAATTACGTTGACCAGGGTTGGTTGCCCCGGCGAACCGTCCGCCGGTTCGGCTTGGAAGTTGGAACGCACACCTCCCATTTGTTCTCCGAGGAGGAGCCATTTCATAGATGTAAATACTTGTTGGCGGTCACCAACGACATTTTTTTAACGTCAACATTCTACCAAAAAGGGGGTGGAACTACACCTTACTACACACATATACATTTATTATTGACATACTTCCACTTGTAGTGTCCAAATTATTATTGTGCAGATTTATATAAGAAACAAGTGGAAAATGCACCAAAAGGCCCCTCCACGGAAAGCGCATTCTGCTTGAACATCAAGCCCAAGGGAGAAGCAGACCAAACACGCAAAAGCGGGCCGAGCAAACATCACCATACAACTTTTCGGGCCCAACAACGCCACACCTCGCGAAGCCGAATTTTCTTGGGACCCGGGGGTGCGCGCGCCACGCAGTGCGGCGCACCCACCCCGAGGCGGTTCGGGCCTAGGTTTGGCGAGGCGGTTTGTTACCTTCCATAACTAAGCGTTGCCGGCGTTGGTTGGTCGGTTCAAGCAGATTTGGAAGGTGTCCAAGGACGGTTTTGGCTCCTTCCATATGGAGAGGGATGTTTTCCAAAGAGCCCCCTCTCCTCTACCTATAAAAGGAGACCCTCTCCCTCTCCTTAGACACACACCTCACAATGTAGCCTCTCTCTTCTTCTTCTTCTTCTTCTTCTTCTTCTTCTTCTCCCATTCTTCTTCTTCTTCTTCTACTTCTTCCTCCTCCTAGTAGTATTAGTAGTTTAGGATGTGGAGCTAGGCAAAGCTACCAAGGAGGGCTTGGCTCCTTGGAAGATGGATACGGGAATAAATCTTTCTATGGTATTCTTCCAAAGCCTTGCTCTTATCTTATCTTGGTTGTGCATTAGGATTAGAGTCTTCATGTTATTTCTATACCTCATGATTTATCTTATGATCTAACATGTTGTTCTTGACATGATCATGACACATGAACTAGTCTATAGTTTTTATGTTGTGATATCGTCATATAGAACTTTATGCTTAAACCATTCATGCAATATAATTGGGTAGTGTCGGGATTGTCTTTGAATGGCGGTTCGTTGTGTCCTTCGGGGCTTGCTCGTGTCCTATTCCGTCCATCCGTAGGGTGGGGGCCATGGGGACATGAGTAGTGTCCTAGTATGCGGACGTGGTGTCCGGATGCGGTATCCTTCGAATATGAGTGCATGCCACGGTTGAGGGGTAGGCGGCTTGGTCGTGACAAGCCTTGTCCGTCCCTTTGAAATCCCCACGTTCGTGTGTGCTATAGGAGTTAAGTAAATGCCTTCCTTTAGGGCGGATGCTCGGGAGGTCTCCCTGTCCATTTCATTCTCGGCTCCGACCTCCTGCTCATGCGTGTTGCCCGACTATCAAGCTGGTTCTATGCACGACCATGACTAGAATCTATATGCTCCACTTAGGTCTTTCTTTATTCCTTATTTATCTTTATCCTTGAGTTTGGCTTGAGTGAGTGTGTCAAGTTATCCCTTTACCGTTCCTTTATATCCCCTGTTATGAGCATTGGTCCATTACATAGTCATGTTATCCTGTTCATGTCTCTATTAGATCCTTTTCCACCATGCCTTCCTTTGGGAAAATATAAATAACGATACCTCGAATACTTAGGGTGAAATGCTACAATGATAGATCCGTGCGCTTGCGGATGAATATCTTCTTAGGCAAGATCTATCACCGTTGATGTACCTAGTGTTATCACCGACACGGTGGTTTCACTTAGGAATGTCAACGGCGCATTTAGCGCCCGTTATTAGAGATGGGTTCTAAACCTATTTCTAGTGATTGCGCTTAAGAAATGCAACAAGCATTTCGGCGGATTCTTGGGAAGGCGTTGATTTTTATAAGGCATCTCTTAGAACATGTTCGTCATGATAATATGCATGTGTAGTGACCTTTGTTCATAACAGGCTTATCTAAAAAAAAAAAAATCTTTTATATATATATAAAAAAACTCTTATAAAAAATCTTATAAATAAAAAGCAAGGACTTGTTATCAAGTTAGTATGTACCTTCGGGTATTCTTGTCGCAAACCATTTCGGTGGAGACTAAGAAGAACAAAGGGGCACGCGATGCTTGAAAACATGGGGGCTAGATCATTAAGAAAACTTCGATGCTCTTGGGCGGAGGAACGCACTCAAAAAGGAGACCACGACTTTGCACACTTGACTTTTTTTCACGAAAGTCCCGGCGTGTGAGGGAAGATGGCGAGAATATCAAGTTCCACGTACAAGGGTATCATAAAAAAAAAAGGAAGAGAGATGAATAAGAGATTAGCCTCCCCTTGCTATAAAAAAAAAAAGAAAAAAAAGAGTTGAAATATATATATATATATAGAAAAAAAGAAGAGCGAAAAAAAAGAGAAATAAGAGGAGAGAGGAGCAGGTTGGCCCCATATGGTCAAAGTAAACAATGAAGACACTGACTCCACCCTTCATTGCTTCCATGTAAGCAAGAAGGGATCTTTTCTTTCCCAAGACCTTGTTGCACCACGGGTGAGTTTGGTACGCCTCCCTCTACTACGGTGTGAGGAAGTCATTACCAAATCAAGATCATCACGCTACCCGATACAACAATTATGAACTCTATCCTCATTTTGCCGGTCAAGTACACTCAGTACGCAAAGGTCCAAAAAGGGGTAAAAAAAAAAATATAGAAGAGAGAAGGAAAGGAGGAACGTCCTCCTATATACCTTTGTGACCACTAAGGCCCATGGTCCATATACACTACCCGTGTGTATCACCTAAGCCTTGTGGCCCGCCTCGAGATGGATCATCAAGCTACCACCGTGAGAGTTTCAACACCTTGCCTTTATGCATGGTTGGTACACACACACAGGTACGCAAAGGTAATTGATCACCAATTCTTTTTACTCATACTTATCTCCATATAAAGAATCTATGTTATTTCATGGAGATAAAGCAAGGCTAGACTTTTCATTGTATCTTTATCTTAGCCTTGTTTGAGTTTGAAAAGTTTGGTGAAGCTCTTTTGTCCTCCCTTTATAATAAATTCCAAAAAATATATAATAATAATAATAATAATAATAATAATAATAATAATAATAATAATAATAATAATAATAATAATAATAATAATAATAATAATAATAATAATAATTCTTGAACACTTAGCTTGCTCGAAATGCTCCTTTCGCATATGCTTTGAATTTTGGTAATCACGGAGGATGGTAAGTCCACTCGTGAATCTACCATCTACTAACCATGCAGGAAAAGTTAAAGAGCACGGAGGCGAAACCCCGATCCGATGAGCATTGAGTTAGCTTGGGGAGGACCTAACAAGGTAATGAGAAACCTACACTCTCATCCTCTGTCCATTACCTTCCAAAAAAAAAAAAAAAAAGAAATGTGTTTTATAAAAATATTTTATTTAAACAAAAATATTTACTACACAAAAATCTATAAGTAAATATTTTCAAAAAAAACTAAGAAAAATATTTTTCTAAATAAAACATATTTTACAAATAAATTTTTAGTATATATAAAAAAAATTATTATAATCATTTTGTTAAGCCTTTGCAATGCCTTTATCTCTATTGGATGAATCTTGTTATCAATTCATGCTTCCTCTTTCTATATTGGCATGTATGGTTTAGAAGTTTTGGTTATTCGAATGATCATACTTCCATAGACTTTTTGAATTGAGCATGGTGCTTAGGTCAAAAAGCCTACCCTAATCGATTAGACATGGAGTCGAGTTTGATTATTGAATCGAGAGTGCTAGTGTAGAATTTGGTCGACCATATGGACTAACCCCTACAGGGAAATTATCAAATTCAAGAGGGTAAGTCCAAGAGATGACAATGGAGATCAGAAGTTGTTTGGTGAACCAAAAAAAAAAAAATAATGATAACGATAAAATAAAAATAAATAAATAAT
The DNA here is from genome assembly GCA_015847255.1 of Hyparrhenia diplandra. Classification (NCBI taxonomy): domain Eukaryota; kingdom Viridiplantae; phylum Streptophyta; class Magnoliopsida; order Poales; family Poaceae; genus Hyparrhenia; species Hyparrhenia diplandra. Next base: position 203,978 of record JADLZK010013351.1, read on the forward strand.
AATAATAATAATAAAACCTTTGAAACCCCAAGAATGGTTGTCCCGCTCTTCCAAGATCATCACAAGACAAGCTTGGGGGAGTCTCATAGCACGCTCAAAAGACGATGTTAATCAAAGATCTATTCATAGCGTTCACAAGCTAGCAACGTTCATAAACCGAAGGTAAGTCAAAAAGCTAGCTTGGGGAGGACTCCCACAAAGGTAACTCGTATCTCACATTCCATTCGGTTATTTTCTTATCTTATATGAATGATGAGGTATGAGAATAAAAATAATAATAATAAAAAAAGAGGGGAAGAAGAAAGAGAGAGAGGAGATTTATTCCACTCCATATATATGTGTTGCTAGAAATGTTTTAGTTCTACCCCCGTTGAAATGATGAATAGTTGCTCTGTCTTATGTTTCTCCCGTGCCTAGTTTATAATTCGAATTTCTCTAAAGTTTGGGTTTAGTGGCTAAGTCTAAAAACTCATCTGAGAAAAAAAAAAAAAAAAAAACCTAATTCATGTGGGTTGCATAAGCTCTATCTAGTCTAAGTTGTTGCCAAGTATGATATGGTACAAATGGATTTGCTATGATTTCGTCCAAAAAGAGACACTTGACATCCGGGAATCTAATTTGAAAGAAAAGAGAAATGATATGGGCTACGCTAAAAAAAAGAAAAAAAAAGAAAAGGAAAAAAAAGAGAGAAAAAGAGATGAAAAATGGACATGTGTCCAGGGGCGAGTAGAGCCCACATCTCAAAAAAAAAAAAGAGAGGAAATAAAAGACAAAAAGTCTAGGGAGCGGCGAGAGCCCACCTCTCCAAAAAAATATATATATATATAGCAATAAAGCCCATACTTTCTTGAAAAAAATAAAATAGAACTTAAATAAATAAATCTGGATGAGAAAGAAGTTAATCAAAAGGATGAATGAAAAGTATTTCTGTTATAACTTAGTTCTATTTGGCAACCGCCCAAGGCTTAGAGAAAAGCTAAAAAGCCCCGCTACGATGAAAGGTAATAAAAGGGTGAGTAAGGGCATGCCATTTTATTCAAACTCTAGTAGAAAATCTTATTATAACCCCGGCACTTGTGAAACATAATCGGCATAGTAGCAACTCTGATCAACAACCGAGTACTTATCTTTGCTCGAGGACACGCAAAGGGTAAGCTTGGGGAGTTTGTTGACGGTCACCAACGACATTTTTTAACGTCAACATTCTACCAAAAAGGGGTGGAACTATACCTTACTACACACATATACATTTATTATTGACATATTTCCACTTGTAGTGTCCAAATTATTATTGTGCAGATTTATATAAGAAACAAGTGGAAAATGCACCAAAAGGCGCCTCCTCGGAAAGCGCATTCTGCTTAACATCAAGCCCAAGGAAGAAAGCAGACCAAACACGCAAAAGCGGGCCGAGCAAACATCACCATACAACTTTTTCGGGCCCAACAACGCCACCTATTTGAAGCCCGAATTTTGAAGGACCCGGGGGTGCTTGGCGCCGCCCACTTGTGCGGCCGCACCCACCCCCGAGGCGGTTCGGGCCTGGTTTTGGCGAGGCAGTTTGTTACCTTCCATAAGCGGGCGTTGCCCCGGCGTTGGTTGGTCGGTTCAAGCAGATTTGGAAGGTGTCCAAGGACGGTTTTGGCTCCTTCCATATGGAGAGGGATGTTTTCCAAAGAGCCCCCTCTCCTCTACCTATAAAAGGAGACCCTCTCCCTCTCCTTAGACACACACCTCACAATGTAGCCTCTCTCTTCTTCTTCTTCTTCTTCTTCTTCTTCTCCCTTTCTTCTTCTTCTTCTTCTACTTCTTCCTCCTCCTAGTAGTATTAGTAGTTTAGGATGTGGAGCTAGGCAAAGCTACCAAGGAGGGCTTGGCTCCTTGGAAGATGGATTCAGGGAATAAATCTTTCTATGGTATTCTTCCAAAGCCTTGCTCTTATCTTATCTTGGTTGTGCATTAGGATTAGAGTCTTCATGTTATTTCTATACCTCATGATTTATCTTGTGATCTAACATGTTGTTCTTGACATGATCATGACACATGAACTAGTCTATAGTTTTTATGTTGTGATATCGTCATATAGAACTTTATGCTTAAACCATTCATGCAATATAATTGGGTAGTGTCGGGATTGTCTTTGAATGGCGGTTCGTTGTGTCCTTCGGGGCTTGCTCGTGTCCTATTCCGTCCATCCGTAGGGTGGGGGCCATGGGGACATGAGTAGTGTCCTAGTATGCGGGACGTGGTGTCCAGGATGCCGGTATCCTTCGAATATGAGTGCATGCCACAGTTGAGCGGGTAGGCGGCTTGGTCGTGACAAGCCTTGTCCGTCCCTTGAAATCCCTCCACGTTAGTGTGTGTCTTTGTAGGAGTTCGTAAATGCCTTCCTTTAGGGCGGATGCTCCGGGAGGTCTCCCCGTCCATTTCATTCTCGGCTCCGACCTCCCGCTTATGCGTGTTGCCCGACTATCAAGCGGTTCTATGCCTGACCATGACTAGAATCTGTATGCTCCACTTAGGTCTTTCTTTATTCCTTATTTATCTTTATCCTTGAGTTTGGCTTGAGTGAGTGTGTCAAGTTATCCCTTTACCGTTCCTTTATATCCCATCTGTTATGAGCATTGGTCCATTACATAGTCATGTTATCCTGTTCATGTCTCTATTAGATCCTTTTCCACCATGCCTTCCTTTGGGAAAACATAAATAACGATACCCTGAATACTTCCGGGTGAAATGCTACAATGATAGATCCATGCGCTTGCGGATGAATATCTTCTTAGGCAAGATCTATCACCGTTGATGTACCTAGTGTTATCACCGACACGGTGGTTTCACTTAGGAATGTCAACGGCGCATTTCTGGCGCCGTTGTTAGAGATGGGTTCTAAACCTGTTTCTAGTGATTGCGCTTAAGAAATGCAACAATACCCTACAAGCAAAGAACGGGCGGGAGGGCAGGGCAGCCGGCGAGGTCACAAGAAGCGTAAGGAGGGCGCGGTGGTGAAGCCGGCTAGTCGACGATCGAAGAATCACGGAAAGGCCACGCAAGAAGGCAAGGCAAGATGACGCGGCGGCGACGACTTGCTTCCTTTTGATCTCGCCCGATGATCCGGCCTGACGAGATCTTCGTGCACCTTCGCAAGGAGCCCGATGGATTTCTTTCTCCATGGCTCTACTTGTACATTCGTCAAGTTCCGCCGGAAGTTGCGGATCCTCTTCACCGATCGCGGCGACATGATCCGGCTCGTGTCGCTCCGTCGGCTTCGTAATCTACAGCGGGGGGCGACCACGCCTGGAAGTCCTCCGAGCCGTGGAGCAATTGGAGAAGCGCTTCCTCGAGGCTGGTCATCCGAGGCCATATGCTACGAGGGGATGCAGAAGTTGATGGACACGGGCGGTGGGCAGGTCGTCGGCTGAAGGAAGACTCCGTACCTGATCCCGAGGGGTTGGCTCGTCAAGCAAGCCAAGGACGCCGGGGACCCCGCTTGGCTTACTTGGCGATGCTAAAGTTCGCTGAACCCACGGACCCCGACGCGCTGGTCTTCGCTCCATGGAATCGCCGCGGCGCCCGGCCCGGGCCTTGACGGCCGGTGGGAGGGCCTTCTCGACACACGTGCGCACCAAAGGTCAAGCGGGGCCTCGAGACATTGTGCCCGTGGCCCAAGGTTTCCTTACCGCGACGGGCGGGGGGTCACACTTTCGCCACGGATAGCCACATCCGTACATGACCGGAGGATGCAAGAGGTATGGGCCCGAGCCCGTCACCCCCAAAGTCGCCCGGCATCGCAGCGCCGGTGCCGCATCATGCATGAGTTCGACCTCCGGACGCGGGGCCTTAAGAGTACGGTAATGTACGCCGCCGGGGATGTGAGATCGATGACGACGCGCGCCCGGCCGGCGGCCAGCGGCGGCGGCGCTACGGAGCGATTGATTTGATATCATTAGCTAGTTCTTCAACTTTATTTGATAGTATATATTGTAATGTAGTATATACTACTACTTGTGTTTACATTATGTTGAACGTAATATTTATTATATTGTACTACTACTCCTATGTGTGTTTATGTCTTCCTTATGTTGAACGTAATATCTTCTTGTGACCATCGGTTGTTTTTGTCAGCAACCGGCCGGAATTGGTGGGCGGAAGCAGCAATCAAATGCGGGTGCGCGTCCGGTGGGCAGAGAGATCGAGGGATGACATGACCCTTGAAACGTGCTACAACGCAATTTAGGGCGGCGCCATTTACTACCGACGCAGCATTTTTTTCATAGAAATAATACTTACGTTTCCTAATTAAACTAGAGTCTACTGTATAATTTTGTTTCCATGAGACATGCACACACCTTTGCATGCGCATCCTTTGCGTATCCTACACACCTCGGTGCAAACCGGGCGCCTTGGCCCGCTGTCGCCCCGGTTGTTATCGACCGATCGGTCTTGATCAGTGAGGCACCGATTGATGGGCCAGTCGAGGACGAAGGACGGACGGGATGCGAGCCCTTGTTCATGCACACACGAAACTGTCGAGTCAGCGCCTTCCCCGGCTCCTCACACATCCCGTCGGCAAGGCGAGTGGGACCTCATGGCATGGCAGCCTTTGACCTCCGCGTGCATGCGTGATCGTGATCGTGCGAAGCGGCTTCCATCAAACCGACAAGAAAGCAATCACACATGCACACATGTAGTATTATATGTACGGTTATCACAACTAATAAAACGCATGTCAGTTTTCATCATCACTGATGCCTGTCATGGCGAGGCACCATTTGGGCTATAGAGCGGGTCATATGCCACGATCATATGCGCCTCCAAGTCGCCCAACCGAAAATTCCATAATGTGTACAGTACTATGGATGTTCTTCCGCGTCCCAGCCGTCGCCTGATGGTTGCCTTTGATCTCCCGCAACACACCTATCGGGCGCAGATCAACGTCCGCAAAGACGGTGTTACATTGCCCCGAGTAAGAGCATATTTGGCGTTTCATGCCCCGACCCGACAGTGGCACGCCGGCGTGATCGCTAAAAGATGACCGGAAGCCGGCACAATCAAGTAGACCTTCTGGGGCGAATCTACACTCGCCGATGTTCAACATTCGAGGGAGGGCTACACTCTCACGAACTCCGGTGATCGGGTAGCCTATGGTGTGCGGCGTGCGACGTCCGTGTGGGTTGGGCGAGGAGTCGGCACGGCACATCGCATGCCACCCAATCACCGGCGTTCACGAGAGTGGATGTAGACTACAACGCTACCGACTTGCCAAAGAAAGACTATGTTGACGTTTCTTAACGCACACGATAAATCCGCAAGCGCCGCGGAATTGTCGTTGTAGCTTTCACCCGGAAATATTCGGGGTATCGTATTTTCCACGAGGGGAACGGATGTACTCTCTCCTAACTAGTTCGCCCAAGGACACTCACGGCCAAAGATGGGGAGGATTAGCGAGAAAGATCCCTACACCTTTAGTGTCTATGGTTAGCCAGTCTCCAGAGCTACTTGTTCACTTCGGGCACCGGCCCACGCCCAAAGGACAGTGTCCCAGGCAATTAGCTCTACGACACCCGAACGTGGGGGATTTCAAAGGGATGGACAAGGCTGGTCACGACCAAGCCGCCTACCCCCTCAACCGTGGGATGCACCGCGCCAAAAGGAAAAAACCGCTAGCCCAAACACCACGTCTACGCTAGTGATTATCACTCTAGTGTTTGCCAGGTTCCCCGGTCAAAGGGTTCCACCACTAGAGTTCCGCCCCCGAAGGAACGACTACCGATCCCGCCAACAAGTAGATAAATCGTGGATAAACAAAAGAGAATAAAGATTATCAGAACCGTGGAAGCTTACTTAGCCAAGATCCCGTTAAGGAGCCAAGTCTGAATCCACCGAGGTACAAGGTTGGGGAGACACCGACAAGTCCGGCGCTTCCCCGCTCTCAGCCCTTCACATCTCTCCTCCGCCGATCTCTCTACTACTAATGAGAGCCTAAGCCCATTGGAGTGAAGGGGTAGAGTAGAGGGGAGAGCTCTCTTAGAGGAGAGGGAGAGACTCTTCCTTGGAATGGTGTGTGTGTTGAATGAGGGGGAGAGGGCCTCCTTTTTATAGGTAGAGGAGAGGGGGCTCTTTGGAAGATGGCCATCCCCACATGGAAGGAGCCAAAACCGACACTGGGAACACCTTCCTAATTTGCTAAACCGACCAACCAACGTCGGCAACGCTAGTTTTGGAAGGTAACAAACCGCCTCGCCAAACCTAGGCCCGAACCGCCCGGGGCCGGTGCGGGCACACCAGTGGTGCTTGCGCGCACCCGCCCGGGCTCGGATCGGGGCGGGCCTGGCAGGCGGTGGCGTATTTGGGCTAGAAAAGTTGTGTGGCGGTGTTTGCTCGCCCGATTACGCGTGTTTGGTCCATTTCTCCCTTGGACTTGATGTTCTTGAAATGCGCTTTCGGGGAGGCGCCTTTTGGTGCATTTTCCACTTGTTTCTTATATAAATCTGCTCAATAATAATTTGGACACTACAAGTGGAAATATGTGAGTAATAAATGTATATGAGTATAAAATGTATAGTTTTACTCCTTTATGGTAGTAAGTTGACGGGAAAAAATATGTCGTTGGTGATAGTCAACAAACTCCCCGCCTTACCTTTTGCGCGTCCTCGAGCAAAAAAAGATAAGTACTTGGTTGTTGATCGGGAGTTGTGTTGACACATATTAATGAATACTTTTAATTGCCAATTAAACATGGAAAAGGACTAAAATATAAAATAGATAATCTTATTAGGGGTTTATGCTAATGATTTCCATGAGTTTTGGTAGAGTTGTGATTTTGCGAGGGACTTAACAGAAAACGGTAGAATTCGTGAGCGCAATCCAACTCCGGAACGAAGTCTAGAAGGCTCCTCGGGAATACACCCGGCGTGAACGAAACTTAACACCCAAGAAAACATTATCTAGAAGACTCCGAAGCCATGACGCGTCGCGGGACCCGGGGTGGGACCCACCCCGGGCCGGCCGGCCTCCCCCCGTTAGGCCGCTCGGCCCGCCCCCTCGGCCAAGCAAGCCCCGCTTCGAAGCTTCTCCAACCGCCTCTAAGACGCAATCTAATCCGGCTCGTTTAATGTCGGTTTGATCCGAGGGCGACGGTGGAGTACGAGATGTATCTAAGTCCAACACGGGCACCTCCTTCGGACTATATAAGCAGCCCCAAGGCGCCCCCAAGAGACATCATCTCCTCATTAGCTATCGGCGAGAGAAAAATCTAGGGTTTCATATTAGAAGAGAGAGAGGTCCCTCTAGTTGTCTAGTTCATCTAGTTCTAGTTCTAGATCTAGTTCTTCTAGTTCATCTAGTTGTAAGATCAAGGAGAGAGGAGCGGAGAAAGCTGGAGATCCGGACTGTCGGATCTTCATCAACATTGTACATCTACAAAGCAACTAGTTCGTCTTGACAATCTCCGGGTTCTTCATTTATTATTTCTATTTATTCGTTTAATTACTTTCGGTTCTTACTTTACTATATTTCTTTGGATCTCCGCTCGTATTGAGTGCTCTAGTTATCGTACGTGGCTAGAGTAGTAATCGATAGTGTAGCGTGGTGTCTAGACTAGAGTTTACGAGTTTGCGCCCAATCCCACGGTTAGTTGTGGTAGCCCGGGGGGTGACACCCCTGTCGGTCTTTGTAATCCACCACGTTCGGGTTGGTGATTCGTAGAGAGCTTTTGGCGGCCTTCCCCGATCACCCTTTCCCAGTCTTTTTCGAGGATCGGGGACGGTACCGTTGCTCGACGTAAGTAAAGTAGAGTGAGCCTTTGATCATATAGATCTCATTAGAATACTTAGAAAACTTAACCCTCTCTTCCCACATCATTACCATTATTATCTTAAGGCGTTCTAAACCTTTCTAGTACACTTCACGTTCCCCGTGGAAAATCGATACTCGGAATACTCGGGTGAAAGCTACATCGGTATCCGTGCGCTTGCGGATTTCTCTCGTTCGCGTTAATTTATACCAACAAGCTTTTACGGCGCCGTTCTTGCGGGAACGGTAGTTGTGCTAGTTAGAACCACGATCGTCCTTTTACCTTTTTACCTTTTTTTCCCTTCTACCTTTCTTTCCTTTTACCCCTACCTATACCACATGGATTTCACTCCTATCATTAAATTCTTTGCTCCAAAGGGCGACATGTTGGAGCCTCCATCATCTTCACACCCTATTCTTACAGATGGCTATGAGCTTCGCCCTGCTCTTATAGCCATGGTTCGGGAGCAATCCTTCTCCGGGTTAGCACATGAAGATCCATACACCCACCTTAGAGATTTTTGAGCAGTTGTGTTCTTGCCGGAATATTCTGGCATGACACAAGAGACCATTAAATGGAAATTATTTCCGTTCTCCCTTGAGGGAAGAGCGAGAAAATGGTATGCTCACTCTATAGGAAACGTAAATGGAGATTGGGATGAACTTCGAGACAAATTTTGTCTTGCTTTCTTTCCTCTTTATAAAATCGCTGACCTTAGAATAGAAGTTCTTACATTTAGACAAAAAGAGAAGGAGACTCTAGGAGCAGCCTGGGCTAGATTCACAAGCCTTACCAATTCGGGCCCAAACCTTTCCTTGCCTGACCATGTCCTGCTCTATCACTTTTATCGCGGTCTTAACAAGGAAGCTGCTCTGCATCTCGACATCACTTCAGGAGGATCATTCTCACATAAACTAGTTAGTGAGGGAAAAGCCATTCTTGAGAAAATCCTTGACAACACTCCCTACACTAACGTTTTTGATGAGTTACCCGAAAAAGAAGTCGAGCCAAGCCCCGAACAACAAGAGGAGACACACGCAACCAAATCTAAAATTCCTATAATATCTTCTAAAGATTTGGTTGCCATAGAATCTTCTACTATGGAAACACATCACACTCTAAACACTTTAGAGAGTGATGAATCCCATCCTTCCATCGAGGTTGATCTTTTTTGAAAATTCTAGGAATGCCTCGAATTTATCATTTAGAATGCATCCACCTAAGAGACCTCCAAGTGAATATATTTCAAATTCTTTTGAGGAGGAGTCTCTTAGAAAATGTTCTCGTTCCTACAAAGGATATCGGGAGGAATTCTATGATGGCATGTCTAGTGATGCCATAGGAGAGCCAAGCTACCTAGAAGGCGATCTTATTTTCTCCCCTTCCATGCCTAGACAAGATTACATATTCGAACCCATTTTCGGACCCATCCTTAACCCCGATGAATCCTGTACTCTCTTTCCCTTGAGACCCTTGAGGGCCCTAAAAATTCATCAAGACAACCTAAATATAGGAGCCATCAAGACCACCGGGAAGACCAAGAAGAGCGACAACAATGGCTAGAGGATAATAAAGAGTTATATGCTACAGCCGTTGAATGGATGGACGAGACCTTAGATGAGATCGACACGAGAGACACCACTCCAAGAGAAACTTTAGATATCTATGACAAATCAACCTTGGAGTTTGAGAAGAAGGATGACATCAATGAGCATGGAAGCTACTACATAGACACTTCATCTAGTTCATGCTCACATGAGAAACTTCCCGAACTACCTAGTCTCTCTAGTCTAACCACTCTCAAGACGTACAACCCCCTCGTGCTCTTGCCTCCTTTAGATTTTGAGAGGGTGATTGTAGATGCGTTCATCTATAATAAATATTCTAGATCTCGTGGTCATGAATCTTGATATAGGTGGTGTTGAAGGGAGACCACTTCACTATCTTAAGTAGCTTTCAAAAGGTTTCCTAAGGAAGAGCTTGTGTCCTAAAATAAGAATTCTTGAGATAGAACATGAGTCTTTACTTTTCCTTGTGATATGAGTATATAAATATACATGTGAAAATATTCCTTCGGGTGTTTCTGTCACTAATCATTATAGGATTGGAGTGAAAAGAATCTTTTGTTGGACTAACCCCTGTAGGAAATAAGACACTCTCAAATAAGCTTGGGAAGGTCGAGATGAGCTCACACTGAGATGAAGCAAGACACAAGGACTTCTACAAGATGTTCAGTGCCATCATGCTCCAAATATTAAAGGTAACATCTTGAGGTAAGTCATAGAACCTTCTCTTTATCATGGCTTACTCATAAAGTCAAACATGTTAGAGTTACAACTTTGCTTGATTCTACCTCGATGATCTCAACATGTTTAGCTCTATAATTTGTTCTTCACACCACTCACTTGATCACTCATCATTCATGTTACAATTTTAAATGCTACTTTCATGCTTGGTGTGCGATCTTGTCACCTTTGTCATAAATAAATAGAACACATGATGTTACCATGTTTAGATGTGCCCAAGGTTAGAGTAAGATGAATAAAGTTTTGGTTCTATTGGTGTTTTCCCACCAATAGAGCCCATGCACGTGATCTCTACCTTGTCTATGCAAGCAGGACACACTTTGCGCAAAAATGTGGAGGAGTTCCGCCACTTCTCCAAAATTCCACAAGTGAATGTCCCGACCTACGACATGCACCTTTGAGCAAGGAACATGGGTGATGCCATCCTACTAGGAGATGCAAAGCTGTCAAGATCGGATGAAGCACTCAAGGAGTGATCAAGCAAGATTTGAAGGACCAAGAGGGGTTGACACCTCCACAATTGTCTACCTCACTCCAACATCGCTAAGAGACTAGGTGAATACCTAGCTTGGGGAAGGGCATCCTCCATTTATCAAGCCCAAGAAGAACAAGACGCGGAGACGCTACGAAGAAGAAGCAGCATGGGGAAAGAAAGAATCATCACCTACTAAAGAGGACAACAAGAGTACACCTTCGGAAGACCTACCGCTACCCGCGTCACCAAGCCCGAACAAACACCATCGGCTACCTCATCTACGCCACTCGTCGAGATCATTGAAGACATCATACCGGACCACGACATTCGACGAGGCGTCGAGAGATGACAAACACGCCATGGGAGTAAGTACTCAAAACTCTCATCGAGAAGTAACTTCGATATTTATACGCATATTTATTTTCTGCAAAGCATATTTAAATTAGCATATTTCCTTTAGCATATTTACTTTCCTACACCTGCATTAGAAAAGACCATAAATATGTTGTTGCATTTGCATCTGTTTATCTTTAAGCCCCATGTAAGCACTCCTTACTTTGTGGTGGCACAAAAATAAAAAATAAAAAAATATATATTGCATTCATATGTTTTTGCATCATCATCCTTTTGCATAGAAAAATTTTCAAAAATATGTGGGCACATGAAGGTCCATGCTTTTATAGAAAAACCAAAAAAAAGAAGTGAGCACATGAAGGCTCACAACATGTTCCTAGAATTTGTTCCTTCGGGTATGTGGAATTAATATTTGCGGGGAGAATATTTAAGGAAGACCCGATGACGAACAAGCTCCAAGGAGGAATCAAAGGACTACTTCAAGATCCAGCTTGGGGAGAGCACCCCCAGATTATCACGATAAGTATCACTATCCTATCCATTTTAATATTAGCTAGTTATATATGTTTGCTTTGCTAGATTTAATTGGTCATAATTAGAGTCTTAGTTTGTTAGAGTCTGAATAAATCTTTGAGAGTACGCTAGTTGGCTTTTCTCTTTAATGATCTTGTTGGCATATGCTAAGGAAATGATGAATAGTTGCTCCGCCATAGTTCCTCTTAAAAGTACTTACATTTCGGACTTAGATTCTCCCAAAGCTTTAAATGCTTAATTTGCTCTAAACCCAACACTGTGGGAAGCACATGCTTAATCGAGTCTTAACGTTGAAGGATAGATTCATGAAAAGTTGAGCTGCTATTTATCATATTCCTAGAGATACTTGATTCTGGTTTTATCTTTTGAAAATCATAAAAATACTACATGATGAGTTCCTTAGTTATGACCCTTAAGAGTCTATCATTATCATTCACATCAAGATCATCCCACTCCACCAAATACATTTGCTTCTAACCCAGAAGTACGCATCCTCAAACTCCACTAGCCACTAGCCATGTTATGAAAAATAAGCTCTTGCAATTTTGGATATGTCTCTCTCAATGTTTTTATGTCAATTAGATCTTTGGGCTACATTCAAAAAAAAAAAAAAAAAAGAGAGAGAGAGAAAAAAGTGAGATGAGAGAGGGAGAGCAAAGGACAAGTGTCATACTAGGTGAGAAGGGCCTACCTCCCTAATAATAAATTTTAGAGATGAATAATGGACACGTGTGTCAGGGTGAGTAGGGCCCACATCTCTAAGGAGAGAGAAAAAATGGACAAAGTCAGGGGCAAAGCCCACCTCTCCAAGAATGGATAGCCCAGGTCTTAGCAATTTTTAGAAAGAGAGATATAGTCCAAGATGCTTGAGAAGAAAAATACTAGAAAAAGGCTAAAGGCTATTTTACTACCTTTCATCCTCATTCATTCCGCCATTACCATCCCACCATATGTATCTTACCACGTGTGACTCCACTATATATACCACCTACTTGAGAGGGTCATACATAGGATCTCTGAGTTTCTTTTGAAAAATATTGCAAAACCCGGGATGATAGTTGATTGAAGAGCTTGAGACATGGTACTTAACTTGATTGTTCTAACTTGATTGTTAATTAGTTGCTTATGATTTCGTGAAAAGGCTACGCCCCATGGTAAAAGGTATGAGAGAGCAATCTTATTGAGAGGAGAAATTATTTTTCGATAACCACGATTGCCGGAGGAATGAAAGCGTAGTAGCAACTCCCGATCCTACTATAGCATATAGCTTTGCTAGGGACTAGCAAAAGGGTAAGCAAGGGGAGCTTGTTGACACATATTAATGAATACTTTTAATTGTCAATTAAACATGGAAAAGGACTAAAATATAAAATAGATAATCTTATTAGGGGTTTATACTAATGATTTCCATGAGTTTTGGTAAAGTTGTGATTTGCGGGGACTTAACAGAAAAAACGGTAGAATTGGCGAAACGCAATCCAAATCCAACTCGAAACAAGTCTAGAAGGCTCGGGAATACACCCGGCGTGAACGAAACTTAACACCCAAGAAAACATCATCTAGAAGACTCCGAAGCCACGGACGCGTCGCGGGACCCGGGGTGGGACCCACCACGGGCCGGCCGGCCCCATATTAGGCCGCTCGGCTGGCCCCTCGGCCAAGCAAGCCCCGCTTCGAATGTTTCTCCAACCGCCTCTAAGACGCAATCTAATCATTTCGTTTAATGTCGGTTTGATCCGAGGGGCGACGGTGGAGTACGAGATGTATCAAGTCCAACACGGCACCTCCTTCGGACTATATAAGCAGCCCCAAAGGCGCCCCCAAGAGACATCATCTCCTCATTAGCTATCGGCAGAGAGAAAAATCTAGGGTTTCATATTAGAGAGAGAGGTCCCTCTAGTTGTCTAGTTCATCTAGTTCTAGTTCTAGTTCTAGTTCTTCTAGTTCATCTAGTTGTAAGATCAAGGAGAGAGGCGAGGAGAAAATTTGGAGATCCGGACTGTCGGATCTTCATCATCATTGTACATCTACTGCAACAAGTTCGTCTTGGCAATCTCCGGGTTCTTCATTTATTATTTCTATTTATTCTATTTAATTACTTTCAGTTCTTACTTTACTATATTTCTTTGGATCTCCGCTCGTATTGAGTGCTCTAGTTATCGTGCGTGGCTAGAGTAGTGTCGATAGTGTAGGCGTGGTGTCTAGACTAGAGTTTACACGAGTTTCGCCCAATCCACGGTTAGTTGTGGTAGCCCCGGGGGTGTGACCTGTCGGTCTTTGTAATCCACCACGTTCGGGTTGGTGATTCGTAGAGCTTTTTGGCGGCCTTCCCCGATCACCCTTTCCCGGTCTTTTTTCGAGGATCGGGACGGTACCGTTGCTCGGCGTAAGTAAAGTAGAGTGAGCCTTTGATCATATAGATCTCATTAGAATACTTAGAAAACTTAACCCTCTCTTCCCACATCATTACCATTATTATCTTAGGGACGTTCTAAACCTTTCTAGTACACTTCACGTTCCCGTGGAAAATCGATACTACGGAATACTCGGGTGAAAGCTACATCGGTATCCGTGCGCTTGCGGATTTCTCTCACAAGCGTTAATTTATACCAACAAGCTTTTCGCGGCGCCGTTGCGGGAACGGTAGGCTGTGCTAGTTAGAACCACGATCGTCCTTTTACCTTTTACCTTTTTTTTCCCTTCTACCTTTCTTTCCTTTTACCCCTACCTATACCACATGGATTTCACTCCTATCATTAAATTCTTTTGCTCCAAGGGGCGACATGTTGGAGCCTCCATCATCTTCACACCCTATTCTTACAGATGGCTATGAGCTTCGCCCTGCTCTTATAGCCATGGTTCGGGAGCAATCCTTCTACGGGTTAGCACATGAAGATCCATACACCCACCTTAGAGATTTTGAGCAGTTGTGTTCTTTAGGAATATTCCGGCATGACACAAGAGACCATTAAATGGAAATTATTTCCGTTCTCCCTTGAGGGAAGAGCGAGAAAATGGTATGCTCACTCTATAGGAAGCGTAAATGGAGATTGGGATGAACTTCGAGACAAATTTTGTCTTGCCTTCTTTCCTCTTTATAAAATCGCTGACCTTAGAATAGAAGTTCTTACATTTAGACAAAAAGAGAAGGAGACTCTAGGAGCGGCACTGGGCTAGATTCACAAGCCTTACCAATTCGGGCCCAAACCTTTCCTTGCGACCATGTCTTGCTCTATCACTTTTATCGCGGTCTTAACAAGGAAGCTGCTCTGCATCTCGACATCACTTCAGGAGGATCATTCTCACATAAACTAGTTAGTGAGGGAAAAGCCATTCTTGAGAAAATCCTTGACAACACTCCCTACACTAACGTTTTTGATGAGTTACCCGAAAAAGAAGTCGAGCCAAGCCCCGAACAACAAGAGGAGACACACGCAACCAAATCTAAAATTCCTATAATATCTTCTAAAGATTTGGTTGCCATAGAATCTTCTACTATGGAAACACATCACACTCTAAACACTTTAGAGAGTGATGAATCCCATCCTTCCATCGAGGTTGATCTTTTTGAAAATTCTAGGAATGCCTCGAATTTATCATTTAGAATGCATCCACCTAAGAGACCTCCAAGTGAATATATTTCAAATTCTTTTGAGGAGGAGTCTCTTAGAAAATGTTCTCGTTCCTACAAAGGATATCGGGAGGAATTCTATGATGGCATGTCTAGTGATGCCATAGAAGGAGAGCCAAGCTACCTAGAAGGCGATCTTATTTTCTCCCCTTCCATGCCTAGACAAGATTACATATTCGAACCCATTTTTGGACCCATCCTTAACCCCGATGAATCCTCGTACTCTCTTTCCCTTGAGACCCTTGAGGGCCCTAAAAATTCATCAAGACAACCTAAATATAGGAGCCATCAAGACCACCAGGAAGACCAAGAAGAGCGACAACAATGGCTAGAGGATAATAAAAGAGTTATATGCTACGGCCGTTGAATGGATGGACGAGACCTTAGATGAGATCGACACGAGAGACACCACTCCAAGAGAAACTTTAGATATCTATGACAAATCAACCTTGGAGTTTGAGAAGAAGGATGACATCAATGAGCATGGAAGCTACTACATAGACACTTCATCTAGTTCATGCTCACATGAGAAACTTCCCGAACTACCTAGTCTCTCTAGTCTAACCACTCTCAAGGCGTACAACCCCCTCGTGCTCTTGCCTCCTTTAGATTTTTGAGAGGGTGATTGTAGATGCGTTCATCTATAATAAATATTCTAGATCTCGTGGTCATGAATCTTGATATAGGTGGTGTTGAAGGGGAGACCACTTCACTATCTTAAGTAGCTTTCAAAAGGTTTCCTAAGGAAGAGCTTGTGTCCTAAAATAAGAATTCTTGAGATAGAACATGAGTCTTTACTTTTCCTTGTGATATGAGTATATAAATATACATGTGAAAATATTCCTTCGGGTGTTTACGTCACTAATCATTATAGGATTGGAGCGAAAAGAATCTTTTGTTGGACTAACCCCTGTAGGAAATAAGACACTCTCAAATAAGCTTGGGAAGGTCCTGAGATGAGCTCACACTGAGATGAAGCAAGACACAAGGACTTCTACAAGATGTTCGGTGCCATCATGCTCCAAATATTAAAGGTAACATCTTGAGGTAAGTCATAGAACCTTCTCTTTATCATGGCTTACTCATAAAGTCAAACATGTTAGAGTTACAACTTTGCTTGATTCTACCGATGATCTCAACATGTTTAGCTCTATAATTTGTTCTTCACACCACTCACTTGATCACTCATCATTCATGTTACAATTTTAAATGCTACTTTCATGCTTGGTGTCCGATCTTGTCACCTTTGTCATAAATAAATAGAACACATGATGTTACCATGTTTAGATGTGCCCAAGGATAGAGTAAGATGAAAAGTTTTGGTTCTATTGGTGTTTTCCCACCAATAGAGCCCATGCACGTGATCTCTACCTTGTCTATGCAAGCGGGACACACTTTGCGCAAAATGTGGAGGAGTTTGCCACTTCTCCAAAATTCCACAAGTGAATGTCCCGACCTCGACATGCACACACTGAGCAAGGAACATGGGTGATGCCATCCTACTAGGAGATGCAACTGTCAAGATCAGATGAAGCACTCAAGGAGTGATCAAGCAAGATTTGAAGGACCAAGAGGGGTTGACACCTCCACAATTGTCTACCTCACTCCAACATCGCTAAGAGACTAGGTGAATACCTAGCTTGGGGAAGAGCATCCTCCATTTATCAAGCCCAAGAAGAACAAGGCGGAGGCGCTACCAGAAGAAGTAAGCATGGGGAAAGAAAGAATCATCACCTACTAAAGAGGACAACAAGAGTACACCTTCGGAAGACCTACCGCTACCCGCGTCACCAACTGAACAAACACCATCGGCTACCTCATCTCCCCACTCGTCGAGATCATTGAAGACATCATACCAGACACGACATTCCGACGAGGCGTCAGAGATGACAGCACGCCATGGGAGTAAGTACTCAAAACTCTCATCGAGAGGTAACTCGATATTTATCTGCATATTTATTTTCTGCAAAGCATATTTAAATTAGCATATTTCCTTTAGCATATTTACTTTCCTACACCTGCATTAGAAAAGACCATAAATATGTTGTTGCATTTGCATCTGTTTATCTTTAAGCCCCATGTAAGCACTCCTTCTTGTGGTGGCACAAAATAAAAATATAAAAAAAAATATTGCATTCATATGTTTTGCATCATCATCCTTTTTGCATAGAAAAATTTTCAAAAATATGTGGGCACATGAAGGTCCATGCTTTTATAGAAAAACCCAAAAAGAAGTGAGCACATGAAGGCTCACAACATGTTCCTAGAATTTGTTCCTTCGGGTATGTGGAATTAATATTTGCAGGGGGGAGAATATTTAAGGAAGACCCGATGGCGAACAAACTCAAGGAGGAATCAAAGGACTACTTCAAGATCCAGCTTGGGGGAGAGCACCCCCAGTTATCACGATAAGTATCACTATCCTATCCATTTTAATATTAGCTAGTTATATATGTTTGCTTTGCTAGATTTAATTGGTCATAATTAGAGTCTTAGTTTGTTAGAGTCTGAATAAATCTTTGGAGTACGCTAGTTGGCTTTTCTCTTTAATGATCTTGTTGGCATATGCTAAGGAAATGATGAATAGTTGCTCCGCCATAGTTCCTCTTAAAAGTGTTTACATTTGGACTTAGATTCTCCCTAAAGCTTTAAATGCTTAATTTGCTCTAAACCCAACACTGTGGGAAGCACATGCTTAATCTGAGTCTTAGCGTTGAAGGATAGATTCATGAAAAGTTGAGCTGCTATTTATCATATTCCTAGAGATACTTGATTCCTGGTTTTATCTTTTGAAAATCATAAAAATACTACATGATGAGTTCCTTAGTTATGACCCTTAAGAGTCTATCATTCACATCAACATTCATCAAGATCATCCCACCAAAAATACTGCTTCTAACCCGGAAATGCGCATCCTCAAACTCCACTAGCCACTAGCCATGTTATGAAAAATAAGCTCTTGCAATTTTGGATATGTCTCTCTCAATGTTTTTATGTCAATTAGATCTTTGGGCTACATTCAAAAAAAAAAAAAAAAAAAAGAGAGAGAGAAAAAGTGAGATGAGAGAGGGAGAGCAAAGGACAAGTGTCATACTAGGTGAGAAGGGCCTACCTCCCTAATAATAAATTTTAGAGATGAATAATGGACACGTGTCGAGGGTGAGTAGGGCCCACATCTCTAAGGGAGAGAGAAAAATGGACAAAAGTCCGGGGCAAAGCCCACCTCTCCAAGAATGGATAGCCGAGGTCTTAGCAATTTTTAGAAAAGAGATATAGTCCAAGATGCTTGAGAAGAAAAATACTAGAAAAAGGCTAAAGGCTGTTTACTACCTTTCATCCTCATTCATTCCGCCATTACCATCCCACCATATGTATTTTACCACGTGTGACTCCACTATATATACCACCTACTTGAGAGGGTCATACATAGGATCTCGAGTTTCTTTTGAAAAATATTGCAAAACCCGGGATGATAGTTGATCGAAGAGCTTGAGACATGGTACTTAACTTGATTGTTCTAACTTGATTGTCTCTTTAATTGCTTATGATTTGTGAAAAGGCTCGCCCCATGGTAAAAGGTATGAGAGAGCAATCTTATTGAGAGGAGAAATTATTTTTCGATAACCACAGTGCCGGAGGAATGAAAGCGTAGTAGCAACTCCTGATCCTACTATAGCATATAGCTTTGCTAGGGACTAGCAAAGGGTAAGCTTGGGGAGCTTGTTGACACATATTAATGAATACTTTTAATTGTCAATTAAACATGGAAAATGACTAAAATATAAAATAGATAATCTTATTAGGGGTTTATGCTAATGATTTCCATGAGTTTTGGTAAAGTTGTGATTTGCGGGGACTTAACGGGAAAACGGTAGAATTGGCGTGTCATACGACCGACGCATAGCGTAATCCAACTCGAAACAAGTCTAGAAGGCTCGGGAATACACCCGGCGTGAGCGAAACTTAACACCCAAGAAAACATCATCTAGAAGACTCCGGAAGCCGCACGCGTCGCGGGACCCGAGGGTGGGACCCACCACTGGGCCGACCCGACCCCCATATTAGGCCGCTCGGCTGGCCCCTCGGCCAAGTCAAGCCCCGCTTCGAGATGCTTCTTCAACCGCCTCTAAAGGCGCAATCTAATCCGCTCGTTTAATGTCGGTTTGATCCAGGGGGCGACGGTGGAGTACGAAGATGTATCTAAGTCCAAGGCGGCACCTCCTTCGGACTATATAAGCAGCCCCAAAGGCGCCCCCAAGAGACATCATCTCCTCATTAGCTATCGGCGAGGAGAAAAATCTAGGGTTTCATATTAGAAGAAGAGAGGTCCCTCTAGTTGTCTAGTTCATCTAGTTCTAGTTCTAGTTCTAGTTCTTCTAGTTCATCTAGTTGTAAGATCAAGAGAGAGGAGCGGAGAAATTTGGAGATCCGGACTGTCGGATCTTCATCAACATTGTACATCTCAAACAACAAGTTCGTCTTGACAATCTCGGGTTCTTCATTTATTATTTCTATTTATTCTATTTAATTACTTTCAGTTCTTACTTTACTATATTTCTTTGGATCTCGCTCGTATTGAGTGCTCTAGTTATAAATGCGTGGCTAGAGTAGTGTCGATAGTGTAGGCGTGGTGTCTAGACTAGAGTTTACGAGTTTGCGCCCAATCCACGGTTAGTTGTGGTAGCCCGGGGTGACCACCTGTCGGGTCTTTGTAATCCACCACGTTCGGGTTGGTGATTCGTAGAGCTTTTGGCGGCCTTCCCCGATCACCCTTTCCCAGTCTTTTTCGAGGATCGGGGCGGTACCGATTGCTCGGCGTAAGTAAAGTAGAGTGAGCCTTTGATCATATAGATCTCATTAGAATACTTAGAAAACTTAACCCTCTCTTCCCACATCATTACCATTATTATCTTAGGACGTTCTAAACCTTTCTAGTACACTTCACGTTCCCGTGGAAAATCGATACTACGGAATACTCCGGGTGAAAGCTACATCGGTATCCGTGCGCTGCGGATTTCTCTCGTCATTCGCGTTAATTTATACCAACAAGCTTTTTCGGGCGTTCTGCGGGGAACGGTAGTCGTGCTAGTTAGAACCACAATCGTCCTTTTACCTTTTTACCTTTTTTCCCTTCTACCTTTCTTTTCCTTTTACCCCTACCTATACCACATGGATTTCACTCCTATCATTAAATTCTTTGCTCGAAGGGCAACATGTTGGAGCCTCCATCATCTTCACACCCTATTCTTACAGGATGGCTATGGGCTATGAGCTTGCCCCTGCTCTTATAGCCATGGTTCGGGAGCAATCCTTCTGCAGGTTAGCACATGAAGATCCATACACCCACCTTAGAGATTTTGGCTTGTTGTGTTCTTGCCGGAATATTCGGCATGACACAAGAGACCATTAAATGGAAATTATTTCCGTTCTCCCTTGAGGGAAGAGCGAGAAAATGGTATGCTCACTCTATAGGAAGCGTAAATGGAGATTGGGATGAACTGGAGACAAATTTTGTCTTGCTTTCTTTCCTCTTTATAAAATCGTGACCTTAGAATAGAAGTTCTTACATTTAGACAAAAAGAGAAGGAGACTCTAGGAGCGGCTGGGCTAGATTCACAAGCCTTACCAATTCGGGGCCCAAACCTTTCCTTGCGACCATGTCTGCTCTATCACTTTTATCGCGGTCTTAACAAGGAAGTTGCTCGCATCTCGACATCACTTGGGAGGATCATTCTCACATAAACTAGTTAGTGAGGAAAAGCCATTCTTGAGAAAATCCTTGACAACACTCCCTACACTAACGTTTTGATGAGTTACCCGAAAAGAAGTCGAGCCAAGCCCCGAACAACAAGAGGAGACACACGCAACCAAATCTAAAATTCCTATAATATCTTCTAAAGATTTGGTTGCCATAGAATCTTCTACTATGGAAACACATCACACTCTAAACACTTTAGAGAGTGATGAATCCCATCCTTCCATCGAGGTTGATCTTTTTGAAAATTCTAGGAATGCCTCGAATTTATCATTTAGAATGCATCCACCTAAGAGACCTCCAAGTGAATATATTTCAAATTCTTTTGAGGAGGAGTCTCTTAGAAAATATTCTCGTTCCTACAAAGGATATCGGGAGGAATTCTATGATGGCATGTCTAGTGATGCCATAGAAGGAGAGCCAAGCTACCTAGAAGACGATCTTATTTTCTCCCCTTCCATGCCTAGACAAGATTACATATTGAATCCATTTTCTAGACCCATCCTTAACCCAGATGAATCCTTGTACTCTCTTTCCCTTGAGACCCTTGAGGGCCCTAAAATTCATCAAGACAACCTAAATATAGGAGCCATCAAGACCACCGGGAAGACCAAGAAAGAGCGACAACAATGGCTAGAGGATAATAAAGAGTTATATGCTACGTACCGTTGAATGGATGGAGCCGAGACCTTAGATGAGATAGACACGAGAGACACCACTCCAAGAGAAACTTTAGATATCTATGACAAATCAACCTGAGAGACATGCTAGTTTCGGTGACTGAAATTTTCAAATCTGTTCGGTGGTGACGAAGCTACTTAAGTGAATTCCATCGAGCGGTGGCATCAACACAGCGGCCTAAATTTTTTCGCCCGGTGAGGAAAGGTGATAATTGTATCCTCGTGATGGATATATAGAGTTGTAGAAACTAAACTTGACACTGACTGCTACTATAATGTCATTATACGTGTGTTTTGTCATAGGAAACTACAACCAAATTCATTTGCTTATTTTCTTTATAGATGGACTAGAAGGATTCCCGCTTGTTGCCGCTTGGGTATGAAGTGGTGGAATATAAATAGGTTACGATGTTAATCACTAAGATTTTAAGGTTATGATATATAGATGATATTCTAAAGTTATTTTGGATAATGTATATTTAGAGATCAATGGAGAAAACATAAGAACGAGACATTCCTAATGATATATAAAGTCAATCAACAATTTAGTTTGTGAATGATGTGACCAAATCCATCCTAATGGGAATATGTATAATCTAGAGCTTCCGCTTTGGCGTTCTTGGAAACTTGCCGCTTGGGTTTGAAGGAGAAATCTATGAGTTAAAATTTTACTATCACCCTCATTTTCTTTTTTTTTCCCTTTTTTTCTGTCTCTTATTTTTTTTATTTTTTACTTTGGTCTATACATACAAACTACTATTATTGGGACCCACTTATAATTTTATCGAAATATATCCATATGAGATCTTGTTTTGAAGGATTTATTAAAAGGAATTCAATGGTATAATCAGAATTTAATTTATTTTTTTTGGTTTGTGAGTTACAATATTATTTTTAGTTAGTTTAAACGATTGGGGCCGCCATTGGATGATCATGGTGGCATGCTTGCAAGTCGAGAGAACATAGGTGTAGTAGATATACATGCTCAAGAATAATGACCGCTTTGTCGAGCACTATTACTATCTTGTCTTATAAAAATGTGCCTATTAAATGAACTGTTACTAAACTACAGTTTGTTTGTATCCCTCTTCTCCTGAAGTACATTTTTTTTTTTTGTTCTCCGCCTTTGGTTTGTGTAGTCCTCATAAACCGCCTATTGCAAAAATTTAATCAGTATAATTCTATCGTCACATGGATATTTTGAGTTGTACATACCAAAATTGACCCCTAACTGCTACTATAATGTTGCTATCTTGTCTTACAAAATGTTCCTACTAAATGAACTGTTACTAAACTACAGTTTGTTTATATCCCTCTATTCCCGAACTACATTTTTTTTTGTGATCTGTTCCTACGGATTGTGTAGTCCTCATAGACCGCCTATTCTGAGATTGAACTATATAAATATTAGGGAATTGCTAGTTTCTCGGTGATTTGAAATTTTCAAATGTTCAGGTGACGAAACTAGTTGAGTGAATTCCATCGAACGGTACCGGCATCAACACGCCTGAATTTTTCGGTCGCCAATGAAGAAAGGTGATAATTGTATCCTCGGATGGATATATAGAGATGTAGAAACTGAACTTGACACCGATTTGCTACTATAATGTCGTTATCTGTGTGTTTTGTCATAGGAAGCGCAACCAAAACATTTTGCCTATTAAATGAGCGTTACTAAACTACGGTTTGTTTATCCCTCTATTCGAACTACATTTTTTTTTGTGATACGTACCTCTAATTGGTGTGTAGTCCTCATAGGCTGACGATTCTGAGATTGAACTATATAAATACTATTGAATTTTCCGCCCGATTCTTTGTGGGTAGGAAAGGGTATTGTTAAAGGATTGAATTGTTGTACTGTGTAATCTCAAAAAACAAAGAAGAATTGTAATCGCTAAGAAATCTGATTACAATTAGCTATTGATCGTAATTACTTTGTGCGGAGGTTAGAAAACGAGTTAGTAACGAAGAACTTAAATGTATGAAACATAGCACATACTCATTGGCATAAAGATTATTTAATCTTATGTTTAAACTCCAAGTTGAACCAATATCGAATAGAAATATTTAGATATGTGAGGAAAGGTGAATTGTATCCTCGGATGGATATATAGAGTTGTAGAAACTGAACTTGACACCGACCGGGGAGGTTGGTGGGGCTGGGGAGGAAGGTGAATATACATGCTCAAGAACAATGACTGCTGGTCGAGAGCACTACTACTATCTTGTCTTACAAAAATGTGCCTATTAAATGAACTGTACTACGCTTTTGTTTATAGTCCTATATTTCTGAACTACATTTTATTTGTTTCTGCCAAAGTGGTTTGTTTAGTCCTCATAAAAGCCTACTACATTTGCGTTGGAAAAAAAAGCAAAGCCTATTACGTAATTGAACTGTATTATTTTATCCTCGGATGGATATATCGAAGTTGTAGATATTGAACTTGACACTGACTGCTACTATAATGTTGTCATCCATGTGTTGTTGTCATAGGAAACCGCAACAAATTCTCTGCAACGCTTATTTTCTTTATAGATGAATATACGTGTTCAAGATAGAACAATGGATTTGCCTGTCCCTTACCCCCTCAGGATTTGCCGGTGAAGCTTTTGTCGTGTGTCTTGGCGGTTGGACGACGCCGAAAATGGTAAGTCTGCGGCTATGTGATATACAAACCTTGCTTATGGTTAGCTTTTTGAGTTCTAGCTATTGACTTCTACTTTGTAACTTCAATGCTTTTTGATATAGGCGTATGATGATGACACATGTGCAATATCATCCGGCGGTGAAACAACTAATCCTCTAGAGGATGGTCGAGAGAGATACATATGAAGAGGCGGCGCATGAGAGGCGGATGGCGTTACTACGAGGGGCTGAATTCGGGAGTTTGTATTGTAGAGTGGCGATCATCGGCGATCGATTCAGCGAAAGGGGAGGGTCGGGGACCATCACAAAGTGGCGAGAGAATAAGATACTTGTGACAGAGGTCACCGGACGAGGTTTCCGCTACTAAGGAGGGCAAGCTAAGAATGAGGAGACTTGCTGGTCTGATTGCTAGACAAAGGGTCCCCTTGCTCACAGGTTCAGTCTGTTCCTTAAGTCATCAAGTCAAGAAAGAATTATTTAAGAGGTGTGTCGAGAATTCATTGGGTTGGAGTGTCCATCCAGCTAAAAGGACAAAGCACGTAAAAGGCTATGGCAGGTGGTAGGAAAAAGTTTTAGGACCCACAAAAGCGATCTAGTGCGCAATTCGTCAACAAGGGAGGGATGCCCGCGGTGAAGCACCCATACATCCCCAAGGAGGGTTGGGCGGCTTTTGTTCAAGCGAATCGAAGTGAAGAGGTGTTGGTATTTATTAACTTCTGAGAGAAATAGATCATGCGCCGCGGATATCGGTGAGCATTTCACCAGGGGAGGGTTTTTAAATATCGAATCCACGAGGAAGATAAGATTAACAATTCATTTGATTAAGGGCAGTGATAGAAGACTAATGAGATTCGGTGGTTTAGCATTTACTTAAAAGGGGTGAGCCAATAAAAGATAATAGTGATAAGGTATATAAGGCGGTGAGGTGCGTGGTGAACAATAGGATAAGATTAATTCCTAGTTAGATTAGGATTGGATTTATGACAGGCGGGGACGGTTCTTATGTAGCATACAAAAGAATTTCTGAAGTGGAAATAAACAGGCATAGCATAAGATCATATATAAATCAAAACCATAAATAAAAATGTGTACCCCGAAGATTACTTAAGAAAATCAAGAAGCGAAACAAGATCATCCCAAGAATCATTATCGACTAGTCTTATACACGGGGAGGATTGCAAAGGACTCAATAGTCTTTGTCACCACTACGATCTACCACACGACCGAGGCATATAAGGTGAATCAAATATAAATTATATCTAAGCACCATGCCTACATACTCTCTATTACCTAGCATACAGCTGTAATATACTAGGAGCTCTACGAATAAGTACTTGAATTACCATGAATAATGACTATATCAAATATGCTATGACTAGAATAAAGTGTAAAGTAAACTAATTGTATGCATAATAATTAAATATACGAAGGTGTATGAAAACAATAATTATATTGATCCATAGTGTAACTTACTGATCCGTAGGAAGGAGCATACACTCTCTCTTCTCTAAGCGACTTTCTATCTAATCTAGGCTCAAAAGAGCTATGAATTAGCTATCTATCTCGTGGTGTCTCCTCTTCTTGTTCTGTCTTGGCTCTTCCTTGATCTACTTCTTATTGAGCGTGAAGCTTTAGATCAACTTGGACTTGTCTTGGCTTGAGGGGTCTTGGGCTGTTTATATATCGGTCTTCCTCTGTCTCTTCTACTTCAACGAGCGATGTGGTATTAACCTTGAATAAATCCGCACTTCTTACGTTCGCCCTCGGATCAAACCGACTCAAATCAACTGGTTTTAGATCGAGTCTTGGAGGCGGTTGAGGAACATTCGAGCGGGCCGAGGCGGCTTTGGGGGGCGTCGGCCCCATTATTGGGCGATCGGCCCGAGGGGCCTCCCCTGCGGGTCCGTCGTGCGTCGCGTGTTGGAGTCTTCTAGATGATGTATTTCTTGGTTCGAAGTTAGTTCACGTCGGGAGAGATCCGTAGCCTTTCAGATTCATTTTGGAGTTGGATTGCATTGCGTTCGTCGGTCGTATGCCACGTCATTTCTGGCTGATTTTACATTTAAGTCCACCGCAAATCACAACTTTACCAAAACTCATGGAATTCATTAGTAGCAAACCTAATAAGGTTATCTAATTTTTATTTTAGTTCTTTTCCATGAATGGTTGATGCATAAAAATATGAGTTAGTGAGCATCAACAAACTCCCCAAGCTTACCTCTTGCTAGTCCCTAGCAAGGCCTGTAATGTGTTATCAAAGTAAATCTCAACCAAGGTAGGATGAAGAATTTAGAATCATAAACTTGCTTATATTTACTTGAGAGCATGGAGTTTTTATCATCATGAATCTTGGACTATTGAAAGATAGAACAATTAAGTCAAACACCATGTCTCAAGTTCGTGGTTTCACTATAACTCGGAGTTTTACAAAAGATTATAAAGTGAAAGCCGCAAGTATTCTGTATGACAACAATTAATAGTAAACATTTAAATTCTTAGCCCCTTTTCTTTTGCTTCTTTTGTTTTACGAAAATATATCTCTCCTTATAGTAATAAATTTTTAGAGAACCTTGGGTTACATGACAACTTAATTGGAGAGGTGAGCTCTTCTCACTCGTCGTATTGACTTTTGTCACATTCTTCTCTCTCCTTTTCTTTTTTGAGATGTGAGCTCTACTCGCTCACGAACATTTGTTCATTTTTCATCTCTTTTATTAGGGAGGTAGGCTCTTCTGCGCCCTAGTAGAACACTTGTTCATTTCTCTCCCTCTTTCTCATCTCACTTTTCTCTCATATATATATATTTTTTTTTTTTATTTTATTTTTGCTTGTCATGCCCAAGTCTCTTGAAAGCATAGAGATATATAACATGGAAGCAATTTTAGCATATTTTCAACAAGGTATTTATTTTTATTTTATGGGGCTTATGTCATCTGGGGAGACTCATTTAAAAATTTTCAAAGATTAATACTCTCGAATTTAAGCGTCGCATTATGAACAAGATAGATAGTAGCTCAACTTTTATTATATCATATCAATCAATTGCCTAGACTTGAAATTTAAGATCATACTCCCACAGAACTCAAGTTCAAAGCATGTTTTAGAATCTAAACAATTATATCCATGTTGGGGGGAATAAATATGGTAAACTAGGCATTGATCACGGAGAACAACATCTATCATGTTCTTATAGCATAATTCACAGATCAATATAATTATTATTCTCATTTTTTTATAGCACACCTATATATATATATATTAAAACAAATATTATTTATACTAGCTAAATAGAGCAGAGACTCAAATATAAATATATAGCTAAATAATTAAAAACTATAGTAATATAGATAAATAGATAAATAGATAGATAGATACTTACCTTGGGGGCACTCCTTCCCCAAAGGGTCCGATGATGGTTGGTTTTGTGAGGGGTTCCCCTCGGTTTGTGGTTTTTAACGGGGACCACTCCCCAAAGCTGCTTGATGCACTTACCTATGTCCCATCTTGGTAGAAAAGTCTCTCAATTTGTTTTAGTGTTGGTCTCCACCGCGTCACGGATGTCGCCCATTTGCTCCCCCCCTTTGTCGCATCCACTCTTGCCGATTGTACAAGATGTCGGTGGGGATTACGAGTGTTGATTAGGGTGCGCATATTGTCGTGCACACCTCGGCCGGGATCTTCTTTGGATCGCGATTTTACTGTAACAAAAGAATGGCGGGCGGCGTAAATGCAGCATGACTACCTCTGGTATTTCTGTGTGGGCGGCGGTCCTCCCGGTAGGCGCGGCGTGGATGCGGTGGCTTACGAAGCCCTCGTATGCTTAATGCTTATTTGCCCTCGGAGTTTGGACTCCTCTGTATTGGGATGTTGAAGCTCGGCGATGTGGATGGTCGACGTTGGACCGGGCCGTACTGCGTATGTATCAAGAAAAGATTACCTGTGAGTATATGCCTAATCGGGTTAGGTAACGGGATTACATTGTTGTTATGAAGGTAGTAATATTGTTCTCGGTCTTTTTCTTACCCAACGGCCTGCCGAAAAATAGTCGTACCCTATGATATCTCGTGGAGTGGTTATATGCGTGATGGTGGTGTCATCTCCGTGAGGCCTAGATCATTGGCTATCACAGTGATTAATGAAGTGCGACTTATCTCTCCAACTAAGTTGGGGAGTGATAGCCAATGGTCTACTAGTGACATAACAAGGTGAAAGCGGATGTCCTTCTAACGGCGGCATATAGGAATGCCATTTTCGATGCTCGTCTGGTGATATTGTCCTTTAGGTGGGAAAGGACAAGGGGCCATCCATTTGTGTAAATATCTTAGTGTTGGAAGGTGGATGTCATTTGTGCGAGGTCGATTGGAACATACCCTTCCAGTGATTTCGTTCGAATACTTCCTGTTGAAGTAAGCTTAAGGTGGAGGTTACATTTATGGGGCAAACTTGACTCAAAACCTAGTGCGACAGCGAGTTGTCTCCATGTCATCGTGTAAAGTGCGGAATAACCCGAAAGGTCACTCGGTCCCATCCTCGGTGTAATTTAGTGTGCACAAAAATTCTAATGTGAGAAGCCGGCACCCCCTCTCGAGAGGTGTCATAGAAAGAAGACCATCCCGAATTTGAAAAATAATATTGAATTACGGTAAAAATTCCTATACGGTCCATGAATGTATTATCTAGCATAGGAGTAAGTGAGAAATCTCTGTTCTTAAGTTTATCATACCTACTCCTTTTCGTCTCACCTTGCAAATGAAGGTGTATGCGTCAAGGTGAGTTTTACCTCGGCTTGGTGAAGGCATTGGAGATGGAGAAGCTAGAGGTGATGGCGTTAAGCTCTTGTGTCGGTGCTCATTGATGGCTTTCGGAACCAGCCCGAGAGTTTTGGCGTGACCGTGAAACCTTCCAAGCAAGGGCGACATTTTACGGGATTTTGGCGAGAGGATTTCTAAAGGATTTTTCTTCTAAGTTTTTCTCTCCTCTAATTCTTTCCTAATCTGCTCAAAGGCGGTTCTTCTTCTCTCTTAGGAAATCAGAATTTCTAGTTGCTTGGGATGAGAAGAGAAGGAGAATTTTGGCGGCTCTATTTATAGGCGAGGGAGGGGGCCGTCGGCTGATTATTGGGCGGTCGGCCCCACAAGTGGGCCCATTCGGGTGCCCTCTCCACCATCTATTATTTGCTGAAATTCCACGCTAGAATAGTATATGTTAGGTCAAGTGGAAGTATGCTGGTGGAAATTGGATGGTGGAGGAAAAAAGGAATAAAAAAGTGATGATTTGATGTTTTGTCCCTATGACATATGGGTCCCACTTGTAAGGTTGTAATATTTTTGTATTTTCTGAATAAAAAATGAAAGATGTAAAAATTATTTTTGTGCCACCCGAGAAAAAAAGTAATTAAGCGGGTTTTACTCATAAAAAAAAATTAATCATGGGGCGTAATTTTTCTTTTTACGATGAATGTAAAAGTGCAAAATTTAAATTCGCGAGAAAATAAATGCAAGGAATAAAAATATTTTTGGATTTTTTAAATTTTTACCGAGTTACGGCGAGGGTCCGTAGTTAAGGTCCTCGAGCGGGGACCTTCCAATCTTCTAGTCCTCTAGTGCATCCTCCATCGGGAGGATGGTTAAATGCGGCATCGTCTTCTCTTGATTGATCATGTTCGCATTGGTGGCGAGTTAAGTGCGGGTTTGGCGAACTTCTCCTCCTTTCCATTGATCTCAAATGTGATCTCTCGGTATTTTGGCGTTGATGTTAGCGTTGGCGGTGCTAAGGAATGGTCGTCCGAGGATGAGTGAGACCACGGAGTGCAGGTGCATGTCGATTACAAGCGAAGTCGGCGGCACAAAGAACTCTCGGATCCTCTTGGAACATTCTCGGCCGATTCCTAGCGAATAGCGAACTGATTGATACGCTGGTTGTAGACACATTGATGTTGGAACCAAGGTAGGGTGCTTGAGCTTGTCGAAGACAACCATGGGCATCCTGCGCACGACACTTGCTCCAAGATCGCGAGTGCGTTGTTGAAATATTGATCTCGATTTGAGCACTCTATAGTGGGGCATCACGGATCCTTTTTTCTTGATGGGTAGCGTGTTTAGGATTGCCGACTACTACACTCTTACATTAGCTTGATGATCTCCGTGGTTGGTAATGGTCTCTTCTTGTTTAAGATATCTCTAATGTACTTGGCGTATGTAGGGACACGCATGGCATCTAGTAGAGGTACATTAATATAAAGTTTCGGATTACCTCTATGAATTTGCGAATTGATCATCAATTTGAGGTCTTCTTATTCTTCTTGGATAGGGTAGGAAATTGGTGTCGTGAAAGTCTTGTCCCCCGAGGTTCTTGGCGCACAACTTCTTCTCGTCATCATCCTTGTCTTCGGGAATGTTGGCGGTACTACGGGTTGTCGCGCAAAGGCTGCGGTGCGTAGGTTTCCTAGCCGAAGGTCTTCTTGCTCTGTCGGGAATGGTGGATGGTAGTTTGTTTACCACCTCTTGTTAGGATGTTATGTACCTGCTCATGATTAGTGACAACGGGCATAGCGATGAACAATTTTGATAATTTTGATTCTAGTTTGATATTAAAAGCAACTTGCTCTTTTATCATAGCGAGAAAAGTTATCCATTTTAGCATTTATATCTTCTAGAATTTTATCATTAGCAACTAACTTCTTAGAAATTATCATTAATTTTAACTTGCTCTTCAATTAATTCTAAGTAAAGAAGGTTGCTTGAATTTATTACCGAATTAAAGTTATTACACGAATACTTACTGCGTAAGTTGGTAGGTAGTTCTTGCGGGTCTTCTTTTTGGGTTGGTGTTGATTAAGTGAACCACCAAGCTTGAACTTCTTGAAGCGTTCATGTAGTCTTGTAAAGCTTGTCGATTCTTCTTGTAGTTGGCTCGCTCCTCAAGCCAATTTAGTATACGTCCATCGGTTGATCTTGCCTTCAAGTCTTCTTGTTCTTCTTCTATTTCTTCACTTTGATGTGCGGTATTGGGTGTTCTTGAGGTCCGGCCTTGATTTTACGATATCTTACACATAAGTATGTTGGCTTTCCCTGGTGTGAGTGATAAGAATGATCCTCGGCCAGTGGCGTCTAGATGCTCTCTTGGTTTTGAATTAGTCCATGGTAGAATCCTTGTAAGAGCATCCATTCTTCCATTCCATGGTGAGGGCAATCGATATGTATTCTTGAAAAGCGTTCCCATGCCTGCAGAATAGATTCTCCCCTTTTCTTCTTTGAAAGTTGGTAATTTTTTCCACGTAAGGCATTGGTTTTGCCTATGGGGAAAAAATTTTGATAAGAATGTGGTTGAACATTTCTCCCATGTGTCTATCTTTTTTGTTCTTTGGGGTAGAACCATTGCCTCGCTCTTCGATAGTGAGAAAGGGAATAAATGGGGCGAGGATCATGTCCTTGGGAATGTTCTTGATATTGATGGTGGCGCCTATCTCCATGAAAGTCCGGAGATGAGTGCTTGCATCTTCATGTGTCTTTCCTTCAAGCGGGTTAGCTTGCACCATGTTGATGAGGCTTGCCTTGAGAGCTCGAACTCATGATTGATTTGAAGTGTAGGTCGGTGCGAATGTTCACCGATGTGTTTGGGCGAGAGAACTCTCGCAAGCGTCTTTTCCGAGCATGGCCGGGAACTTGGTGTTGCTGGTTGACTTGATTCGGATGATGAAGTATAGTGAATCCGGTCTAACACTGTTAATACCCCTGCAAGTAAGATGGAAAAAGACAATAAGCGGGTAAATCTGTTTTAGCGAGGGATGCTAAATAGCAAATCCACACTTAGAATTCATCTATCAATAATCAAAAAGAAAAGTTATCTAAATCTTCGACAGCGGCGCCCGAAATGCTTGTTGGTATTTATTAACTACGAGAGAAATAGATCATAGCCTTGCGGATATCCGATGAGCATTTCACCGGGGGGGGTTTTTTTAAATATCGAATCCACGAGGAAGATAAGATTAACAATTCATTTGATTAAGGGGCGGTGATAGAAGACTAATGAGATTGATTGGTTTAGCATTTACTTAAAGCGAGGGTGAGCCAATAAAAGATAATAGTGATAAGGTATATAAGGCGGGTGAGGTGCACGTGGTGAACAATAGGATAAGATTAATTCCTAGTTAGATTAGGATTGGATTTATGACGGGCCGGGGCCGGTTCTTATGTAGCATACAAAGAATTTCTGAAGTGGAAATAAAGCGAGGCATAGCATAAGATCATATATAAATCAAAACCATAAATAAAAATGTGTACCCGAAGATTACTTAAGAAAATCAAGAGCGAAACAAGATCATCCCAAGAATCATTATCGACTAGTCTTATATACACGGGGAGGATTGCAAAAGGACTCAATAGTGCTGTCACCACTACGATCTACCACTGCGACCCGGCATATAAGGTGAATCATAAAATAAATTATATCTAAGCACCATGCCTACATACTCTCTATTACCTAGCATACACTGTAATATACTAGGAGCTCTACGAATAAGTACTTCGAATTACCATGAATAATGACTATATCAAATATGCTATGACTAGAATAAAGTGTAAAGTAAACTAATTGTATGCATAATAATTAAATATACGAAGGTGTATGAAAACAATAATTATATTGATCCATAGTGTAACTAGCGATCGAACCGAGCATACACTCTCTCTTCTCTAAAGCGACTTTCTATCTAATCTAGGCTCAAAGAGCTATGAATTAGCTATCCTATCTCGTGGTGTCTCCTCTTCTTGTTCTGTCTTGGCTCTTCCTTGATCTACTTCTTATTGAGCGTGAAGCTTTAGATCAACTTGGACTTGTCTTGGCTTGAGGGGTCTTGGGCTGTTTATATATCGGTCTTCCTCTGTCTCTTCTACTTCTTGAGCGATGTGGTATTAACCTTGAATAAATCCGCACTTCTTACGTAGCCCTCGGATCAAACCGACTCAAATCAACTGGTTTTAGATCGAGTCTTGAGGCGGTTGAGGAACATTCAATTTGAGGGCGGCGGCTTTGGGGGGCGATCGGCCCCATTATTGGGCCGATCGGCCCGAGGGGTCCTCCCTCACGGGTCCCGCCGTCGTCGCGTCGTGTTGCGAGTCTTCTAGATGATGTATTTCTTGGTTAGAAGTTAGTTCACGTCGGGAGAGATCCGTAGCCTTTCGGATTCATTTTGGAGTTGGATTGCATTAGCGTTCGTCGGTCGTATGCCACGTCATTTCTGCTGATTTTACATTTAAGTCCGCAAATCACAACTTTACCAAAACTCATGGAATTCATTAGTAGCAAACCCTAATAAGGTTATCTAATTTTATTTTAGTTCTTTTCCATGAATGGTTGATGCATAAAAATATGAGTTAGTGAGCATCAACAAGAGGCTTTGGAAAAAAAGTCGAGGAGATACAAGGAGCTTAGGCGGAAGAACAAGTATAACCACTACCCAGGGGACGGGGAGGTTATGAAGCAATGTATGAAAGGTGGGCGAAGGAGGGGCCGAGGGGACTTAGTCGACAAAGGAATCCTTAATCCTTGGGATGATTATCCTAAGGTCCGCGCTTTTTACGGCTTTTTGCATGGACGACCACCGGAATTGTTAGGTGACGAGGGGCTCAAATTGTTTGGAGCGATGAAGCAACTTCGTGATTTAGGTGAGCAGATTTTAGAGGCAGCCCATGCTTCTTACGAGGTCAGCGGTGTAAGGGGAAAGAGATCCGCTCCGCGGGGTCCCGGGCACCCCGAAACAATGCGGCGTGTGCAGCGTGGGGTGTCTAGTTCGTGTGGTTGGAAGAATTGGCCGAATCCGCAGCGGCGACATGTACAGAAAGAGGAAGTCTCCAAGCTGGGGCGTGCCGTAGCAGTTAGAGAAGAGCTTTTGGCTAGATTCTGTGAGCTCCAAGGTTAGGTGTTGGCGTTGAAAGAAGCACAAGCACAAGCACCAAAGACAAGCACAAGGTTCCCGCCGGCAACACCCCCCTAGCTAGCGGTGGATCAAGAGCGATTCGCCTCGACCAATCCGGATAGCCAACCGGATGTTGACCCGAGGTTTCCATTCTAGAACAATGTACCCTTGTAACGAAGACCGGAGGTTATCGGGTTGAGGTAGCTAGGGGAAAGGTACACCGAATCACCCGAGCTACTTGAGGGTCAACCAATCTTGGCAAGACATACTTTGTTGTAACGATTGAACATGTAAATCCTAGTTTTGATGCTACACTACTTTGGATCTCGCCCGACAGGTAAATTAAGACTCTTGGCGGGCTATTTTTTAAGAGGATCCAAAGTGGAGCGTAGACCTTATGATTTGTAACACCCCAACGGCCGTCTTTGTTACGCACCAAATTGTTACGCACCAAAACCTCCTCCGCCTTCGTCTCTGTGGTATTAGTCGGTCTAAAGGACCATATGGCACGCACCGAGGTTATTAAATGGGGATGACAAAGAATGACTAGAGTCCCTCTCGGACTTCGAGTGCAATGGGTGGGAATGAGATGACTAGCTTGCATGCCAATGGTGATCGTGAGTGCCTCTCAGGGTGCAATGGATCGACGCGGCGACTTCGCACTCATGCCAATGACGTTGAGATTGCCTTGCAGTCGCCGGCTAACAATCGCGAAACCGGCTCTCAAGGCATGAATGATGAGAGAGCCTCGCCGATCGTATGGCGGCCGAGAACGCGGGGAGTGGCTTGCATGACAAGAATGTCCGAGTGCCTCTCGTGAGTGCAGCGGGCCGAGAAGCGTAACCAAACAAAGAAATTCCAAACAAGCATGTTTGGGGCAAGAAGAGGCGCGGAGCATCCAACGGTGATGGCATACGTTCCCGAGAAAAAGTCATCCCTTATGACCGGAAGCAATTCGAAAGTGCCCGTCGGTGCGCCGGCCAACCCTAAGTACCAGCATGGATCTCCAATGCTCACGCGCGAACAACTTTAATGCGGTAGGGCCTTGTTGTGCTGAACTTCATACGTGGTGCATCGCGAGCAAACCGGTTCAAACATGCCAAAGGTGGCGTTCATCGCATCTCCGGGGAAAGAGGCCTTTTGGCGTGACACGTATTTAAGAGGTTAAGATCAATGTGGGTTTCGACGACCTGTTTGACCTCATGACCTTTGGATGGATTGGATGTGGCCATCCTTCGGGCCGCATGACAATTTGTGAGTACAATTTCTTCTATTCTCGACTTATTCGGATGCCTCTTTTCATCTATTGCTTACTAAATTTTCTTTGCATGCTTCTCTATTCCTAGATGCCCTTTCCGAGAAGCAAGGGCCTGCGTCTTTGTCGGTTGGCTTTCTTGATCCCGAGCCATTGACCTTGAAGGTCTAACAGGTGGGCTTGCCGACAAAGGTCGTTACATATCTAGAATTTGGCCTATGGAAGCATCATGACAAGGACTTTTGTCATGTTTGCCCATAACCCGGCCAACAACTGGATTCTTTGTTGTCATAGCTATCAAGTGGAGGAAAGTCTATTTCATTGACTCGTACTTGTATAAAAAGAAAGACGTAAACGCCCCCGTTGAAAACTTTAATACAACAAAGTGAGTGTTTCCTAACCTACATCTGACCCATGCATTTTTTTTTTTTCTTAATTATGTTACTAAAAATAGAAAAGAGTGTGACCTTTTTACATTTTACTCATGTGTAGCCTTGTTGAGCATGTTTTCAATCCGAAGGGGACAACGATGCAAAAGTTTGTGGTTCGCGCCAAGTATGCAAAAGTAATTGTTGTGCTTCTCCGAGTTGTGCACTTGCCACTTGGGTTTCCATTCAGCGAATAACCACGCGTGTTTCATATGTTTTGCGGTGCGGACTTAACCGATAACAAGACATGTGGGTTCTACACGGGGCGCACCACTTGATGGTTGCGATGAATCAAGCTCATTTGGATCGTCCACGAGGTAACTTCGAAGTGCGGCTCCATCTTGTGCCTATTGTTTGGCGATAAAGACCATGTGTACAACAAACACTTATGGCTACCTTTTCTTTGTATTAGGATTTTTGACTTGCGAGAGTGAATCGCATTCAATTTGGGTGATATTAGAGAGAAGATCGCCAAGTTTCTTGTGGAACATGTCATCGACCGACGGCGATTATTATGATTAAATAAACCGTGAGTTATAAATTTCCCTCCCTTCGCTTCACCGGCCGAGGTGGATACATGCACGTGAACTGTGTTATTTGTGTTGTGAACAATCTGCGTGGTATGCCTGAACAACCGGATGCGTGTGAAGAACAATCGATACACTTGAATTTTTAATGCCGTTGGCGTCGGCCATTTGTTTGTGCTTGGACCTATGTATATGTATTATATATATGTATTAATAATATCAATCTTTGTGGTGTCGATGATTCTAAGCGGTGCGGTTATGCGTAACGTCATCGTTGACACTGACGCAGCGTCAAGCTGGCTAAGAGGCGTCTCAAGCATCCGGATAGTTCTGGGACTGTCTCGCACCGATCGCGGCGTTTGTTATTTTTTGCGAGGAATTTTACGCCGCACTCCGAAAATTAAAGCGTCTCGAAACGTCAACCTCATTGCGCACACACCGTAGCGGTGCTGGCGTCTTTAATTTTCCAAGAGTTACGGTCGATGGGTCATTGTAAGCGTCTGTACTCTCCGCACGTATAATCGATTTTTAGGTGACAAGCGTCAGTAAACATAAGAAAACACGGTCGGGTACAAAGGGTAAAAACGTAAACGAATCCACGTTCACGAAGGATGAAGAAGGCGTGTGCGTAAGTAGTACAAACCCGCAGAGGCTGGCGCGTAATGGTGACATACGTATGGGTGGCGAACAGTATAGGCGGTTTGCATTTTGAATGTATGCGTATTAAGGAAAGCGTCCGCGGACACTTTTACTGCGCCCGGCGTGTACGTAAAGATTCTAAGCGATTCTGGTAGCCTTACGATCGCGGAATAACCGTCTGGCGTGTGGCGTTCTGGACACTTTCGTTGACCGCGAGAATGCAGTACATGCGAGCAGTCGTCATAGTCACACATTGGGCCCATCGTGGTAACTTTGGAAGGGATCACGATTAAAGCCTTTATTTATTCATCTTTGTCGTCAAGCGTTACCCGTTAAAACCACGGTTGCTTCATAGGAAAACACATGCGTAGGTACTGGTCACTACGGTCGAGTAAAAAATGAGGCCCTGAGAACGCCTTGAAAAACCGTTCGTATTAAAACATGTGCGGGCCTTTCGCTCACGGACAGGTCGTAAAGTCGGACATTTAGAGACCCTTATATGGGAGTGACTTGCAGCCTTGTGGATTGTAGAAGCCCTCAATCTTGGGATTTGTAGAAGTCTTTTTTTTTACATAGTGTGAAGCAAAGACAAAGTGTAAGCTAGGTGCTACGTGTATGCAAGCCTATTTCGCATGTGAAATTAGTCCATATAAGCAGTTCTTATAAGCAAGGAGTCATGCAGTACTACACTTAGAACGTTATCACATGTAGATTTTTGAGACCTGATTGACATGTAGGTGGCTTGTTTTGTATATACGTTAAACAGGCTGGGTTCAAACCTAGCATTCTTTCAAATGAGTCGATGTCATGCGTATCCTAAACAACGAAACTCCCCCTTGCCCCTACTTAGATGTTTTCGCCAAGCCAATGCTAGTGTGGAGAGGAGAGGAGGAAGAGGGGGTGATGGTATTAGCTCTTAGGCTACTCTCAATGGTTGTGTCAAAGTTTCGGTTGCATTAAATATTTAAATAGGTTGCCATGTTGGCATCACTACTAGAGGTGCCACCTCTACCGGCGCTAAAACCGCCGAAGAAAGGCTTAATAGAACTCAGAAAAGGCTCTACCGAGGGCTGCGCTCGGTAGCAGCCCCTTGGTGAAAGATCGCACGGGAATGAGCTTCTACCGAGCGCTATTAACGGTATTTCGGTACAACCTCTACCGAGGGTTCCTTCCCCTCTCGCTAAACCTCGGGTCGACGCGTTGACAAGTCTTTGCCACCGTCGGCGTCAACTTCAGCGAGCCCCCCCCTCTCTTTCCAAAGGAGTCTTGTCGATTGGGGCACTTTCGGTAGATTTTTGATTTTAAAAACAGGGGAAACCATATCTACCGAAAGCACCACACCATTGTTGGACGGTCACTAACGACATATTTTTTCCGTCAACTTACTACCATAAAGGAGTAAAAACTATACCTTTTACACTCATATACGTTTATCACTAATAAAATTCCACTTGTAGTGTCTAGTATTTTATTTTTCAGGGTTTATAATAAAAGCAAGTGGAAAAATGGCCAAAGTAACGCCATCTGGAAAGCGCATTCTTGCAAAACACAAGCCCGAGAGCAAATCGACCCAAAACATCAAAATTAGGCTGAGCAAAGCCCGGCCCACAACTTTTCAAGGCGAAGGGCGCCCGGCCCATCGAGACTTCGGGCCAAGCCAAGCCTGGGGGGGGCTGCTTGGCGGCGCCAAAGTGCGGCCGCACCCTCCCGAGGCGGTTTCGCCCGACCCGGGGAGGTGGTTCATTAACTTTTCGCCGGGGGTTACCGGCGTGGGATGGTCGGCTTGGTCTGATTAGGAAGGTGTAGGGTAGGTTTTGGTGTAAATTAGCACTTAGGCCCCTCCTCCAAGTGTATAAGTAGTCCCCCTCTCTTCCTCTCTCAACACACACCACTTGGAGTCCAAAGAACCAGCATTCTTCCTCTCTCTAGCACCTCTACCTCTCTCTCTCTTCTTCTTCTTCTTCTTCTTCTTTGTTCTTGGTTAGCACTTGGAGTAGAAGAGCTACAAGGAGGGCTTGTCTCCTAGAAGAAAGTGCCTTGGTAATATATCTTCTCAATGGAGCAATCTTCTATTTGCAAGTCTTATATCTATGTTCTTGGCCTAACTTATGAACTAGAGTATAGTTTTGTTCATGTTCTTGTGTTGGTATATGAACTAGCATATAGTTTACATATCATAATCTTAACATGTTCATATCGGTTCATCATCGATCATCATATGCCTAACTTGATTAGAGGTGGGATATGGGTTCGATTTGTTCCTCGCCGGGTTTGCTCTTGTTCTAGTCCGTCCATTCGACGAGTGGGGATCTGGGGGACAAGAGTAGTGCTTCGATATGCGGGCATGGTGCCCGGTATTACGACACCTGCGGATATGAGTGCACGCCACGGTTGAGGGGGTAGGCGGCTTGGTCGTGACAAGCCTTGACCGCCCCATGAAATCCCCACGTTAGGTGTGTCTTTTGTAGGAGTTAAGTAAATGCTTCCTATGGGCGTAATGGCACCCGAAGTCTCCACGATATCCTAGACCTAACCATGATTAAATCGGTTTGCATATGATCCTAACTATTCATTTGTATGGCCATGACTAGATACATTAGAATTACTCCATTAGGTTATTCATTTATTCTTTATCTATTTTCTTTATCCTTTTTGCTAGTGGATTCTTAAGTGTGTGTCACACTATCCAAAACCGTTATTGCTTACCCCTGTTATGAACAATTTGGTCTAAGCAAACACATGTTCCTCTATTCGGATGCCATGCTAGCTTATTAAATCACATGCCTTCCATTGGGAAAATATAAATAACGATGCCCTGAATACTTAGGGTGAAATGCTACAACGATAGATCCGTGCGCTTGCGGATGAAATATCTACGATGGGTAGTGACAAGTGCACGGGTATTACGACACTGTGAATATGAGAGCATGCCACGGTTGAGGGGTAGGCATTTGGTAGTGACAAGTGTTGACATTTCTTAACGCAATCACAAAAGGATGGATCTAAGACCCAACCCTAGGATGGCACCAGAAATGTATAAAGGGGCTCTATCTAATAAGTTAGCTTGGATGTGGAGTTAATCTCACATTCCAATAAAAGTCGAGGCGGAGAGTTAATAAAGTTAGACGGTGTTAGTCATGGTGTGTGACTACGTAACATTATCTATGGTGGAGTTAATCTCACCACGATAGGCACAAAAGCTATACCACACATTCTAGCATTGCCTACGAAACTAGTCGGTCACCCTAGTTAACAACGCTAAGAAATGCACGATGGTATTCTTAATATGACACTTGAATCTCTTGCAATGATAATATTTATTTGGTATCTGTAAGCGCACAGATAGAATAACCCATTGTAGCACTTCACCGGGAGTAAATCCAGGTATCGTATTTATATATTACCACAAGGAAGGGGTAGGATATGGGTAGATTGATTGAGGTCACATGCAGTGTGGTAAAGTAAAATAACCATATGTAATCTAACTACTTGAACAGGGGTAAGTCATAAGGTAAAGATAAATAATGATAAATAATAATCTATACTATAAAAAGCGCGAAGGAATTGGAGGCCACGTGCCTCAATCCGTCCGTCCCGATCTCTTTAGATTATGCATCCAACGGTCCTTAGATAGGGCCGAACCTTAGGTTCTGAGGTGTTTTGCTACTTTCCACGGTAATGCGGCGTGAACCCGACAACAATAGCGCCTCGAGCCGCTCGTCGACCCAAAGCGTCGCGAGGATCGCTCCCTTCTCAGCGGTACCCTCAACCCGCGATCGCGTGCATCCCTTCAGCGGTAACCTCCCACCGCGATGCGGTGCGGACCATCGGGTCGCCTTCGCCCCATCCCCATCGCCCTTGGCGATCGCCCTTCTTCCGCTCTGGTCATGCGGTCATCGGGCCTCCGGCACACCGTGACGCGGCGCCGGTGGTCGATTTCGCCCGGCGTCACGGGACGGAATCCAATCGCGCTCTTCTTGTGCTGCGATGCGCGCTCGAACTCCATCACAAGAATCGCGCCTTCGCCGGGCAACCGCCGTTGGTGTGATTCCATCGAGCCCTCGCACCCGCCCTGAACCGGTTCCGGCTGGGCCAGGATGAGTCGGCGTCAAGTCGCCCTTTTGCGGCGGCAAGACGCTAAGCGGCGCAACCCACGCCGTCGGGGGCAGTACGGCGGCCACATCGCTACTATTTTGGTACTACTTTGCTGCTGCTTGCCTTCTTCTTGTTGTTTCAATTGAATAAGCAATCTATAACGATGAGAATAGCATATCTCGGTATTTGAATAGAAGACCGACGGGGAGAAGGAATTGAAGAACGGTCCCCGCCGCCCACTAGGTTCGATCATTTGAGTCGACGTATTGCATCCTTCACATACGTACATCCAGAAGGAATTGAAGAACGTGGTCTCCTCGGCCATCGATCGCCGGTCGGCGTATTGCATCCTTCACGCGACGTATATCCACGACCCCTACGGACGCCTACGGTCTCCTCCGGCCATTGATGCCGAGTCAGCGTATTGCATCCTTCACGCATTACATCGGGGATGGAATATCCTAAGTTACTCCTAAATACATGCCAATGCATACTACAATTAGTGCAATACATCTAGTCATCATCGTATGAAAGCATTATATCTACACATGGTGAATATTACTAAGGAAGATTAGGAACAAAACCAACCTACCATAGTAACAAAGTTCAACTAGCCCTATATTGGGGTGGACTCCAAAGGACTCAATGGGAGTATCACATCCACGATCTACCACACTTCGAGAATATAGGGTGATGTCGCGAGGCAAGCGTTGTATAAACACCACGTTTACACATTGTCGACCACCCACATAGTAGCTTTCTACATGAGCTCTATACGACTCCATGCTTGAATATAAAGACCAACATACTAAACTAAATATATAATCATAATAAGCATGGAAACATATAAATAAGAATATAATCATTAAATAGAATAATGTCATAGCAATTGTATTCTAACTAAATACTTACAATAATGAATACAAGAGAGAAGCCACTTGGGTTTGTTGCTTCTCTACTTCTTAACGATCGGGAATTCAAGACAATACTTGACTTCCTCTAGAACTAGCCTAGATAGCTATTGCTTTCTGGTTATGGTGGAACTAGGGCTTAGGGTCTTGACTTGGAGTTGGATGACTTGAATGAATGAGAATGAATTAGGGTTTCACCGAGGCGGGGGGTCTTGTTATATAGCCCCAGGAGGATGCACGACAGACCCTTGGATCAAACCGACCTTGATGGATGGACTAGATTACTCCTCATAGGCGGTAGTGAACCGATCTAGGTGGGGGAGATCGGCAGGGCCCCGGGCGGCGCCGCTGGCCCCTATCTCGCTCGCCGCCTCGGCTCACCGCCAGTGGGCCCCGATCCTCTTCTCGTTGTCTCGGTCACTTCTGGAATGTTCTAGTGTGGGTTCCACGTTGGGTTACGTCACGGACACGTCTTTATGTCGTAAGGCTTGCAAACTCTTGGGTATTTTTTCTGTTTAATACCTGAAAAAAATATATAAATCACCAAAACTAGTGGAATCATGTTAGTCGGGCCCCTATAC
This sequence comes from Hyparrhenia diplandra, assembly GCA_015847255.1. Lineage (NCBI taxonomy): Eukaryota > Viridiplantae > Streptophyta > Magnoliopsida > Poales > Poaceae > Hyparrhenia > Hyparrhenia diplandra. The sequence continues at coordinate 246,504 of JADLZK010013351.1, forward strand.
TATGTTGTTATTCATTTTAAGCCCTTATTTTTGTTTTAAAAACCTCTATATTTTATGCTATAAGGTATACCAACAAACTCCCCAAGCTTACCTCTTGCTAGTCCCTAGCAAGACTACGTTTGTTGGATGGGGAGTTTGCCGCGAACGCCAAGACCTCAAAAGTACACATGCTTTCAAACAAAATTTCATCTACGGATAAGAATAAACTATTTTAACCTTCAACTTACCCATATTACCTTTAATCATGGAGCTTGTAGCTTTTTCTTGTGATCTTGGGCAATTGAAAGATAGAACAATCAAGTCAAGCGCTAGGTCTCAAACTCTTTGTTCAACCATCATTCCTCGTTAGTTTTTTTGCTAATTTTTTGAAATAAAACTCAAAGTTCCTTTAGTATGACCCTTTTCAGGTCTCTCATATATGGTCTTTGGTGGATCCTCACTAAGGCAATAAGGTTGTTTTGCCTTTCTTTTCGTAATATGTGGTATTTTTAGACTAAGGCAAGTAGGGACACTATGCCTTCTTCTCTCTCACCCTATATCTAAAGCTTATATGTGGAGTTCATAGGTGTGGAGAAAACTAAATCTACTTACTAAGCATATATTGTAAGTTCAAGCAATGGATCCAAAGTTTTGAGTCACTTGATGCATGTGCATGATGGAATGAAATGAATATGATGGTAGGTGTGAAATGAATGGAATGAATGTGGTGAGAAAAAAGTCTAATTCTTTTTTCTAGCTCTTTGAAAAATCATATCTCTTTTTGAAACTTGAAAACACTTGAGTGAACCTGGGTTGCACTCCTTTTTTTTTTTCTTTCTATTATGGAGAGGCGGGCATCTAAGTACCCATTGTTTTCATTGGACACTTTTCCATTTTTTTAACTCTCCTTTATTTCTTTTTTTTTTTCTCTTTGGGAGGTAGGCTCTACTGCCTCAGTAGGACACTTGTCCATTTTTCATCTCCTTTTTTTTTTTAATACAACCCAAGCCTCTTTTTTGCAATAAACTTTTGAGAGATAGACAAGAGTAATAGAGCTTTATAAGATTGTTGGATGAATGGATGGGATATTTTTGGTTGCTCTTCTCCCGGATAGGAGTGGAACATAATTGGTGGGGTATATAATGGATGTGTATGGTGGATGCGTACTTCGGGATAGAAGCGACATATATATATATATGAGTAGAGTCTAGTGGAATGAAATAAATGGATGTGGTAGATGGATGGATGGGTGTACATCAGCATGACAAGTTTCTAAGGGTCGACAAAAGATTGACCAAACTCAATGCAAAGCAAGTAGCCTATATATATATATATGAAAGGGTTTTCCTAATCTATGGAGCATGTATATATGGTCGTGGTAGGAGTTTCAACACTCATCATACAGGGAACTTATCATGTGTATTTGTATAATTTTCAAAAAGATAAATCTCCGTAAATCTAGTGTCACTAGGAGTAAGAGAAATAGCAGCTCAAAACTTTCATATATCATATCCATCAATTACCTAGACTCTAGAGCAAGCATTTGCAATCCACGATTTCGGGTTCGAGTAAACCTCAAGTCAAAGCAGTTTTACATTTAAAGCTTTGAGAGAAATTAAGCTTTGAAAGCTAGGTACTTGAAAGGTGTTACTTAATTTTGAGCAACTATTCATCATCTCCTTTATTTTTAACTCCTTTTTAGTTGAGCAAAAGCGTAAAAGGTGTACACTCTCTCTTGATCATTTTATTTATATTATAATAAAGACTCTTTAAAGATTATATAGACTCACTCTAAGCAACTTAAGCAAACTAAGCAAACCAATTATCTAGCTAGTAATAATAGTAGTAGTAGAGATACTTATCGGGATAAGCGGGGGTGCTCTCCCCAAGCTAGATTGGAATGTCGGGTTGATGATGTGGAAGTTGAGGTAGATGGTGACAAAGTGGTGTCGGCTCATCATGTCTCTCTTCCTTGAAATCACGCTTAAACTCAAATAGACAACAAAGCTAGTGGAAATTGATTAGGCGTTAGAGTTTAACCACTTTACCATTGTCGTTGGGGACTCTTAGCATGAAATATATTTTGGATTTTTTTTATTTGTATGCAAGAAAAGATAAAGAACTTATGAATGCATTTTTTTTATTTTATTTTTATGCCGCCACAAGTAAATATCTACGAGGGTGTTAAACCCCGGATTTACTCACATGGGGCTTTAGGTTTTAGACATGGTAAAACATTAAACATTTTTATTGTCTTTTCAAATGCAATTGGGAAAGGAAAATATGTTATGCAATTAATGAAAGTAAATGTGCAATCTTTGGAAATTAAATATGGATAACTTACCGAAGTTACCTTTCGGTGAAGGTTCGGGATTTAAAGTCCTCCAAACAAGACTTCTTACCTTACTCACTTCTTAAGTGTATTATCGGATCTTCGCGGTTTGCGTTTCTTGAGATAGTGATTTCGGATGATGGCATCACCCTTGTTCTTTTGTTAGTCCCATGGTTGAAGTGAAGCTTTGATAGTGGGAGCGGGCAACATCTTGTTTAGTGTGCATACCTTGTGGGTTCAAGACATATACTTATAGAATTTTGGAGGAGTGATAGACTCCTCCACATTTTGCTCAAGTGTGTATCTGTTTGTAAAGACAAGGTAGAGATCAAGTGCATGGGCCCCTGTTAGGTAGGGAAAACACCAACATAACCATAACTTTATTCATTATTCTCTAACCTTAGGCACATTAAACAAGATAGAGTTAATGTTTATTATTATTCTTTTTCTTCATTTATGACAAGGGTGATAAGATCGGGGAAATTAAGCATCAATGGTTTAATGATTATGATTATCTTCCAAAGCAGGATGCACAACGTTTCGACTTATACGGTTGGGGACTATGAAATCAGGAGAGTGGTGATAGGAACAATAAAAGAAACAAACAATTTGAGCTAATAAAGCTAGATCAAGCAAGGTTGTTACTCTAACATGTTTGATTCCTTATTTATGAATAGGCCATAATTAAGGTGAAGCTTAATTACTAACAACTTACCTCAAGATGTTACCTTATTATCGGAGTGTGACGGCATCGCAACACCTTGTGGTGGTCCTTTTCTTCCTCTCGAAGCTTTTCTTCTTTGGCCTCTTGTGTATCTTGTTTCTCACTTGTCTCCTTTATTGCATCATCCTTTCTTTCTTGTCCTTTGAATTGTGTTAGGACCTTTTCGCTCCTCTTATGGTTTTATTCTGTGTCATTAGTGGACAACACATACCGAAGGAATATACAAGTAGTAACATGGATAGTGTGGTCACAGGGGATAAAGGTCACTTTCTATGCTACCGAAAAGTTTTGGTTTGGAGATTTTAGCATAGATCATTTATCTCATGTTTCGTATTCACATTGCTTCTCTAAAGGGAATGATTTTATTCATCCTTAAGTTTAATTTTCATGCAACAAAATCATTCAAGCTTGTGGAAAAGAGCAATAGTGAATGGAGAGGTTTCAAAAACGTGTGGAGTGACGAGGGTATGTGAAGAGGAAGAGCACAATGGATCATCTTGTAGAGGAATTGGCCTTCCTCCCCAAGCTTGCTCCTTGCATGCCGACTGTTCTCCCTTTGGCCGTTCATAATTTGTGTAACTATTAAAGTACAAGCGCACCTTTTTTCGTAGAGGGAACTGGATTGTTGAAGGTCAACTGGTTGATGGAACATGTTATGGTCGGGACGCCTGGATCTTCTTTGTAGGCTGAGCCTTCTTGTTCTTATTCTTGTCCCTCTTTTTGTTGATGGTCTTGATCATAGGTTCTGGTGTCAACTCATAAAGGTATGGTGTTCGTGGGTGAGGAGATGTAGGTGTCTTGTTCTTGAAGTTGAATCTCTCCTTTCTCCCCTTGATGGTGAAGCAGAGTTTTGAACTAATGGTGTAGATGATAGCTTTGGCCGTGCTCAAGAACGGTCAGCCTAATATGATTGGTGCTTTTTTATCTCCTCTTTGTTCCAATAACCGCAAAAGTCTCGCTAGCATGTATGAGTGTCCAACCATACTTCACATCTTCAAGTATTCCTTTGGGGTATTTGGGGACCGGTGCGCAAAAGCCGTAACCACATGGTTGTATACAATAATGATGAACCATGAATTTTCTCATAAATTACCTTAGTCATGGTGTGATGCTTGAGCCAAAGTCACATAGCGTGGCCTCAATGGTGTGGTGTGGGACAAATTCTGATGGGGATGACGGTCTCCCAAGATCTTCTTTTATCGGTTGGTAGGGAGTCATCTTTTCATCCTTTCTTTCAAACTCTTTGAAGTAGAAACCTTGGTAGCTGGGCCTCCGTTGGTTCCAACCTTGATTCTGTTGAGGAAGGTAATTGTTGTTATTGTTGTAACTCACATCCTCTTCAATCTTCTGGGTAGTTGTTGACTGTGTGCCCTCTTTAGGCTGGTGCATTCCTCTTGATCTCTTGTAGGGTTGACGTTCTTCGTTCCATCTCTGGTTGGAAGGCATCTTCTTCACAAGCTCAATAGATTTGATGAGTAAGTGATAGGAAAGCACTTCAGCGACAACATCCATGGTCTCCGCAGTACTAATGTGGAACTCATGGTAGAAGATCTGCATGAGTAGCTAATTCTCCATCCCATGATGTGGTTATTCGTAAATATAATCTTGGAAGTGCTCCCACGCTTCTGGGACAGATTCATCATGTTGTTGTTGGAAATTGGATAACTTTTCCGTAAGGCACTTGTATTGCCTATAGGAAAGAACTTGACTAGGAAAAGAGAGAGCAGAGTGACCATGTAGTATTCTTCTCTTTATCAAAGATAGAACCACTACTTTGTCTTTCCCAATGGTGAAAATGGGAAGAGGCTAAGTAGGATGGTGTCTCTTGGTACTCTTCTTAATGGTGTAAGTACTGTAGACCTCCACGAAACGTTGGAGATAAGAACTCACATCTTCATGTGCCTTTCCACAAAATTGGCTAGCTTGTAACATGTTGATGAGCCCAGGCTTGAGTTGAAAGTTATTGTCCCCAATCTCAACTACCAGCCTATTGACCGTAGTGGAAATAGAGAACTCTCATAGTATCTTGTAGTCATGGCCTCAAAAACTGGGTGTTAAGCTTTGCCTTGATTAATGATCGTCCTGTGGGCGTAAGGTGTTGAATTTTTTTTTTCTAAGCTTGGATCTTGTCCTTCTGATACTTTTGGATCTTCAATATAATTATCCGAACGGTCACTCCAATAAATTCATTACCCTGCGTAAGATAAACACAAGTAGACAAAACAAGGGTAATCCCGCTCGAGTAGTGACTAATGGTGTCCTCAATACCTTACGTGATGCAAGTGATATCAATCTATCCAAATATATGTGTTTGTTTGGCTAGCACCTTCCCAAGAACGGCGCAAGAAATGCTTGTTGATATTTCTTAACGCAATCACAAAAGGATGGATCTAAGACCCAACCCTAGGATGGGCTTTAAATGTATAAGGGGATCTATCTAATAAGTTAGCTTGGATGTGGAGTTAATCTCACATTCCAATAAAAAGTCGAAAGCGTAGAGAGTTAATAAAGTTAGGCGGTGTTAGTCATGGTGTGTGACTCAGAACATTATCTATGGTGGAGTTAATCTCACCACGATAGGCACAAAAGCTATACCACACATTCTAGCATTGCCTACTTAAAACAAGTCGGTCACCCTAGTTAAGAACGCTAAGAAATGCACGATGGTATTCTTAATATGACACTTGAATCTCTTGCAATGATAATATTTATTTGGTATCCAAAAGCTTACGAGATAGAATAACCCATTGTAGCACTTCTTAGGAGTAAATCCGGTATCGTATTTATATATTACCACAAGGAAGGGGTAGGATATGGGTAGATTGATTGAGGTCACATGCGGTGTGGTAAAGTAGAATAACCATATGTAATCTAACTACTTGAATGGGGGTAAGTCATAAGGTAAAGATAAATAATGATAAATAATAATAATGATAATAACAATGATAACATTCCAAGTCAAAAGATAATGGTGTGCCACTAGTTGGTGTCATAACGGCTAATTATCATGGTATAGGTAGATTAGGATGGAATATCCCTAAGTTACTCCTAAATACATGCCAATGCATACTACAATTAGTGCAATACATCTAGTCATCATCGTATGAAAGCATTATATCTACACATGGTGAATATTACTAAGGAAGATTAGGAACAAAACCAACCTACCATAGTAACAAAGTTCAACTAGCCCTATATTCGGGGGTGGACTCCAAAGGACTCAATGGGGGAGTATCACATCCACGATCTACCACACTTCCGGAATATAGGGTGATGTCGCGAGGCAAACGTTGTATAAACACCACGTTTACACATTGTCGACCACCCACATAGTAGCTTTCTACATGAGCGCTATACGACTCCATGCTTGAATATAAAGACCAACATACTAAACTAAATATATAATCATAATAAGCATGGAAACATATAAATAAGAATATAATCATTAAATAGAATAATGTCATAGCAATTGTATTCTAACTAAATACTTACAATAATGAATACAAGAGAGAAGCCACGCCGAAAGCTGTTGCTCCCGCTACTTCTTGACGATCAGAATTCAAGACAATACTTGACTTCCTCTAGAACTAGCCTAGATAGCTATTGCTCTAGTTATGGTGGAACTAGGGCTTAGGGTCTTGACTTGGAGTTGGATGACTTGAATGAATGAGAATGAATTAGGGTTTCACCCAAAGGGCGGGGGTCTTGTTATATAGCCCCGAAGAGAGGATGCACGACATGACCCTTGGATCAAAACCGACCTTGATGGATGGACTAGATTACTCCTCATAGGCTTATAGTGAACCGACCTAGGTGGGGGGAGATCGGTGGGCCCGAGGCGGCGCCGCCGTACTCGTTCTCCGCCCTCGCTCACCGCCGAGGTGGGCCCCGGCCCTCTTCAGCGTTGTCTCCGGTCACTCGGAATGTCCTAGTGTGGGTTCCACGTTGGGTTACATCACGGACACGCTTTTTATGTCGTAAGGCTTGCAAACTCTTGGGTATTTTCTGTTTAATCCCCACGAAAAAATATATAAATCACCAAAACTAGTGGAATCATGTTAGTCAAGCCCCTATACTATGTTGTTATTCATTTTAAGCCCTTATTTTTGTTTTAAAAACCTCTATATTTTATGCTATAAGGTATACCAACAACAAGCCTTGACCGTCCCTTGAAATCCCCCCACGTTCGTATGTGTTTGTAGGAGTTCGTAAATGCCTCGGTGGGAGGCGCGACTTCTGGTGGGGTCTCCCTGCATCCTTGAGACTTAACCATGTTTAAATCATGTTTGCATATGATCCTAACTATTCATTTGTATGGCCATGACTAGATACATTAAGATTACTCCATTAGGTTATTCATTTGTTCTTTATCTATTTTCTTTATCCTTTGCCGGTGGATTCTTAAGTGTGTGTCACACGGTCTATGAATCGTTATTGCTTACCCCCGTTATGAACAAATTGGTCTAAGAAAACACGTGTTCCTCTATTCAGATGCCATGCTAGCCTAAATAAACACATGCCTTCCTTTGGGAAAATATAAATAACGATACCCTGAATACTTTCGGGTGAAATGCTACAATGATAGATCCGTGCGCTTGCGGATGAAATATCTAAGATGGCAAGATCTATCCCGTTGACGTTCCCATTCGGATCACCGACATGGTGGTTTCACTTGGGGATGTCAGCGGCGCATTTCTGGCGCTGTTGCCGGGGCTGGGTTTTATACCTATCTCCAGTGATTGTGCTAAGAAATGTCAACAACCAGCCAGCCGCTCGGTAGAGCTATGGTCGTTTCACCGAGGGCCATGACCGCTGTTGAAATTTCTTACACGATCCAAATTAGGAAGGCGAAAGAAATATATAAGGTATCTATCTAATCATGTTAGCTTGGATGTGGAATTAATCTCACGATCCAACAAAGGCGGAGTTAGGCGGTGTTAGTTGTGGGTGTAATCTCAAGTATCATTATCCATAGTGGAGTTAATCTCACTAGGATATGTACCCAAGGTATACCACTCATATCTAGGCATTACCTACACACTAGTCTGTCACCCTAGCAATAACGCTCTAAGAAATGTGTGTATGGTATTCTTGATAGGCCTTGATAAAAGAATGAACATGATATCTCGCAAAAGCGCCTGAATAGAAATACCATCGTAGCACTTCACGGGAGTAATCCAGAATTGTATTTATATTTTACCACAGGGAAGGGAAGTCTATGGAAAGTAGAGAAAATAGGGGTATCTAATGATTTAGATTGTGATTTACTTATGAGATCCACTTGCGGTTGTATAATGCGAGTAGCCATATGCATCTAACAATACTCATAACAAGATAAGTCACAAGATAAAGATAAACAATAAATGATAACTACCCAAGTCTAAGATCATCGATGGCACTAGTATCATATGAGCTATTAACATGGTTTAGAAACAATAGAAAGAATATTCCTAAGATACTCCTAATCATATGCCAATGAATACTACAATTAGTGCAAATACATCTAGCTATCATGGCAAGGTTGCAATACATCTACACATGGTAAGCATTACCAATGACAATCAAGGGGCTAAAAACTTGATCATCACCGTAATTATGGCTCAACTTGGCCTATCATTCTGAGGGTGGACTCCAAAGGACTCAATAGGACAGTCACTCCCGCGATCTACCACACGTCCCGGAATGTAGGGTGCAATCGCAGATAAACGTTGTATAAACACCACGTTTACACATTGCTTATCACCCACATAGTGATCATCTAAGTAGATGCTATACGATTCCATGCATAAGATATAAGACAAACTCACTAAACTAATTATAAAATCATAGCATGCATGGATACATATCAATAAGAATATAATCATAATATAGATCAAAGTCATATCAATTGTATTCCAAGAATAATACTTACAGATTGGATACAAGAGAGAAGCCACGAGAATCACTGCTCTCGCTACTTCTTGACTATCAGGAATCCAAGATGAATTTGACTTCCTCTAGAGCTAACTAGGTAGCTAACTACTTCTAATATGATGAACTAGGGCCTAGGTCTAGACTTGGTTGGACTTGATGTGAGTTGAGAATGAAGTAGAATGAGTTGATAACGAATTAGGGTTTAGCCCTAGGGTCTGGTGGTCTTCTTATATAGCCCTCGGCGATGAACAGGGACCCTTGGATCAAACCGACCTTGGACAACGGTGTAGATACAACCTCAAGGTCGGTTAGAACCGACATACAAATCCGAGGCTGATTGGTGGGACCCACCTGGGCGGTCGCCAGAGACATTCCCCGGGCGACGCTGGGGTCCGAGCCACACCTATGTCTCGTTTCTCCCGTGTGTCTTTCCGTATCTTCTAGAGGGTTTTAGTCCACTTTTTGGGTTGAGTTGCTTCACGGTCAAGTCTTGTCATCGTATGAGATGTAAACTCTTCGGATTCTCACCATTCTTATCTGCTTTTATTGTTTAGTCCCTACAAAGTCATAGAATACCAAAACTTGTGGAAATATATTAGTTAGACCCCTAGACTTATGTTGATATTCATCTTAAGCCCTTATTTCATGTTTAATTAACTAATAATATTATGCTATAACAAAGTGTCAACAACCGTGTTTTTCGTGAATCGACCATAGTTACATCGAGCGTTGTTTTCACCGAGCGCTACCCTGTATACATGGGAATATGGTGATCCAAGGTCCCCTCTCTCCCAGATTTACCGAGTGCTACCCTCGGTACAGTTTAGTTTATCGAGCACAGCTCCTCGGTGGAGTGACCATATTTTTTTTTTTTTTGTTTTTCCATTCCACCTTTACAAATGTAACATATAGATCACATATCACATATATTTGACATCCATGCACTAATACAACTCAATTATCACATACATGATCAAAACATAGATTAATTGGTCCAATATCTGGCACAAGTCTAGTTACACCGATACAACTCATAGTCATCAAGTTTCAATGTACTCAACAAAATATAGATCCTAATGGGTTAACCTGCACTGGTGGAGCTTGCACGGGTAGTCCAAATTAACAATGTACTCTACATAGGTAGCTTCTGTAGCTGCTCTCATGCAAAACTTCTTGTGATAATTACGGAAAACTACTCAATTGCTCATTGCATTTTGCCCAGTTTTCATAGACTCCAGGAACCTCGGCACAAGATACAACATACCAAGCCATAGCCTTAAAAAAGTAGAAACAAATGTTAGTCACGGTTTGATGACAAACATGAGGTAATATTGATGGGGCCTCAGCATCAGATAGTGTAGCCTTCTGCTAAAAAGAGCATTTGAGCCCCGAACCTCCCCCTTGATGCTCTTAGACCATGAATAAGTGAGGATCATGGAGAAAGTTCAGAGCTCAATGTTCTTTCTTTTGAGCAGTGGCAAAAGCTTTGCATCATAGGCCACCATTGCATTTTGCCCAGCTATCATAGACTCCCGGAACCTTGCCATAATAGACAACATACCAAGCCATAGCCTTAAAAAAGTAGAAGCAAATGCTAGTCACGGTTTGATAACAAACATGAGGTAATATAGATGGGGCCTCAACATCACATTGTGTAGCCTTCTGCTAAAAAGAGCATAGAGCCCCTCACCTCCCCCTTGATGCTTTTAGAACATGAACAAGTGAGGATCATGGAGAAGGCGAGAAGCTCTATGTTCTTTTTGTTGAGCAGCGGCGTAAGCTTTGCATCACAGGCCAAGCCCAAAATGAGATAGGAGAACAACATAATGAAAATATATAAGAGCAAAGCTTCCATAGGTGGTAGCCATGGAAATCCACGTAATGAAAAGGAGGTAGCCTCTGTTTTTCGTAAAGGTTTGTCTCATAGGTGCTAAAAAGAACATGGGACTCTGACTTCTCTTTGATGCTCTCATAACATGAACAAGCGAGGATCATGGAGAAAGTCAGGAGCTCCATGTTCTTTCTTTTGAGCAGCAGCAAAAGCTTTGCATCACAGGCCACCATTGCATAAAGTGACTCGGCCATAGGTGCACATTGATCATCATTGCTTTCAAAGCAATTTCATGGTAGCCATGGAACCATGGCTCCACCCATGCCCGGCTATGAGGGAGCCATGGAACTCGACTCCACAATTGCTTGGGTATGGATGTGAGCCATGGTTTGATGACTAACCTGAGGTAATAAATGTAATGCAGCTGATTCATGGCACTAACATCACACAGTCATAAAATGTAAGCATTCCGGAACCAATTGTCAAAAATAAGGCCTTTTTCAGAAGGTTTGTATCATAAAAGTCGCTAAAAAGAACATACCACTCGATTTCTCCTTCTTTGCTCTCGGATCATGAATAAGAGATCATGGAGAAAGTCGGGAGCAAAATATGTTCTTTCTATTGAGCAAATGGCAAAAGCTTTGCATCACAAAGCCACCATTGCATAAAGGACTCGATCATAGGTGCACATTGATCATCCTTGCTACCAAAGCATTTTCATGGTAGCCATGGAACCGTGACTATATCCATCCCCGTTATGAGGGAGGCATGGAACTCGACTCCATCATTGCTTGGGAATAGACGTCAATCACGGTTTGATGACCACCATGAGTTCATATAAATAATGTGGCTCGATTCATGGCACTAACATCGTAGTCAAAAATGTAAGCATTCCAGAACCGATATATAAGCATAGCCTCAAAATTAAATGCCCTTTCTTTAATATTTGAACTTGGAGCATAAGGACCAATAGATAATGAGAGTTCATGGCTGCCATGAAACCATGGGAAACATCCGGCCTAGCCATCGGGTCATCGAGGTGGACAACAATTGCTAGGCATGGATGTTTCCCATGGCACGATGACAGGCATGAGAACAAAAACAGGTCCTAGGCATGGAAGTCTCACTTGCAATATGAGCATTGTAAATCATCACAGGCATACAAGGACAAAATTTCGACCAAAACCATCATGACCACTCCACCATCACGACCACAACCATCACGACCACTCGACCACAACCATCACGACCACTCCACCACAACTAGTAGTAGCCAAATGCCTCACCTTTGACATCGGGGCTAAAATTGATGGGAATCCTTACCTTCGCGGATGGAGGGATGAGCGGGACGGGGGCGACCGACGTGGGGGCGGGGCTGGCGCCGGCGTGGTCCTCCTCCTCGTTGCCTTCTTGCAGCAGATCGAGGATGGTCACGGGTGGGCATGGCCGGGCGTGGTCCTCCTCCTCGTTGCCTTCTTGCAGCAGATCGGGGGTGGTCACGGGCCTTCCTTCTCCTCCTCTTCTTGTTCCCCTCTCCCTTCCTCTTCCCCCTCCTTCCCTATTCCATCCTCCTCCTCCCATTCTTTGGCGCGGGCGGGGGCTAGCGCGAGGTGGTCGCCGGCCCGGATTGACGGGGCGAGGGAGGTGGCACGGTGCACGGGGACGGCGATGCGACGGCGCGGGGCGGGGCGGGCGGGCGAGATGGGCGAGGAAGGCCTGGCCGGCCGATTGACAATGAGAGAGGTGGCACGGCGCCTGGCCCGCAAGGGTGGCTGTGGGGGGCATAGACGGGCAAGGATGGGAGGTGAGGAAGGCGCGCCAGCCGCATTGATGGTGAGGGAGGTGGCGCCGTGCACGCGGACGCCGAGGATGGCGGCGGGGGCCGGGCGCTCAATGCGGGCGGGATCGCGGCGAAAGCAACGAAAGTGTGAGTGATCGAGTGATTGTGGGGGGGGAATGGATAAGATAATTAATGGATTAGTACAAGCCCTCCCGGGTTAGGGGCTTTACCAAGGGCCGATGTACAACTCTCGGTAGTGCACATATTACCGAGGGCGCGAGGTAGACAGCCTTTTATTGAGAGCTCGAAAGCAAACGCCCTCGGTAAAGTATTTTAAATTTCGTATTTTTGATTCCAAAGTTAATTTTAGATTCTAAAATTTGAATTGGGAAGGGAAGGGGGGGAGGGCAGCAAGCCGGCGTTTACGAGAGCCGTGATCACGGCCCCCTCTGTAAAAAGCATTGTACCGACGCCCCAAACTTTGGCCCTCGGTGAACTTGTCTCTTTTTTTTTTTTTTGAATTTTGGATCCAAGATTTTTGTGTGTGGTTTGTACAATGTCTCATAGCTCATGTTCAAATTTGAGATTTTTTCAAAACTATTTAGTACATATTTTGATTTTATTTCTTTTAATTGAATTTTATTCTATTAGCCAAATTTGAATCTGAAGCCATTGAATAGAGGGGAAACATGAACCGAAAAATTATATTCATATTCTTGAGTGCAATGTGAGGCCTCATCAGAGATAGACCCAAAATTTTGAACACTTGTTCACGGAACATGACCATTCACTTGCGGTGAATAGTTTTTAAAATATATAAAAAGCAAACGAAGTTAAAAATTTGTGAAACTAGTTGAGTTGTCGTGAAATCATATGTGGAGACTATGAAAAAAAATTTGGGAAGGTTTCGTTAACATTGGCTAATAAGGATGGCCAAAACCCATCAATGAGTTTCAACCATCGTTGAACCCAACGCCAACGAAACCTTCCCAAATTTTTTGCATAGTCTCCACATATGATTTTATGACAAATCAACAAGTTTCATGATTTTTCAACTTCGTTTGCATTTTATATAATTTTAAAACTATTCACCCGCGGAGTGAACGGTCATGTTCCGTTAATGAGATGTTCAAAGTTTTGGGTCTATCCCCTAATTAGGCCTCACATTGCACTCAAGAATTTGAATACCATTTTTCCTTTCATGCCCCCTATATTCGAATGTCGCATACAGTTCAAATTTGACTTATAAAGGAAAATTCAATTAAAAGCAATAAAATCAAAATATATAGTAAACTATTTTTAAAAAATGTCAAAATTGGACATGAACTAATAGGCAATGTTGGAAAGACACACAAAAAAAATTTGGACGCCAAAAAAAAAGATTTTTTATCGAGAACTTAAGGTAGGGCCCCTCGGGAAAACACACCTTTACCTAGGGCCCTTCGATAAAGCCCTCGGTAAAAGACTCAAATTTTTGAAATTTTGAAATTTTTGAAATTTTGAAATTGCGAATTTTGATGGCAAAATTAGAAAAAAGTTTTTACCGTGGGGCGGCATTCAACTCTCGGTAAAGCTCGCGACACTTCTTTTCCCCCCTCCCCCCTCTCTCGACCGTGATTCCCGACGACCGTCGCCTACCCGCCACCCAGCGTGCCGCCCCGCCGGAGTCGAGCCGCCCGCCGCCTCCAGCCGCCCAGGTGGCGCCGCCACACCGCCGCCCACAACAAAGAACACCCACCACCGCCACCACCTCCACCAACGCTTGCGGCCACCACCCCCCGCCAACGCCCGAGCCACCCCTACCAATGCCGACCGCCACCCCCCGCCAACGGCCGCCACACCCCCACCACGGCCACCCCCACCACTACCGGCCGCCCCCCCACCAATGCCGGCCACCGCCACCACCCGCCAACCGCCACCCCCACCAAGGCCGGCCGCCAACACCGCCCCACGCCCCGACCACCACCACCACCACGCCATCAATCTGCGTTGAGGTATACATGCTACAATTTCTCTGTAATAATATGTGTTGTGGTATATAATTGTACTATATATTTCTATTAAGTTGCAAAAAATTGAAACTAATTTCTATATATTTCTAGATGGCGGGACGTAATCTTCCACCACCGTAAGTCATTGGTTTCACCGCTATAGAACGCCCCGGGATTTGACGCTGATCCAAGATGTTCGCCCACCATAGCGGAACATGTTCCAATAACAAGAAATATTTGTATAATTAATTTGTCAAATATATTTGTATATGCATATTTACCATTTATATGAATTTTAAATGTATTACGACCATTTGACCAAATCACTTGGCTTAAACACACACTCTCGTACAGCCAATTAACCAAAACATCATAGTGAATTAGGACAACAAATCCAATGTCGAATTAGCTTTTCCATCGCCCCAGGAGAGGTGGAAATCCTATAAATATCTCGAGAGGTTGAAATAAAGGCACCTGCGAACCAGCCGTCGGTTACACAAAAATATGTTGTCATGGGATGTGTAAACAAGCTTAAAAAAATATCGGTACACTATACCTACATTCTCCTTTTTGTTGATGACAACTAAAAGTAGGAACATGCTTCATGATGTTGCGGGGTTTTGCTGCAAACTAGGCTCGGAGGAACCAAAATGATGTGGTAATCTCGCTATGTTATTTTTTTTGAGTATATCTCTATATATTAATTTATCACCTAGCTTATACCTAGAAATAATGTGGTAATCTCGAGATGTTCTCATATTAGCTAGATACGACTTGTTTTAAATTATACACTTTTTAAATTATGCAAGTTTTTAATTAGCCAAGATTATATGGATGTGATATATGTGACTTATTTTATATTGTGTTTGTCTAGGTGGAATGAGAAATTTGAGAAATAAAAAAATTAAGGTCATTTTACTGAGCGCTACCGCATTGGCGCTCGGTAGAGTGACCATATTATTACGAGCACCATTCTGCCGCGCTCGGTAGAGTTTGGCGGGGGCGCTAGCCGGCGATGTCGACGCCTGGGCGTCAACTCCACTGGGGGAGGTTCTTTCCGGAGAGAGGGCTCTCGGTGGAGGCAGACTCTACCGAGGGGGCCATGTTACCGAGGGTTGGCCTCTCGGTAGAGTGATCTCTACCGAGAGCTTTCTTTCTCGGAGAGCTGCTCTCGGTAGAGGTACAATCTGCCGAGCACTTCTTGTAGGGCGCTCGGTACAAAGTCTGGCGCTCGGTGGAGGCCATCTGTGCAATAGTGCATTTTTGGTGAAATGGAATTGTATTTAAGATGAGAGAACATATGAGTGTCATCTAGATGACAATCTCTTGGCACGTTTATCTATTATGTTTGAGTCATGAAGTTAAATGCCTATGATACTCTAGAATAAAATTTCGCATTGACAGCAGCTAAGTTTCATTTCATCCAATATGGTATGGCAGTCTAGGAAACAACAAAATAAAACTCTCCACCAAGACTGGCCTTAATACATGCAAAGGTATCACATTGATGAAAAATAAGCACAAATAGATAATTCAAATGTTGACACTCCATGCAATTGTAGCCGCAGCACCGAAAGTAACGCAAAGGACTGAAATAACAAACATTATTAAAAGAAGTAAACGTCTGGTATGAATGATGCGGACAATCATTGCAGCAGCAGTACGGGAAGGAAGCTTCCTGTAGCAGGCGTAGACGTTGGACCCGCCTTGCAGACGGAGCACGAACAGCACGAACGGGGCGTTGTGGACTTGTGGTCTGATTTGAAATGCTTTCCCGATCACTGCACTATGCGAAACAATGCGGCCTTCGCGTCAGTACACGTGGATTTTTTTGATTAACACAAAGGAATAAAAAAGTATAATACTAGAAAATATTGTTGTTTCATAATAAATGGACATGAACATCTGAAGGGATCAGGGACTGACCGGCCGGGTTTGCTTTCTTGGAATGGCCTGTTTGCCACGTTTACTCGATGAAGAGGACTTGGGGCCTTTTGGGATGATCCCTTGCAGCGTCATGCCAGGCCGTCTTTATGTCGTCGGCAACTGGTGACGAGGACTGTAGTGCAACTTCCTTCAGCATATTGAGTGGTGGGATTTTGTGCGGAACTTTTTTCTTGTTGTTGACTGGTGGTATTATGTTGCTGGAAGTCGATTTACATATCTCCTTAGTGGGTATACCAATTACCGAAGAGATCAGATGAAGTGACACAAGTCTGGTGAGAGCTCCATCTTGGATCTCAATCTTAGGCAATAACTCTGCGCTCTCAAGGCACATCCTCTGCAGATTATTGAATTGATGCATTTTTATATGGAGCACTTCTCTGACTGTGGGCTGCCCAGCAATAGTCTGGTTAGATACACCAGGAGTTCCACCTTTTGCAACAAGCTTGAGATACTTCAGAAATGGCAAACCTTTCTGTTTATCATTCAGGTCTGATTTTTTTGCCATCGAAGAATATGGAATGAAATGCACAGCTTCTCAATACCGTTTAGTTTATTGTTATCAATAAACGAAGGCAGTGATTCCAGAGTGGACGTACCGCGAAGTTTCAGGGAGTAAAGTTTGCCTTTAGCATTCTCAAGAGAACTGAGCACACTTGGCGGCTCTTTGCATTCCTGGATATCAATTGACAAGGTCCGACGTTCAACCTCCTTCCCGTGATCTGCGGATTTAGGAAGGAATTCTGTAATGGCGTCTGCAAGACGACTGGACAGGCTTTCTTTACTTGCTTCGGAATGAAAGAACACCTTCACTTTCCTCAGGTTCTTCATGTATTTCATCAACGGTGGAAATCCATCCCCACCGAGGGTCACAAACCCTGCAAGAGTCTGGAGGCGCTTTCCTTGGAACTTTCCTGGATTCATCCAGTATCCGAAACTCTTTATCAGCTTAAACTTTCCAACTAGGTGTTTTAAGCAGGGCAGCATGATGATGTCGACGTGAACATCAACCACCTTGTCTTTTCCCACATCCAGTGTCTCTAACTTCTTGAGCTTTGTTATTGCTTGGGGAACATAGCCTTTAATGAACTCTGACTGGAGGCTCAGGTACCTGAGGAACTTCAGTTTGTTGCATAGTTCATCAACTCGGCCCGGGCCTGTGCAAGCCCCCAGATCCAGCACCCACAGCAGCTGGGACTTGTCAAAACTTAGATCAGCAGCCTTGATTTCATTGTTGTTTTCTGGGGACACCACCAGAGTCCGGAGACTGGACACAAGTTCCTCATTTTCCAAAATATCTGGACTGTGGGTTTGTAGAGACAGCCGGCGCACGAATTGGGTTGGGTACTCGTCACTACTCACTCTGCCGAAGTCTGGCTTGGACCTGTCGGAAATGTACCCGAGCATAGCTCCGGTAGGCCGGCATGTCTTGGCTACTTGATCTTCGTTGATGCTCACTTGTATAGGGCAGACGGCATTGCAATCAACGAGCCTCTTCCAGTTTTTGAATGCTGGAATTTCGTTATTGCATTCGTTGCCGCATCCAACTTCAGCTCCTTCAGCCGACCATCGCCTCATCAGTGATCCCCGCCTCATAGTATGCTCACGTCGGAACAGACTAAAATACTGCAAGCAGGTCTGCTGATCAATGCTAGGCAAACTGTCGTAGCCGTGTTGGAGCACATGAGCCATTCCTTGTAAGCTGGATTTCCAATCCACATCACCGAATTTGCTCCAAAAGTTTGCATCACATCCTCCATGACCACTGCAATTCCAGTACTTGGCCCTGGTAATCACAGCGAGTGGGACACCATCACATTCTTTCCCGAGTTCTTTAGACTCCTGCTCGTCCACACCAGGACAACGGCCTCTGAACAGTCTTCCGGACAATTCAACGCTTAGTGGCCTTATCTTGTACACATGGCCACCATCACAGCTCCATCTTTCAGCAAAGTTTTGTACGGTCGTCGTCATGATAATAATGCTGTCAACTCTGGTTGTCGTAGGGACCGCACTTACTACAGCACTGCCCAACTCTTCATCTTGTACGTTACAAACCACGATCAAGCACCTGTTACGGCAAATGAGATTAGGTCACCTTATTATGATCGAGTCAACGGATTAATAGTCACTAAAATATGTATGTTTATTTATCTCACTGAGCGTGCTTCAAAGCTGGAAGCCTTTTTCAAACACTTTTTACTACTGTCGAAAACAATAGGAACAAATTATATTGTAAAAAAAAAAATCGTCAACATAATCCTATACTCTTACAAAGCAAAACCCCAATAGATATTGCTCTTAACATGAAAGCTACCCACGTAGTCAATACACTATTACATATACAATTAACATCCACTAAACAAAGCTCTACTAGCTATATATCTCAACATGCAAGTTTCCCAACTAGGCAATGCACTATCACAAACAATTAAAATCCACTAGCACAAGCATCAATAATGTCGACGTCAGGAAGCCACATAAGCATTTTATTGTCCACATCATCATGCCGCGCAATCCACTAATTCTAAGTGGTATATATATTATATAATATCACCTTCCTACATAAAAATACATTTCTTAAGTTTTGGTGATTGACATTGTAGCCCATTTATATTTCTTCTTTATACCTGCAACAATGTGTTGGGATCCCTCCTAGTGGTATTGATTATCGCGTACCACAAGAAGTTTGGTTAATTTTCTACGGGATTGAAATTAACATATTTTGTGTTCTGCGTGAATCTATATACGGACCAAAGTTTAGCTATTAAACTTTATACCATTTTATCTCTACAATCCATAGTTTTGGATTTTGTCGAAATAGAAAATACCTGGGGGGGGCGGTGGCGGAAGGCTGGTAACCAAAACTGACCGGCGGAATTTATATTATTTTGGTTTAAAAAGAAGAGACGGTAGGACCGTATTTACCGTATTGAACGTTTTTGCCCAATTTCGGCCAAAATTGAGAACTGTGCTTCAAGCACCCAATATAGATGGTCTACCTCACAAGGCAACAATTAACTAGTTTATTAGAAAAGATAAATGAGCTAAATTGTTCTGAATTTCGTCCTCAAGTTGTGCCATACAAATTATACACAATAACATCCAAACGGTCCTGTACCCATCCACATTTTCTATTGCTAGTGTCCGCTGTTTTTTTTTTTTTTTTGGCCATTATCTTACCTCTTAAAAGAAACTCACAGAGGTTATTAATTGCACATGATCCCTTCGATTTGTTATACAGTACTGCAATCGTCCACAACAAAGGGCCATTTGCTCTGAAGTACACAAAATTGATATTATTTACATGAAGTAATACTGACCCTAAATCTTCCATTTCCTTCCCCACAGGTGCCGTAATGAACCATTATATAAAGTAAACCCTTAATTTGCAGTAAATCGTTTACTTCTAGTTAGTGTGACTATTACTACTCTTGATATATCAGAAAATTGTATTAAAACAGTTAATCACCAGGATGTACGAACCCATATGTTCCTCAGTGATATAAACATAGATACTTCACTGATATTGAAACATATACATATCACTACTAGAGGCAGGCCCTCAACCGAGCCCTAGAAGCGCCAGTAAAGGGGAATAGCGCTTTGGTAGAGGCTCTACCGAGAGGAGCTCTGGGTAGAAGCCCTTCGGTGAATTTTTTAGACGGAAAGGGCTTGTACCGAGAGCTCAAAACGGGCTTCGGTAGAGCATCTACCGAGGGCCACACACCCTCTTGGTAGAGCTCAATAGACGCCGACGTGTTTTGCCACCGCCGCCGCCAACTTCACCGAGCCCCGCCCCTAGCCAAAGCAAGGCGGTTGCTTCCATCAATGGTCCAGTTCGCCCCCCCCTCACCAAAGCAAGGCGGTTGCTTCCATCAATGGTCCAGTTCACGAGGCTCCCCCGGCAATTGTAAGTGCTCGAAAACCTCCTTTACCGAGGGCATGAAGTATGGCGCTTCGGTAGAGTGACCATAGTCTACCGAAAGTGTCTAACCCCCACTCTCGGTAGAGTTGACGCACAGAGGAATGTGATCCCGTTGATGCACGCAGGGGCGTGAACTATACCGAGATCCCCGCGTTACCAAGGGTTGCGCTCTCGGTAGAGAGAGCTCTAACGAGAGCTTTATTTAGCCGAGGGAAGCGCCGGTAGAGTGAGCCGTTACCGAGCGCTGCCTGTTGGGCGTTCGGTAAAATACCGGTGCTCGGTGGAGACCCGTAAAAGTGTAGTGTATCATAAGCTTGAAAATTGCACTTGCAACAAGAATGATCATAATATTCGCATATATAAGTTATGCCAACATCCGAGGTTATTTAAACATTCTAAATATTAAATGTGAATCTGTGAATTTAATTAAAATGTATTCATTGCACTCTAATCAGTTTCAACTAAAAGTTTGTCGACAACAAAGTTGAGCATCACACCAATAACTACAGGAAAAGTATAGGCAAATTATTATTTTTTAATTTGAGAAAACAAAACAAACGTTTAGATTACAGATGTTTCAAACTATAATAGTATAAACTGTCACCATTAATTTTATGGTTGGATCTGTTGTTTGCGAGTTAAACTGCAACGCTTTAGGTATTTATTATTATACATAAATGCAGTTCATACTGTATAAATTAAATGCATCATCTAAATGCTTTGAGCACATATTCAGATCTAGATCCATGATTTACTGATCTAGGAATGGGTAGCCATCAAGAAGCATGGATCTATTGCAGCTAGAGCTCAGTTGGATGCGCTGTTTAGTAAATAGGAGGACCAAAAAGTAGGTAGCAATCTTACGTTGTGAAAGAAATTATTGTTTGATGTTCTTGATAACTAACAGAGAAAAAAAAAAGGAAAACTATTTTATGCTTCAACAAAATTAATTTGCAAAGCAGGGAAAGGGTGAGCACCTCTTGTTTTGCGAGATGAGGTATTGGCCTATGAGTTTCTTTAAAGCTTTCTCACCATCTGGCAGCGGATCTGGTTTGCTGCCGCTAGAGCTGGCTTCTTTAATCGACTGAGTAGTTTTTGAAGAACACCTTTTAGATCCATGCCCTTGGCGTCTACAAAGGCGCGCAGTGGGAAAACAGTGTCGCCAACCTCAGGAGAACAGAACACTTGGGAGGCAAGACATGTCTTGCCTATGCCACCAGACCCGACGATGGAGATCACCTTCATCACCTTGGGGATGCCCGTCCCGTGCTGATTCTTGGAGTTCAGAACCAGAGCCAAAAGGTCCTTCCGGGCTTCGGCTCTGATATTGGGGTCAAGGCCAGCCTGTTCAGGAATATCATCATCATAATGGTCAGGACTAGGATGGTGGCCTCCTAATGAACCAGGTAATAAAGTATCTTCTTGTTGTTTTATATAATCCTCTATGCTCTGGGTTCGCTCCTTCAATGATATCTCGAAGGCTGCAATTTCTTGTGCAAACTGATCAGGGGTTAGCTTCTTGATATTGAATTTGTCTACACAGTCTTCGATATCGCACAACAAGTGCCTCCACTCTGCAATCTTGTCCCGCCAGGCAAAGCTCCTATCCTTCAACCTTCCCTCATACTCTGGGACTTTCTTTTTGACAGTCTTGATGTTGCGTTGAATGGAAACAAGATTTGTAACAACCTTCTTGTTCTTGATTCTTGTCAATAACTCCTGCAGACCGGCGGTCAGTAAAGTACTAACTATGGTGGTGGTGGCGGCAATGGCCACCTCCATTATGTCGTAACGAACTATGCGTGGGTGCTATGGACAGACGAGGCTAATTTTTGGTTGCATGAAGAGCTTAGCTTTGGTTCTTGGATGTGTATATGCTGACGGGTTTAAATGGCTCCGGTTTCCTACCTGCCTACCCCATAGCTGCACCAGATGTAAGCATCTATACCAATATATATATCTGTGACCAAGAACTCTGTTAGCAGGTTATACTAGGTCATATGGGCTAATGGGCCTGGCTGTCCTGTGATTAGGGATCGGCCCATATTGGGCTTCTGGTCGTTGCGTGAAGAAATATAATTTTGATTCTGTACAAAAAATGTATATAATTTTGTTTGTCCTGCGTGTTGTGATTAGACGTGAACAATGATTTTTTTGAGGGAAACAACGGCAACCTTAGGTTGCCTGACGTGAACAATGATTCGTATACGAAATTCCTCTGTCCTGCGTGTTGTGCCCGGACATAAATGCGTTCAGATGCCTTAGAGCAAGGACAACAGGTACGCCCGCCGGCCAGCGTCGACGCCAGCTCTTCCGTCTGCTAATCGCCCACTGTATGCTTTTCCTTCGTGTGGGGCCCGAAAACAGCGACTCCGCCAACTCTTTCACCAGCACTCCGTCGCCCGACTCGCAAAACCGCCAGCTCCCCTCTCTCTCCTCCTTTCTTCTCTCTTCTCTATTGGTTGTCGCGCCGCTCAAAGTTCTCCATTGTACTTGCTCTTAGCGTGGGCACGGCTCGCAACTACAGTCTGGCGGAACCCACCCCCGTGTAAGCTTCTCCTGGTTACTCATACATTAGGTATCAGTATTGTCCTGTCGAGCGTTATCTGGCACCAAGCTATCTTTCGAGATGCTGCCCTTGCCATAGACCATACAACAGAGAATTGATTTCTCCGGTAAGTTCATCATCCCGTTGATCTTACCCGGCAACTAAGTATGCCAAGCACTTTCTTACCTTCCACTGTCTTCCATCGATAGGAGCTACATGGGGAGGAGCTGAGGCAGGATGAAGAAAGCCAAGCGGCTCCGCCTCCCATCAATCTGGACCACCACCGCCGGCAATTGCAAGCTCTCTGGGTGCTTTGCGCCCCGTGCTTGCTCTCCTGGGCTCTCCGAAGAATCTGCCAAGAGGGATTCGCAAGGAACAGATCGATGAATTCAAGCCTCTTCTCGAATTAGCACTTAATTCTGTCAGGGTCCTCTCGGAGAATGACTACGTTTCCATTACGGACATGTACTGGATGACGGAGGTGCGGGATCTGTCTTATGACGCACAGGATTACCTGGACATGGCGCGGCACTACGGTGTTGGGTGCTCCGTGGATCGCTGCGTGCTGTCCAGCATTCTGAAGCCGCAGCGGCGCCACCGCCTGTTGGAAAGAGATATCTCACATCTGACATCTCGTCTGATCGATGCGAGCAAAAGGCATCGAGACTTGGTTAGTATGATTGCCCAGCCTAATCCGGAGGCCCATGAACAAAGTGAAGACGGAGATGACAACAACACCCGCACCAAGCAATCCAAGCAGTCCGTGATTCAAGAGGGTGACTTCAACACCGGCGCCAGTCAATCCACCCAGTTCGAGACTCAAGAGGCTACCTCCTCCGAGATTCAAGTGGTGATTCAAGAGGGTGACTTCAACACCGGTGCCAGGCAATCCACCCAGTTCGAGACTCAAGAGGCTGAGGTCAACACCCGCACTAAGCAATACAAGCATGCCGAGCTGTCTGAGATCGAAGAAATTGTGAAGCTGCTACTCACCCCGCCGTCTGAAGTTGATGATAACAAGCTCATTAGCTTGTTGTCTTTTGACACCGAGCAACAGCTCAAGGTGGTTCCGATACATGGAACTGCGAGTGTTGGCAAGACAACACTTGCCAGAGGATTGTACAAGTCGTACGGAGGGAGGTTCCAATGCCGGGCTTACCTTTGCGTGTCTCGAAGACCAACTATAGAGACGCTTCTTGCAAGCATGCTCTCACAGATTAAAGGTCCACAATCCAAGGGCTCCTACGATGTGGAAATCCTCATCGACAACATCAAGCAACATCTGCGAGGCAAATCGTACGTATCTTCTACTTCTTACACCACCAAATCATGGCCGTTTATTTTCAGAAGTTATTAAACAATTAAATAAAAAAAACTGGAAAACAAAAACAAAATCCTAGGAAAAATATAGTGTACTAGTAAAAAGCTTCTTTTGATGTTGCTTTCCGGGTAACATGGCTTTGTTCTCAAAAGATTGTTTTGTTTTTATCTGACATCGGAGCGTTGGCTCCAGTTTTTAAGTTAGTGTGTCTCTCGCTGTCCTCGTAGTGCATGTGATAGTGTGTAGATTCTGTTTTGCCTCGTGCTTCTCAAGTGAGATGGTTTCCCAAGCGTGTTGCATTTTCTGTTCTTTGTAACTCTATACCGTGCTTTCTATAAAAGTCAGGTTTACCCCCGTCAAAAGACAAAAGAGTAAAATAAAAATTGTTGAACTACGAACAAAAAACTGACTGAATTGTGTTTGGTTTTAATAATAGATACATGGTGAATTGTCGCCTCAACGCTAAGAGCAACGTCCCATAAGGAAAGTTGGTGGCTCCGTGTGCGGGGAGTAGGGGCGGCAGCTAGTGTAGGATCACTGCTCCACAAAATCTTGAAAGACACCTTGGTTTTATTAACCGTGTCAGTTTTTTTTTAAAAAAAAAAAACAAGCGCCATGTTTAAGAGCAGCTCCAACAATTTTGCATTTAGACTTGCCATTCTCCTTTTCTTTTTTTTTTTTTTTTTTTTTTTGCCAAAACCTCAAAATGAAGTCTCCAACAGCTTGACTATTGGGATTGGCAATTTGGAGAAACTCGCAAGAGGAGGTCCTCCCGGCGCATATTTGTCGATGTTTGGCATTGTCGGTCTTTGCCCGCGATAGTTGGCCCTTGCCTCTAAAGCCATGGAGGATGCCCCAGCGATGCCCACATCACCACTGGCTCATCGAAGCTATTGGGAAGATGCCGACACGTGTGGACGCCGGACTGGCATCCGCCAGGGACATTCTGCAGCTGCCAAATACAAAGGGGGCTATGTTTGAGTGGCTCAGCTACTAGCCGAAGGAGGGGCTCCTGTTGACGCAAAAAGTGATATCCTCATGCCAACACACCAAAGGCCGAAGGAGGGACTTCCCGACCTGTCACCCATCGCTCCAAGCCAAGCACGCTTAACTTTGGAGTTTTTATCGATTCAGGCTTCCGGAAAAAAATTGGTAACTTGTTGGTATGAGTATTCTATCAACCCTATTAAGCCATGGGCCAGGTTGTCACACGGAACATACTGGGTATTGCCAGACAGTTCGAAAAAGGCAACTCAGAGAGTCCAGATGATTTAGCAACTGATAAAACACGATAGATCGGCAATCATATCAAATCATATATAGCATAAGGTTAAAACAGCTGATTGATATAAGCTGTAGGACAAACCTTATGAATAATCCTTATAGATCCTTCATTACAACCGGTCAAATGTGCGCATTCCCAGTGTACATCTCCTATTCATCACAGCGCTGGATGTCTTGTCTCTCCACCCACCAGTGGTATTCAGCATCCTGGCGTTCCTTTTCCTGCGCCTCTCGGTGTCAGTCCTTCTGATGCCTTTGCCACTTTGTTCACCAAGATCCTAGATGTAATCCTGGGCTCAGGACCAGCGCCGCCCTATACTTTTTTAGTGCCCCGGCGAACTCGTCGCGAAGTGCCTTCAAAGTGCCCTCTAGACTATATATATAATGTATATCTTATAATATATTTAAATATAGCATGTCCGGTACCGACATTACAATATAAAAACCAATAAATTTGTACTTCTAGAAATAATATGATTACCTTAAAGAATAATAGTCCTGATCCCGTCGGGCTAGTCGCCTAGTCCCGATCGACGCCCGTCGTGTGACCTCCAACGCCCGTCGTGTGATCCCAGCTTCGGTTCTGTTAGAGATCGCCGCGACGAGGCTTAACAGCCCGGCGATCTGCCGTCTGGCGGGCTGCGTCTGCGTGTGGAAGTGAAGGGACGATTGGACGCAGCGATCGGGATTCGGGCGAGGAAGTGGAACGGACGAGGGGCGCGAGGCTTAAGGCGAAGGCGATCCGCGTAGAGAATGCATGTGTACGCACAATCAAGTCACTGCCACGAAGGGCACTTTTTTTATGTCGCCACGTTCTTGGGCTGTAGTTGGGCACAGGTAGCGAGTACTATTCTGATCTGCTGCTCGTTGTGCCCCCCTCCTTCATGGGCCCCCGGCCGTCGCCCCGATGCATAGCCTCGGGGCCGGCGCTGCCAGACCATTGGATGACTCCCCTTTCTCGACCTGGCTATGTCAGCTATATTTTTCAGATGAGATTTGCTGACATGGGTCAACCAAACCATTTGCCTTAGCTCTGTCAGAGTTCAACACCTTTTCCATTCAAGGAAACTGGAGACACCATGTTGTGGGCCTTGTGGCCACTAGGATTGGTGATGTCACACGATTTCATGTTACGATTTTGCGAAAGGATTCCCGTCTAGCTTCATTGGCGCCATATCACTTTCAAACCTCATGTGGCCTGCCTGGCTGCCTCTCTGGATGACTTGACTCAACACCCTGCACTCATTGATCGAGTGGGAATCAGAGTCATGGCACCCACAGTATTTCTTGGCCTTCATACCCCGTAAGCTAACATCATATAGTTAGGAGGCAGCTTGACATATCCCCTCTCTATCATTAGCTTGAACAGCCTGTCGGACTTGGTGACATTGAAGTCATAATTCTCTTCCCCGTCCTCTTTCTAGGTGTTCGGGATGTGCAACGATTTCTCTCCCTAGTTAATTGGTATAGCGGCAGCAACCTCTCGCACCTTCAAAGGCCTCATCATCTTGCACATCGCCACCGCTTTGTAAGGAACTGCTCATACATTTCGGGGAAATTATTATCCTTCTAGAATCTAGGTTCCCTCCGCATGTAGCTGAATTGGCTACTGAGAATGTCCTCGACCTTTGAGTTAACTCCCCAAGATCTTCAAAGTTCTACCCAAACAGCTTCTCCCGGATGGCCGACAAAGATCCCCCGACACCACAAGACTAGCTAATTGATCATCTAAAATAGTAAGGGAAAAGCACAGGTTCCTTGCATCTCTAAACCTCTAGAGATAATCAATGGCCGATTTACCCGGCCTTCAGTTCATGGTTGACAAGTCAACCAAAGTCTTCTGAGTAGTTCCAGTGTAGATATATGCATGGAACTTGCGCTCTAGCTCCTCCTAGTTGGAGATAGATCCTGGCGGCAATGACACCCACCATGTGAAGGCTAGTCCAGACAGTGAAGTTAGAAAGTACCAGACCCATATATAATCCTTCCTCTGCAAGAGCTTCTCCCAACTACACCAAATATGTGTCGATGTGCTCTATGGTTCTAACATCACCATGACCAGTGAACTTGGTGAAATCTAGAATCCTAACACCAGTCGGCAGTATGATCTAGTCGAACCACTCTGGGTAACGCTGCAAGTACGAGTATGTCTGTTGCTAGGGCTTCGATCCAAACTGCTTATGCATCATGTTCGTTAGAATATGCATCAACATGCCCTCCTCAGACTGAGGTTTTCCTCCTGAAGCTTATGGTTTTGGTGAGCTCTATATCCCGGGTTGGGATAAGCATTGAGGTTCTTGTAATCAGTCGACCCAATATATCCAGGCGGGGACTATAATCAATTGACTGGATCCTTGTGGCTGATCCAGCTATTTTTATAGCCGATCCAAGGATTGGTTGGTTGTTGCACCCTACCAGTAGGCAATGCCCCCTTGCTTGTTGGTGCTACTCCTTTTTTTGTTGGTACTAGTCCAGCACCACCTTGCACTGCCTTCTTGCCATGTGGTGCTATTGCATCACCCTCGGGTAGTGCTGCATCATCTTCAATTTCAGGTTGAGTTAAGTTACCAGTGCCATCCCCAACATTCTTCTTAGGAGGCACACTGATACATACATATCCAGGTGGAATCTCTGACAGATACTCTTTCACCATATACACGATTCAAGATGCTGCAGAAGTTTCTCGTGAGTGTCATGTTATGATTGGTCATTGTGTCACAGGAAGCACTGGTGACAATTTTTGACATCCTTCGGAGCATCTCCTCAAAAGTTAGATCAATTTGCCCATCCATAAGTACTCTTGGTAGGTCGTTCTTCTGATGGACAACATTGGATCTGCGCTCTTTGAGTAGGACATCAGGAACTTCTTCCTCGAAATCCTCAAAAGTTGCGCTGACCTCTTTCCTTTGCTCCTCGGTGAGATCCTCAAGGTCGAGGTCCATCACTTGGTTCATGAATGCGTCACCCATGACGATGCATGAAAACGTGTCCCACTAGGTGTGCAAAAAAGTGTGTTGACGCAAAAAGTGGTATCCTCATGCCAACACACTCAAACAAAGCCAGATGACTTGAGCCTGAATGAATTGAGCGTTCTAGTCAATTTGACATGTAACCGACAAGGAGAAGAAAGCTTATTAGTAATTACGAGTGGAGCATGCTAGGTTTGCCATACAGTTCTGAAAAGGCGACTAAGAGAGTCCAGATGATTTAGCAACTGATAAAACACATGAGATTTGCAATTATATCAAACATATATAGCATAAACATAAAACAACCGATTCATATAAGTTGTAGGACAAACCTTATCAATAATCCTTATAGATCCTTCACTACGACCGATCACATGTGTGTGTTCAACCGCTATTATAGCTTGACATAACATAAAAAGAACGAGATCATTCAATAGAAGTAAACATATATTAGGAATATCCGAACAATCTTGTTTATATATAAAAGAGGTAACACGTGCATGCAAATCAACCTTCTACGTCAAAGAACTCGGATGTATTCCAACCGATCGCTTGGGACACATGGCTTTCATAGACCCTTTTCGCTAAACATGTAATTTGTCCGCTCACAAAGACATACGATATCTTACAAGAAAGCTAGATACATTTGGAAACCGGATAGATCCACATGCATATACTACTCGCGGAAAGCATAACCGTGTAAGCCAAAATAGCCGAATCGGGATCCATGAAGCGTGAACAAACATATCTAAACACAAGTAAAGGAACGGCTAAACAAATCGGGTAATCCAACGGTCATAACTTAACCATCCACTCTAATCACATCTAAATAGGTCCGAACCCATAACATGTAACGATCTAGCTTGATAGCCTCTCGGCCAATAATGAGGTCATGACCACCATGGACGGAAAGTAAATAGAACGAGCATTGAGACAATCATGATCAATAAGAATCTAAGGCCAAAGCTCTTATATCAATCAAGTCGAGAAAAAGTGTGTTCATATGACAAACTTAAACAAATCTGAGCATGAACATCACGGATAACTTAATGAATCTATCGGACTTAGTCGTCTAATACAACCGATAACCCAATGCTAAGGCTGGTTTGAAAGGCCGCCCTAGCAAAGCCGCCCGCCATCGATTACAAAGTCTATCGGATGAATATGTAAGATATGACAATGGTTGTCAAGAGTTACGAGCAACGCTGAGCAAATCACAAGAAGCCACGGAAGAACTCGACGACTTAACTAAAGGGCTCGATAGGTGGCGAAGCCAATTTTGTTGTTGTATTCATGTGTTTTCATTTTACAATGGCTAGTGATTGCATATTTATAGCCCAAGGCTTTACAAGGGTCCTAATAGAATATGACTCAACAATATAGAAATCAAAACCCTAACCGAAGATAACATGGCCTCCAATCTTTCCTTTCCTCTTGGGGCCCGCAATATCATTCCTTCGAGCTAACGTGGCCAACCGAACCACATAATATCTGTGCTTCTAGCTTTGCCGTGCGTAGGGGCTTTTTAGACGATTCTTCCATCTTCGGGTTCGTGGGTTTTCGATGGCGTCATCTTAGCCGACAACTTTTCTCCTCTTTCTTGCTAAACTTATCCATCTTGAATTGGCAACTCTATTCACCATGATTTTTGGGTTAAATCTGTATTGACAAAAGAGAAGAATTGCCAAACCAAAAATGTAAAACTATTGGAGTTTCGTGTCGTGAGTGTGGGTATTCATGTGCCTCTCCACCTCAAAGAATTTGAGGCTCATGGATGGTGTCCAATTATATTCAGCGGCTTGGCTTTCTAGGAAAGGATAAATAAATGTACAGCGCATGGCATGTCCCTCCCGCATGCTAGAAAGCACTGTCTCAAGTACTTTCTATTGGGACCGAGGCCCGATGAGGGAGCTCGGCGGCGCGATGACGGCATGTGGTGACCACGGTGGTTGAGTCGTGGGATTGCATGCAAAAAGTGGACACGATAACAAGCACAGTTTCGCTGCAATGAGCCGTATCCTCTCAATCATTCCGCTTTGATTCATATAATGTTCGAGATACACGGGCTTGAAGCCCCACACCTTGCCACCACAACCTGTTGCTTATGATCCGATTTTACGGTGGACCTCCGATGGACATGCTCAATGCGACATCGTCGTGGCGGGGTTGAACGTACACACACAGCGGACATTGCGTGGCGCAGCACATCTCGCCCACCCGTGGTTCTACACTAAGCAAACTAGACATGTCACACTACGTCCCAATGGGATTACACACACATTTATTCAGGTGTTAACAATTCACCCCTTAATCTCGTTGCATCCCCGACAATGCTAATACCGCCTCGAGTTCCACATGCTTGATCCTCTCGAGAGCCTTTGTAAGATTGTCAACTAACCGATCATCAGTCCCATTGTGATCCACATCAACCACACCATTCTCCACACACTCCCTGATGTAATGATACCTTGTATCAATATGTTTACTTCTGTCATGTTACACTGGATTTTTACTTAGCTCTATGGCTTATTTGTATGTGTCAAGTCTACAACGAATATACTAAGCCAGACCCCTTGACATGCTCCCATGGTTGCCGCAAAAATATTCAAAGCCTCACAACTAGACAAGGTGACCACCTTTTGCATCCTGTGATGACCAAGTCACCATGTTGGACCCAAGAAAAACACTACTCTAGATGTGCTATTGTGGTTGACAAGATCTCCTGAATGATCATCGTTATTATACCCCGGTAGAGACAACTCGAGCTTTTCTTATTCTTGTACTTTAGTCCTAGATCCATTGTCCCTGATATGTATCTTACAATTCTCTTCACCGAGCCCAATGATCCTTATCGATTTTTCCATGAATCTACTTGCAACAACAACAAAGATAAGCTATGTCGGGTCTAGTGTTCACAAGGTACCTCGGGCTGCCAATGATGCTTCCGTACCTTGTAAACATCCTTCTTAGTCCTAGGTTTTGCAGCTATCATCTTCACACGTTGCTCCATTTGGGTATCAACTGGATTGCATCCATCATTTGACATTGCTCGACAATTTTTCTTGGCATAGGCTGTCCGACGGGTTGAGATGTCAGACCCCCTCTGATCAAATTTTAGCCCCGTAACTGAGCAGGCCCAAATCACTCATGTTAAACAACTTCATCATCTGCATTTTGAACTCAGCAATTTTGTTGCTATCAGGCCCACAAATGATTAAGTCATCCACATACACACCAACTAGCAGCAACAAACTTCCTTCACCTCTTTTGTATACTACATGTTCTACATTGCACTTTGCAAAACCTAGCCTGAGTAACTCATGATTCGGTTTAGCATTCCAGGCTCTTGGAGCCTGTTTGAGCCCATATAAGGCCTTGTTGAGCTTGAGTACCTTTCCTACATTCTCCTTACTAACAAAGTCGGGGGGTTGTTTGACATACACTTCTTCAAGTTGTACACCATTCAAAAATGCTGACTTCACATCCATACGATGGATTTCCCAGTTGCCATGAGCTGCCAATGCTAGCAGCACCTGGACTATTTCCATTCTTGCCATAGGAGCAAAGACCTCCTCATAATCCATCCCCTCAACTTGCGCATACCCTTTTGCCACCAGTCCCGGCCTTGTATTTGACAATGCTCCCATCCGGATCTCTTTTCACTTTGAAAACCACTTGAGGACAATATCCTTCGATCTTTGGGTAATTTAGAGAGCACCTAGGTTTTGTTTTCTTCAATAGACTCAAGATCTACCTCCATGGATTTTCTCCAGCACTCTTCACCTAGTGCTTCCTCCACATCCACTGGTTCATCTGCAGCCAAGAGACATAACCCACTGTACTCATAGTTACGTACTTCTTCAGTTGTGTCAAACAAGTTTGATAATGTTCTGAATCTAGGAGTTAGCTCAGCATCAGTATTTAAACTCTGTGCTTCAGGTGGTCTTGCCCACCGAATTCCAGGAGCTGCAGCAGCTTGTGAGCTAGATGCACCGTGTGCACTTGATCCCCTGAGGACTTTGAAGGTGTCAGGTCCCCACTTTAAATGGGTCCTTAAGCGCACATATTTACGCCGGGATCACACTACAAATACGTTCTATATTTAACGGGAATTGGTACGCAACATAAGTGAAAATACCGAGGTTTATAATTATAGGATAGAACTTCTTACAGTGATGATTTGGATCATGTAGCTGGGTTTCGTGGATCGAGTAGCCAACCGTGAAGTTGTGGTCCTGTTAATCACCGCTAGGTTGTTGGGCTGCTGGGCACTACTCTCCTCTCCATAGGCAAACTCGATCTTGGGACGAACACCGAGTCTACAGGTCTCCTCCTACGATTACGCCTTGCAAATCCTGCGAACGCGGGTCTTTTAGCTTGGTGGTGGGTTACCTTATAAATGCCGATGTCTGTGAAAATAAAGGGTGAGTACAACAGTACTCAACGAGTCCAAACTAGGGTTGTTGTCATTATTAGGGGTTTT
The DNA here is from genome assembly GCA_015847255.1 of Hyparrhenia diplandra. Lineage (NCBI taxonomy): Eukaryota > Viridiplantae > Streptophyta > Magnoliopsida > Poales > Poaceae > Hyparrhenia > Hyparrhenia diplandra. Next base: position 279,531 of record JADLZK010013351.1, read on the forward strand.
TTTGTCCTAGCAGATTCTCTAAAACCACTCTTGCTAGTTCATGGTTAGCTCTTATCATTGTCGTCGAAATAGGTCATAAACATGTTAAACATATTAAACAAGTTAGGTTGAATCCAATCATAGATGATCTAGTACTAGCAACGGCCCATTCCAAAGACGTGGCTATTCGAATAGATTTTAATAAAAACTCTGCAGAGGTTTTAAAAATTTCCCAACACGATGGATAAAACTCTTTCCATTGTTAGTGGTTAGAAAATATCAAACGAGACCTCGTACCCGCTTGGATGCCTCCCGGACTCATGTATATTTACTACCAAACGTTTCTCGGGGGTTGGTTGGGGTGATCACCTAGGACCCCAATGGGAAGATCACTTAGCATCCTAGAAATTTATCGTTGAATCATAAATACATATTCTCATTCTCAATTGCTTAATGTGGAAGATCACCTAGTATCCATGCCAACCCGACCACGTAAGGTCACCCAAAGATTTGTGTCGGGTTCGCAATAGACCTCTTGTCTACTGCTGGCCTCTTGGATACTAAATATACATCAATCTAATAGGGTGTGAGAGTCCAGTTGCCCCATCCTGACATGTGACTTTATGAGATATCACACTAGGTAGATGGTCTATGAACCAGTCCTTACAAGGCAAGTATCTCTCCGCAGTAATCACTACTCGATTCTCGATGTATCCACCCAGCTCTTTGACTAATCACTACCACTACTACTACTACTCGCTATCGCTATCGCTATCGCTATCATCGCTATCAAGTATCGCTATCAAGTATCGCTCAAGCTCGCTACTTAGGTCGGGACTAACCGATGCAACTTAGGTCTTCAGGACCAATTCGATGACCATCGTCATCTTTGTTTCCTTTTATGAGCTGTGACTCACATATCACTCCCCTTAGTGATTAGCGTTTGTGTGCATACCTCGTCAAAAACTCCCCCAAAAACCCCGTGGGACAAAAAGGGTAGGAGAAAAGAGTACATCAGACGCGTAAGTTGTGTTGCACCTGTTGCCTCGTTAAAAACATTGCGTGAGAAAACCCTATGGGAAAACTCACCAAGGAAAAGAGTACAACATTCTGATCTTCAGGATCAGATCATGATCTTCTGGATCACGATTATGGACTATGATTTAGGGAGGCTTCTCGCCTTCAATCCTGTAACCCGCTCAGCTCATGCCCTTTCCACAAACACCGTGGAAGTTAGAGGATGGTAGAGATTCTCGCGGAACAATTCTCGCTAGATGTTCACATGACCGAAGTTTACAAGATATTCATTTCCTCGCTCTTCGAGAGCCGATGATGAGAAACTGACTTTGGAGGAATGCATTTGCTCTTCACATAGTCCATGTGCATTTGTGCAACACAAAGTAGCATTGTCTTTATAGACAATGTCGGGGGAGCTATCAAAGCTCGAGCCACATAACTTCTGGATGTGGCCAACTATCCATTTGAGCCAAACACACTCTCGTGTGGCTTTATATAGGATACTTATCTCTTGGTGGTCGGATAGTATGGCAACCAAGGTCTGATACACAGACATCCATAAAATGGTTGCACCACCATAGAGAAACACAAAACCGGTTTGGGATCTAGCATTATGCAGGTCAGACATAGAGCTAGTATCCACATATCCACCATGGTTAGGACCTAGTTCTTCAAGAACCATAGACTAAGGTCTTAGGCCTGAGGATAGTCTTAGCGCCAATTCAATATCTTCTGATTAGGATAGCACCGTACCTTGTCAAATAATTTACAGTGAACACAATATCAGCCATTATGTTCGCTAGGTACATCGGTGCTCCAATGGCGCTCAACTAGGGAACTTCAGGTCCCAATATTTCCTCATTGTGAACCTTGGTCTAGATGGGACTTATCCACTTCTGGGGACTGGTCCACCATGGGAATTTTAGAGGGTAGAATTTGCCCTATATTTCTTAAGTAACCTCTTTATAGACCGGTATACAAACACTCCTTCGGGGAGGTGCTCGAGCTGCTGGCTCGAGTAGAACTTGGCTTTATCCAAGTCATGTGTAATTCCTCTTCAGGAGGCAATTACTCAAATGGTTGAACCTCATCCTTTCAGGTCATCTCAACCCATACTACGACCGCTGCAGGCGGACGCTATGTATGTTGCGTACTTTGATTTTGCCTGGGATCTTGAGTCCTTCATGGACTCTCATGGGGTCCTCCTCGAATCAAGTGACCCATATAAGAATATGGTCACGATATTTACCAACCGTCTTTTTCATTTAAATTCAAGTTACTAGCTGCCATAAATGTAAGTATCGGAACGTCTTTGCCACTTATATCAGGAGAGAAAATTTCATCATAAATGATGACGGGTCTCTGCATGAACCCTTATGCCACCAGCCTCCCTTTGTGCCATACTTATTCCTCTTTAGGAGGATGACCCATTTACATCCTTCAGGGATGACTTCTAGAGGTGTTGGGACTGCAGGCCCAAAAACCTCTTATAAAGCGAGCGCTACTCTGCCTCAATTGCTGCTTTCCATTTTGTCCCATTCTAAGTGCTTCTGGCACTCTGCCATGGACTTTGGTTTTAGATCCGGATCCATTTCGCCAGCAATTCTGAGGCAATATGTTTGTCGACAATAGTGGTCTTTCAATCACACTATTCTCCCGATTCCACAAAATTAGTGGCGATCTCCTCACGATCGTTCTCCCGCCATCGTGATTTCCCAAAACGATTGAGCAGGGGCGTTCCGATCCACCAATGCGATATTGAGCGCGCGCCGCATGGTGGTTTCCATCTTCAGGATGGGGTCCTTCAGGGACCAACTCGACTTCAGGTTGAGCCGCCACTTCAGGGGCGTTCTCAACTTCAGGTTGAGCTTCTTCAACCGTTTCCTTAAGTGATGCAAGTGGCTCACGACCTTGTCTATGCGGACATCTCCGTAGACACTTGTCTGAGCACCCGGAGGTCTCCCCCGCAGCCTAGGATCGGATGGAGACAAAAGAGTTTGTAACCTTCTAGGCTACATATACTCTCTCCAGTGCACTTACTTTAGGTAAGTGCGCCATGTCACTCTTCCGAACAAAGGATGGTATTTTGGCAGCTCATTTGCAACAATTTGCAAATGCATAAACCTCGAACTTCCGTTTCGGATTGACTAGTGCGTGGATCATAGGAATGCATTCCGCCATTCCTTCATGCAATTTCCCGGCATTCTTCATGATGCCTATCTCCCTAATGCCGGAAAATGCAATCAGCGCATCGAAGCTTTATGAAGATCCCGGTCATAGGCTCACATATCCCAACTTCTGGTGGGTTCTCTTTGGTGTACGCGATGTGGCAAGATCGGGCACACATACCGCATATGCAGATGGGAAATACTTTATTCTTTCCCACGCACTAGCTGTAAGTAGGGGGTATGCGGTTGGCTTGAGACTTTGGGGATTTTAAAATATAGTGTAAAAAACCAACGACATTCATAACTTGTGAAAATATTCCAAATGCTCTTCAGGAGCATGAATGGTTAAATTCTACTAGCTAGTATATTCGACATTGCATTATGACTTAACACGATATATCAAGGTCATCATTGAGAAGGTCTCCTCTCTTTTGTCCATCTTGGACATCTTCACCATTTGTGTCCACAATCATGTCATCATGTTGCTGAGCTTCAGGCTCAGTGGTGAAGTGAGGATTATGTTGGCTCTTCCTATCCTTGCTTCGGAAGGATTTCGGTGTAGAGCTCAAATAGGTGTTTTGGGGCAAGACAAATGCGGGATCTAATACCCCGTGCCTCCACATCTACCTATGACCTTCTCGGATTCACTTTTACCCCTAGGATTTTCCTTTCCTTTTGCCTTTGAACATGGCATCTATTTCCCCTTCCATTGTCCCTTTCCATGGCCTTTATGGTTTGTAGAAATCTCAAAGAACACGGTGTGTGCTTTTAGGCATAGGCTTAACATTAGTAGGCCGTGGGATGGAGGGTGGAAAGAGTTTTCGATCAAATTAGTGTTAGTGATCTTCTAGCCACATAACACAAGCTCGACATAACCCTTTGTAAAGCAGAGTCATAAGCTGCCACAGACATATAGTCTTTGTAGTGCAAGCCGATCCAGCCATGTTGTGCTTTCGAGAGCACAATCGATATTTGTTGGCTAAAGCGGTCCTTCGTGGACCGCCACAATACCAACGGATCATCCTCGCTTCATATACTCGGACTTCGTGTCCGGGTGTAAATGGTGTTGCGGAAAGTGCAACGCCTTTTGCTTTACCGGTTCGTGAGGTCACCCTCACCGCCCTCGAGCGAGTGGTATGATCAAGGCACAAGCCGCCGAGCTTGACCTCAACGTTAACTGCCCAAGTGAGGTGGGTTGTCGCCATTCACGACAAGCCCTAGCTAATCCTTTTCGCAATGTCCGACACGCCCGCCTAATCAATGCGCATAGCGGTGAATGTCGGTTTAGTGTAATCTTCAAGATTACGACTATGTGTAATCTTCAGGATTACATTCACATATAGTCCTAGACTGTATTTCCCCAAATGTCTCACACATATAATCATCAGGATTATATGCGGTTCATAAGAAATATAATCTTGCATAAAATAAAATAAATCTAAAGGATTTATGTAAATGCAAGAAAGTAAATTGCAACAAATAAAATAATGCATAGTAATATAAAGTTGCAATAAATAACCATGCCATGTGAGGTCTCCGAGCCTCGATGATTCTGCAGCTTCGGCCGCATTGATTTCTGGGGGCATCGGGCGAGTGGCATGACATGGTGAACTTCAGGTCACCGTTAACGGCCGACCGTATATGCATTATCCTTGGTGCTTAAAACCAGGATTTATGCCATGACTATGCGAGGCCGAGGCCTTCTTAGTCGCCGGGCTTCGTGCCACTTTGGTTCATGGCGCGACGCCATGGATCAAAGCAAAGCATTTTTGCATAATCGGGTCATGGCGTTAGTAATTACTTTGCGACTTAGAAACATAGACCGCAATATAAATTGCAATAATTAAATCTGCAGAATTTAAATACGGTAAAGTAATTGCAGTAAATACCAATAAAGAAAATAATAAAGCATGCAAAAATATAGTGGTCTTCAGGCCACACATACTTTGCGGACTTCGAGCCGCGTATTTGGTCAGTGGACTTCGAGCCAATGTTATTTATGGCTGCAACTTCGGGTTGCTGTCGTACGGCTTGTTCGTACGTGTGCGACTTCTAGTCGTAAATTTATTCAGGCTGTTTATTTGTTCACGCACATAATATACGCGATGCAAATCACGTATTAGTGAGCCCAGCAGCCCAAGAGGGTCACAGATTTATATGCATATTTAACTTCTGGTCATATGGACTTCAGGCCATACACGCGAATGGCCGGGCTGTCCAGCGTTAATTCACGCTGACATGCACCTGACCAGCCATAAATGGCTTGCGTCTTTTGACCGGCACGACGGCAAGAGGACAACAGCAGCACACGCACATGGCGCGGCAGCGGTGGATGCATGCGCATTTGTTGTAGCTCTTTTGAACAGAAGGACAACAGCAGCACACGCACATGGCGCGGCAGCGGTGGATGCATGCGCATTTGTTGTAGCTCTTTGAACAGACAATGGCTTCTGGCCACTTCTGTTAGTGCTCACATGTGCACCAGGCCACAACATTTGCATTCACATGCATGTACTATGCACATGGCCAAACACGAGTGCACTTCGAGAATCAAGGACCTATGCATGACATGCATGGGCCACCAGCTTTGGCCTGTTCGTCGCATTTCCTACCGCTTTTCTTCTGTGTTCACACGCAGCGGGTAGGAAAATGGAGGCAGCGACGGCAGGCGAGCAATAACTGCTCAGCGTGCTCATTGCTCAGCAGGGCGCACATGGCGGAGGAGCCAGCTTTGGGCAGCTGCGCACTGCGCGCAACATGCTCCAGCAGCTGTGTCATCCTCTCCTTTGCCCTCACCAACCATTCAATTTAAGTGGGGTCAGGCAATTAAGGAAGGGCCGGCTGTCCTCTGGACCCGAGCACAGCACCCATGCCTTCCGGTCTTATCTGTTTCTCAGTCATGAGCAGACGGGCAGCGCGACTTGGGACGTGGGCGGACGGGTGCTAGCTGCGCGACGCTCCCGCCGTAAGACGACCGAGGGCCGCGCGACCTAGGAGACGGGCCAGCGGCTGCTCGCTGCGCTGGGAGTCTGCACTGTAGGATTTAGGATCACTAATCAAGAGTATATCACGGTGGCTAACCTAGAACGCGAGATCAAAGTGGATGAACACAGCAAGAACACAGAATGAAATCGAACCGGCAGTTGTCTACAGGGTTAGACAGTGCCCCTTTTCACAGGCATGAACTGCAAATACAAATCACGATTACAAGTGTCCAAGCAACTGCTACGTAGTGTGGTACCTAGGCTTTATATCCAGCCAATACAAACCGCACACTTACACACACGATTTCACTAAAACATGGATACAAGACGACTACATTGCAACTGCTGCTGCACCACGTCATCGTGGGCGCGTCCACCGCGCACCGCGTGCTCCTCCTTTCAAATTTGGCGTCTCCCGCCCAACCGGCTGCTCCAGGTATCACGCCATCACGTTGTACACACTGGATTAGCCCAACATTCTCCCCCCTAAGCCAGCTGTGTACTGACATCTCGAATTCCTGTCAGATGCTTCATGACTTCGAGCTTCCCAACAGCCATAGGCTTAGTTAGCAAATCAGCCTTCTGCTCATCAGTACTCACCCTCTTCACCTAAATCTGCCCTCGCTCTATGCATTCTCTGATAAAGTGGTGCTTGGTGTCTATGTGCTTACTACGACCATGAAACACCGGATTCTTCATCAATGCTATAGCCGAGTTATTGTCGACAAACATTGTCACAACCTTCCTTGGGGTGGATGTAAGTTCTGACAGCAACCTTCTGAGCCAGAGTGCCTGCATTGCAGCTACAGTGGAAGCCATGTACTCAGCTTCACAGGATGACAAAGCCACTGCCTTCTGCTTCTGTGAACCCCATGTTATCAAACTACCATTGAGATAGAACACCATGCCAGCAGTGCTTCTTCTTCCCACAGTATCAGTTGCACGATCACTATCAGAGTATGCTACTAACAATTCTGGATCACCTCCTCTTGTGTACACTAGGCCATGCCCAAGACTTCCCTGCACATACCTGAGTATCTGCTTCACAGCATTCTTATGCATTGTAGTGGGCCTCTTCATATACCTGCTTGCTATTCCAACTGAATATGCAAGATCAGGTCTAGTGTGTAGTAGATACCTCAAACAACCTATCACACTCCTGTATTCTGTGACATCAACACCTGTTCCCTTCTTATCTTCATCCAATCTGACTTCAGGATTCATTGGAGTCTTAGTGGCATTGCAATCTTCCATCCCAAATCTTGCAAGAATTTTCTTGGCATAACCTGCCTGTTTCAGAGTAATAAAGTCTTCATGCTGTTCAACTTCTATACCCAGATAGTATGACAGCAACCCCAAATCACTCATCTCAAATTCTGCATTCATCTGTTGTTTGAATTTCTGAATCTCCTGTGGATCATTTCCAGTAACCAGCAGGTCATCAACATATACACCCAATATGATGGTAGCTTCTCCAGCTTCTCTCCTGTACACTGCTGGTTCATTGGGGCATTTGACAAACCCCAATTTCCTCAAGCTTCCATCCAGTTTAAGACCATAGTGTGACTTACTCAGTTTCAAGACATGTTGCTCTTTCCCTTTAACTGCATAACCTTCAGGTTGACTCGACATACACTTCCTCTTCCAATTCTCCATTCAGAAAGGCGTCTTCACATCAAGGTGATGTATCTTCCAACCTCTGTTAGCGGCTAATGCCAAAACCAACTTTACTGTGTCAAGTCTGGCAACAGGAGCATACACCTCATCATAGTCAATTCCATGCTCTTGTACATAGCCTTTGGCCACCAACCTGGCCTTATGCTTCACAATCTTGCCATCGGCGACATCTTTCTTGAGTTTGAAAACCCATTTCAGACCAATTGCCTTATGACCAGCAGGTAGCTTTGTCAGTTCCCAGGTCTTGTTCTTCTCAATAGACCTTATCTCACTGTCCATAGCTTTCTCCCACTCTGGGTTACCTACTGCTTCCAGATATTTAGCAGGTTCATCTGACTCAGCAAGTAGTGCTACACCTTCATCTGAGTGTGCTGCTTCTTCCTCATCTGAATCTGCTAACTCCACCACATCTGTGGTATCATAAATTTCATTCAAATTTCTGAAATGTTGTGGCTCTTCATCAGATAGATCATCTTCTAGCTGATTTTGATCTGATTGCTCCCCCATATTGGTTACACTTCCACTCCCATGCACTGGACTACCATCTCCACCTAAGTGATTGTCTGGTGACTGTAGCTCATCTGGCACACTGCCTGAACTACCTGTGGGCAGATTTCCATCAGGTTGGTTTGTGTTTTCTCCATTTTCTTCCACACTTACTGTATCCCTGTCAGTGTTGTCTACAAACACCTCTCCATTAACCTAAAATTCTGCTGACTCACCATCTGATGGCTCATCCCAATTCCAGCTCACTCCTTCCTCAAAGATAGTGTCTCTGCTGACCACAATCCTCTTGTGCACAGGATCATACAATCTGTGAGCCTTACTCCCTTCTTCCACACCTAGATACACCATCTTCTGACTCCTGTCATCCAGCTTCTTCAGGTGTGGTGCTGTCTGCTTTGCATGTCCCAAACAGCCAAAAACTTTCAAATGCCCAAGATGAGGTTTCCATCCATACATTGCTTCAAATGGAGTTTTCTCCCCCATGGGCCTAGTTGGCAACTGCTGAGTAGATAAACGTAATGTCCGACGCCTTGTCCCCAAAACTTCCCCTCGCACTTTCATGCTCTTTTCATCATGGATCTTGCCATATCCATGATCGACTGTTTCTTCTTTCCACCACTCCATTTTGTTGTGGTGTGAACGGAGCCGCCATCCGCCTTTTATCCCTTCTTCATAAACACTGCGAAAGAGCTTTTTGATGTAAATTCTCCACCTCTCGCGGATCTCAACACCTTAATCTTTTTCTCCGTTTTGTTCTGCATTTTAGCTTTGTATTTCACAAATACATCCACAGCTTGGTCCTTACTCTTGAGCATAAAAACACTCATCCATCTGCTATAATCATCAACCAAAGCCAAAGATAAAGTATTTATTCCCTGATGGTGTAGGAGGACTAATGGGGCCACACAAATCAACATACACAAGTTGCAATGATTTTTCAGATCTCAGAACTTTTTGGCTTTTGGAAAAGATAACTGTTCGCTTCCTCGCTAGACATCCATGATTGACTGCTCTCAGATGCTCTAGCATTGGCACTCCAGCCGCCACCTTCTCCTCTCGCTAGCATTCTCATTGATTTGAAATTAACATGCCCCAGCCTAGCATGCCACAGCCATGCTGGTTCTTCCATGCTCCCCAACAGACACACAGGCTCAGCAAGTTTCAACTCTATGACATACAGCCTGTTAATAGCCCTCTCTATTCTCATCACCAGTTTGCCTGACACCTTATCAACCACCTCCAGATAATCATCATCAAGCACTATTCTATGCCCAATCTCTATAAGCTGGCCTAGACTCACCAGATTACTTTTGAGCTTAGGTATGTAATAAACATTATGCAGCAACCATTGACTCTTATCTTTTGCACTGAAACAGCACTGATCCCTTCCCCATGATCTCTACTGCAGAGCCATCCCCAAATCTAACTTTACCAGTTACATTTCTATCCAGCTCCTTAAACTTAGCAAGATCACCAGTCATGTGATTAGATGCACCATTATCTAGGTACCAGGAATTACCAGTGCTGGATCCACCAGCGGTGAGGTGCAGCTCGGGGAAGACACGTTCCTCCTTCAGGTTCACGGCTTGCCGTCGTGGTACAGGCATTTGCTCGAGTAGTTATGGCTCCTCAGCAACTGCGAGCATCAATGCCGGCTCATACCACTCCACCTGAACATGGTGAGCTTCCTCTCCCGCGCCACCTCCTGCTTTCTTCTCTGGACACCGATTGGCATAGTGTTCGTACTCCTTGCAATTGAAGCACTTGATGTGCTCCTTCCCTTTCCTCACCGCGCCCTCGCCGCGCCCGGCTCCGGCCACGCCCCGGCACGCCCGCGCCCTCCGCCTTGACCCACGTCCCCCCGCGGCCTCGGCCTCCTCCTCCATCCGGTCCATGCCCTCCTCCGAGCCCTCTCCACCGGATTTTTTTTGCCTCGCTTCCCACTCGGCATGAGTTAGGAGCAGCCGACCGCTCACCCGTCCGACTTGGCACCATCCCGGTACCCTTCTTCACCCTTTCCTTGAACGTCTTCAACCGACCTACTACTTCATCAAATTTGGGTGTCTTGAGATCATAATTCTGCTCGAGACTCGCCACCAGTTGGATGAACTTCTCAGGCACCGTGTTGAACACCTTCTTCACCATCGCCTGGTCGTCCAACCGCCCACCCAAGCTCGCATATCTCACCGACATTCTTTGTCGGGGCGGCGGGGCGTAGGCGTCGACCATCTCATCCGTCCTCATCCTCAACGCATCAAACTCGCGCTCATCAAGTTCCCGCAACCGCGCCTCCATCACCCGCGTCTCCCCACAAACCTCGGTCTTCTTGGAATCCCAAACCTCCTTCCCGGTTTTTCGGCCGCGACCGCACGCCAGACATCGCCCGGTGTGCATTGGAGCAGGTGCCGCGCCTTCGTGTCCTTCACCTTCCTCTTCGCGATCGCTTCCGGGGTTACGAGCGGTGCCTCTCCGGGTTGGCTCCACCACCTCCCACTCCTTGATCCTCCATGATCACGAGTCGCGGATCGCCCGGTGGTGTAGTTGGACGCCGTGAGCTGCGGATACCGCAATCGCCACCATCGCCGCCTCCCTTCTCCGACATGATGGAACAAGAACTCAACGCAACCCTTGATTAGCGGCTCCGATACCGAATGTAGGATTTAGGATCACTAATCAAGAGTATATCACGGTGGCTAACCTAGAACGCGAGATCAAAGTGGATGAACAAAAGAAGAACACGTAATGAGATCGAACCGCAGTTTGTCTACGTGGTTAAGCGGTGCCCCTTTTCACTCGGCATGAACTGCGAATACAAATCACGATTACAAGTGTCAAGCAAGCTTTTACGTATTGTGGTACCTAGGCTTTATATCCAGCCAATACAAACCGCACACTTACACACATGATTTTACTAAAACATGGATACAAGGCGACTACATTGCAAGCTGGCTGCTTTGCGTCGTCGTGGCGGCGTCCACCGCGACCGCGTGCTCCTCCTTTCAAATTTGGCGTCTCCTCGCCCGGCGGCTGCTCTCGGTGTCACACCATCACGTTGTACACCGGATTAGCCGCAACATGCACCAGCGCTGGCGCGAGGGCCACGCACCTTGCGGCGCCCGCGTGAGGAGCTGCGCCCGGCGAGGTTGTGCTCGCGTGTCCGTCCGAGGGCGTGGAGGACCTCGGGGAGGTGGCGCGATCGGCGGTGGTTCGCGCGCTTACCTCTCGGAACGCGCGCCAGCGCCGTAGTAACATCCGGCGGCTGCGTCATGCACCCGCCAGCTGGCTAGAGGCATCGGCGGTGGCGCCTCGATGGCGCGCCACGGGCGTTTGGAGCTCCTGCGCGCCGCCCCCTCGGATTTAGCCTTGAGGCCAACGCTGCGTACCCGTGCCCGTGACATGGCCTTCCAGGCTAGCGGCGGCCCGGGAGGACCATGCTTTGGGGCGATAGGCCGGCCGGGGCGGTTGTGTCCCCGCTGCCGCAGCGTGTCTACGGGACACGGGCACCCCATCTACTCGCCCATCTTCGGGATGACGGTAAGTGATTCTTTTATGTCTGCGGGACATCGGAGGCACCAGGGGCCTTTTGGCGGCGAAGGCAGAGCCATTCTTGCATCGCCCGGGTGAGGCGAGCCATCGTTGCACCACCATGGTCGGTCTCCGGGTGGACAGCGGTGGTGGTGGAGCCACCTTCCGGCTGTTGCTTGGCGGCTTCGAGGCGTCAACGACCAAAAAGTGTGTGTGTGTGTGTGGTGCTTAGCATCCACCGGTGATGTTCATCACCTCCCCTGTAAAGAACTTTGATTTCTTACCTTCTTACCTTCTAGCTCGGTAGAGTCTCGTGCTAATAACGTGTTAAGAAATCAAGTCTCGCTGATACACAAACACAAGAACGCAAGAACACAGGATAGGAGATGGAACACATGTCTTATTATTCATGGGAGGAGTACATGTACAACTAGCTGAAGTTACCCTTTCAGCCTTCCATACATCTGCTTATATAGAGGGAAGGAGCTGATGAGTCTTTGTTCAAAGTCTCTCCTTTCACACTTGTTTCTTGACTTGTATTCCACCTCATTTAATCGGCCATCATTATTGACTTGACTTTATAACATCATGCACATAGCCCATCAAAACTACAACACTTTGCTCGTGATACAAGTTATCATTTATGTTCGCTAGCAAGGTTAAACTTAACTAGTCATCTTATTTTTTATCTTAGTTGCATAGAGATTGAGTCAAGTTAAGGGGTAAGGACTTGCCGCTTGTCGCCGTTTATCGGCGCCGAAGAGAACATGTCTGGCTTGTTCCGAAAGGAACTCCCGATCTGTCGGCGAACGGCTACAGTGCGTCTAACAATACCCTAGCCGGAAACCATAACATGTAAAACAATCATAGAACACTATGATGATGGTTATTTCAATGCATAGGCCTCAATTTTAGATGAACTATGAGGTGGTTTCTTATGAAACGGAATCTGGATGCATGAGATATCAATTTTACAATATAATCCCTATTTTAATTATTTAAATTGTTAGGGTAACATTTTATAGATATTTTATCATGTGTGAAATTAGGAACTAATTACACGATAAAATTCTATAATTCAGATAATGATTTTACAAATTTTCTCGGGAATTTTTGAATTGGGAAATATGAGTTTTAACTTTCGGGTAGGCGTAGCAAAGAACTTTGTGTTTACACATCTTTGTCATCGCACTCACCGGGCCGACCATTGGGCGGCGAGCCCACATGGCACAGCGGGCGGGGCGGCGTCAAAGCGGTGTGTGCCGCGGTGACATCCGCCGATTGCTCCCGGCCCAATGGTGTTAGGGTAGGGCAACGACGACGTCGGGGTCTCCCTTCTATCGCGCCTGACGGTGGTGCCTCGCCGAAGTACGGCTAGGTTCGGCCATTTCTTGCCCGAAGATCGCCGTGAGGAGCACGGCTCGTCGGCGTCATCCTGGACTCCATGGGCGGGTCGGGGCGGAATGTGGTGTCTCCAACGATGGCGTCGAGTGCGAAGCAGCCGGCGCCCCCGACAACACTTGTCGGGCGATGCTAAGCACAAGAAGATAAACAGTGCTAAGTACCTGAATAGAAAGAGGAGGGCTTGGGGAACTTATCGACTTCACCAATTTGACCCACAACAGCTTCAAGTCGACGGTGATGGCCGGAACCTTTGACGGGCGGTTGTGGAGTTCCGGTTGGTGAAAGCTCGCATTCCGGGAGGAAGAAGGGAGGATAGGGGGAAGACAAGGAGGGCACCGGGTGTTCCACTTCAAGGCGGACCTCGGAACTCAGGGGCGGGTGAGGTTGAGCGCCGGGCAGGGCTATTTATAGCCACGCCAAGATCAGCTGGCGAGATATTTCCGCCAAGTCCGATATTTTCCGCAAGAGTTGGCAATGCGGGTGGGTTCTTTGAGCTTTACGCCGCTGCCGCCCACGTCGCTATCCGGGAAGCCCGCTTCTCATAGCGAGTTGCACCATGCTGCCAAGCATTCGGCGAGGTCACCACTTTTGCACTGCGCCGCGGTCGTCCGCGGGGCACTGTGGGCGCTTGATGGCGGCCCACGGCTCGGGGATGGCAAGGTGGCGAAGCCGGTCACGGGGCCCTAGTTTGCTTTCGGCTTTGTGGCTTGGCTGGTGCGTCGCTCACCGTTGGACAAAGGTGGTGGCGGCGTAGCGTGCCCTATGCCGGCGTGTTGGGGAAGAAGAAGGAAAGGGGGCGGGCGGGCTAGAACGGAGAATGAGCCCACGCGGCCTTTTCCATTTCCTTTTCCTTCTTTTCCTTAATATTTACCTAACATCCTTATGTATTTTACCTACTTCACTTTAAGGGAAGTTTATACATATTCTCAATGGCTTTTGAGAAGAAATATATATTTTTAGGTATTCTCACATGGATTCTTGGGTATAGGTTTTTCCTTGATTTATTTACTAGTGATATTCATAAATATTGTTGTGCATTGTCACCATATGTTCAACAAGCAACAAGGAAAAAACCTATTCTCTATATGGTGAGTTTTGATGCATCGGTTTTGGAAAACATTTTCTAGTGTTTTTGCGGAAATTAACTCAAGTTTTAGTTGGTAATTATAAAAATTTCAAATTTTAGTGAATTTTAAAATGATGTAAAAACATAGGTGTTACAAAAGCCTGGAAAAACTTGCTCTATTTGAGACTAAGAAATAAATAAACAAGGGGTAAAACCCCCAACTCTCAAGCCATCAAGATGTAGCCCTCCCTCTCCTCGCGTGCCGCCACGGCCACCGCACCCGTGCACCTGCGTGCCGCTACGCGCCGCCACCCTCACTGGCCACCACCAGACTGCTGTTTTAGCGGGATCCCAAATCTGTAATAGGAGGCGCAAGATCCAAGAATGGAGGGCTTGTATCCGCCCTGCTGGATACAAAACCAACCGGAGATGAGGGTGAGAGGTGATGGAGTTGTGAGCCGGAGGGATGAGAGTGACATGCAGATGGGTGCCCATTTTCCAAGGCCACCGCCACCACAAGCTGGAGAGTGGCGAAGGTGTGTTGACTCGAAATGGGTTCTGGAGCGCAGATTGTTACGTGTGACCAGGGGCTGGTTAGGTGTATGTATATATAGGATTATATGTAGTATTCTCCTCAATGTAAAACTCTAAATGGTAAGCAAGTGATCATGTGCCATAATAATTTTACATTGTTGGAGCTAAACTGCCATAAGAATGACTTCTGATTAAACATATATACATGGCATTTACTTTGAAATTTCTATTGTCTTTGATGAGTTTATTTACCTATTTGTAATGTATTCAAAAAAACCCTTTTGCAGATATTTAATTATAGTTGATGATCTGTGGGATACAACGGTTTGGGAAATCATTAGTCGTGCTTTTCCAGAAGGGAACTGTTACAGCAGAGTAATGACAGCCACAAGAGACGAAGATGTTGCATTGGTTTGCTGTAGATATAACTCAGGCCATATATATAAGATGGATCCTCCAAGATATCATCGCCAACCAGGAAGATTATGGCTCACCAACTATGAATGGGCGAAAGAAGAAATAAAACAGAAGTTTAATTGTCTGCCACCTCACTTGAAGACATGCCTGCTTTATCTTAATATGTATCCAGAGGGATCTGTGATCAAGAAGGGTGATTTGGTGAAGCAATGGGTTGCTGAAGGGTTTATTGATGCAGAAAAATATGGAAAACATTGAGAATGTCGCAGGCAATTATTTTTATAAGCTTCTGGCTAATGGAATGATCCAACCAGTAGATACCAATTATGTAGAGGTGATTTCATGTAGAGTTGATGAGATGGTGTATGATCTGATTACATATAAATCGAAGGAGGTGAACTTCATTGCTGCTGTGGATTATCCAGATTCTATAACACAATCTTATGATAAGGTTCATCGACTTTCTTTCAGAACCGGAGGTGCCAGAAATGTCCAGATAGCTGGTATGGTCAGGAATTCTCATGTTCGGTCCCTTGTGTTCTCTGGATTCTTCAGATGCCTACCTTCCCTTGTGGAGTATTGGCTTCTTCGAGTTCTAATTCTTCATGTTTGGGGTGACAATGACAAGACCAGTCTCGACCTTGCTATTATTAAGGAACTGGTTCAACTAAGATACCTGAAGATTGAAAGCAACATGACAATCAAACTCCCAAATATTATACGAGGGTTGCAATACTTACGGACTCTGCAGGTAGATGCAAATGTTGTTGTTGTTCCCCTGGATATTCTTTCCTTGCCGCAGTTGTGGCACCTCCACCTTCCAGGGAACACTTATGTTCCGTGTAGGCAACTTGATGGCACCTTGACATCTCCTAATTATCCCATGCCTTGCTTATTCAACTTTGGAGCAGTTGATTTCCCTATGGTGTTGTGGAGTCTCTTCACGAGGGTTATTTTATCCTCCCTTTGGTCATGTTGGAATGCCAACGGATTGGCCGCATGAGATCACTTCGCAGTCTAAGCTACTTCAACCTTAGCAACTGTTCAAAGTATAATGTGATGGAACTTGGCAACTTGACCAATCTGCAGGATCTTCACTTAACCTGGTCTCCATCGCATTCCGGCCATCTAGTCAGTAATATTACATATTTTGTTGCCTCAGTTTTGGAGAAATTAAAAACCTTAAATCACTAATTTTGGGTAATGAAGTGTCTTCAAGCAGGACCATTTCCTGTACAGATTTGAGCAATATTCAGCCGTCCCTCCTCCAGCCAATCTAGAGAAACTTGTGTTATCCCCACAGATTTTTGTTGAAGTCTAGGCTTCCCAAGTGGATTGGAGAACTCAGCAAGCTCTGTACTTTGAAGATTGCAGTTGAAAAGATTTCAAGTGAAGATGTTGATATCCTCAAAGGACTTTTCTAAACTAGCGGCTCTCTCTCTGTACGTTCGAACCAGCCTTGGAGGAAGGACAGTTTTCAAAGGGGAGGATTCCAATCTCTCAAGTACATCAAGTTCATTTGCACTGCACTATGCCTTCAGTTTGAGCAACAAGCTATGCCTGAAGTTCTAAGTATGAAGCTAGGTTTCAATGCTAACACAATGCGACAGTACAGCCCTGAAGATGCTGGGTTCCAGCACTTGAAAGCACTAAAAGTAATCTCAGCAAAAATAGGAGATGCCGGTGCTGATGAAGCCAGCAGGCAGAGAGTGAAGCGTAAGTTGGTGGCCACCTTTGGAGAGGATCCAGCTCCTCCCATAATCAACGTCCAGTTCCTGGATTCGAGTATTTATGACGAGACTGAGCATATGTCAGCAAATGGGATCGCAAGGGGAGGCCAAGACGAACAATATGGAACCATGGAAAATGTTTTAATGGAATATAACAACAGACCAGTTGACAGCAGGTACTCATTTTTATTGATCATTTGATCCTCCTTGGGTCAACGGCAATTGCTATCTGTGTCCTTGCATGTATCACCTTAACAAAAATTTGACAAGTGCCAAACTGTTTTTGCCATCAGGATACCAAGTTCAATGGAAGTATCTTCGCATATATATAAATCAGGTAGTCCTCTCTGTTTTAGAATAATTTCTGCACCTTAACATTTTCTATAACTTGTTTCTTGGTCTATCGTTCTTACAGTACCACAAAATAGGCCTTTACTTTCAGCCAGTTGCTTTGAACCTGGTTGTACTATCACCATCAGACTATCAATACCTGTTTAAGAAACTTGATAGGATGTTTTGCACAAAAAAAAATTATAACTCTCCAATAAACATTTGGAAGAAGATAAACTTACAAAAAATGTATAGTTGAAAGTGATCTAAAACTTTGAGTTGACAACTTTGTAATTGAGGTCATTTACAAGTCTAAACATTCAATATAATTATCATATTTGAGATGGCTAACATTATCAAATGGAGACATAAGTAGACGACAACAAAGTTACAGTAGTCTATGAGAGCTACAAATTTACAGCTAATGACTTTTTCATTCGATATTATTTAGTGTCAACTATGTAATATAAGATTCTTAATTCTGTAGTTAAAAGAATAGCATCAATTACTGTCACAAGTGTTGGTAGATCAGTTGGTATGGACACTTTAGAACATTGGGTTCTTCAGATTGAATCCAGGAAAAACATTTTTTTGCTTTTTCAGCACTATCGAATTCTGTGCTTTTTTATCACTTATCAACTCCAGTTCTAAAACTGGAGCCTGTTGATTACCCATTGCTGGATCCGGCAGTGTATCACTTATCACCGTCGGTGCTTACCGGTGATCTATTGCAAGATCTGGCACCGACTCTAGGTTTAAACCCAGCAGTATTGTCAAAATTTGGCGTAGTGTTGCTTTCTTCTGATTCTGCTCGTGTCCAAAATATATTTTGTGCATGTTATCAACTTATAAAATATTCTTTCTCCAATTTAAGTACATTTTGCATATGCTTTGTCCTCTCCAAACATATTTCTTGTCTAACTATCATTTCAAAAAATACATGTAGTTACATGACATTAGCATTACCTAGGTACTGTTAATTAGAATAGTGTAATCCTGGCTTGCCTTATCTCTATAGACTTCTTTACCCCTAAGAAAACTACTCTAATTTAATACCCCCATAAGGCTCAACAGTACAACGGACTATTCCAGCATTTCTATGTCTCTAGGAGTATAACTTTAAATTCTAGACAAAAAAATATATATATATAAAGTTTCCATGCTATATTGTGTTGTTTTTTGATTCGAGTTTTTTATAATAATTGGCTATGTACGCCACCTGGTGTAGAGACCGGATGTTTTCATCCTTTATCTAAAAAAAAATACAAAACCCTTGGGAGATTCACATGATCATCTCTAATGAGGAAGCATCAGACATGCCTAGGACTCAAGTCATCGACCGTGTTGATTTAAGTAGCCTAGAGAGTCTTTGAATGACCGGAAAGGCGAAATAGGGGGGGGGGGGTGAATTGGAGCCTCAAAAATCTTTCGCTCTTTTTGAGAACTTTGGACTTCACAAACCCCAAGAGGAAAAATCTCTCCAAAAATGAATAACACAAAGCTAAATGCTGGCTAGATGCCAGACAGGAAGTATTTGACACTTAAAAGATTCACCGGAGAGAGATAGAAGCAAGGGATGGCAAAATCGATCGAAATCAGCAAAGACAGTGTACCAGCAGACTCTCCGTACCTAGGATGCCGGACTGTCCATCGCCCAATTGCCAAAAAAACAGCCTGAGGTCTGTTTCGGACACTCTTTTCACAGAAATGGACTGTTTGCCATTTTGGGTGCGGACTATCCGCCGGATAACCCTGCTAGAATCGGCTAAAAGCTGGAAATCAGACTGTCGCGGTGCACGCCGGACTATCCGCCGGTCAGAATCCAAAAAACGAACTTCGAAGGCAACTGTTGGACACCCTACAGACTAAGTCACAGACTGTCCACCACTCAAATGCGGACTGTGCGGACTTAATGATCCGAGCAGAGCCCACTCTCCCTAGGAACGGCCCCGACGCCTGGACTGTGTGGGGTTTGGACGCAGACTGTCTCTGCGGTCGCGAACCAGCGACGAACAATGGCGACTTCAAAATTGCCCACACACAATTTTGAACAAATCTTCCTCAAATCAAGTCCTCATCTCATAAAATTTGGACGAGATGAAATAGACATGGAGGAAAACCTAATCCAAAGAAATCATTACTGTTCACCTAGTGAATTAACGGAATTTTAGATCACGTTTCAAAATCAAGAAATGTGAAGCCTTAAACAAAATCTCTAGGATCTTTGAGCATGAGCAAAATCAAACAATTTCCTCCAGTCGATAGACTTGATTCACATCATGCTTTGATCCACATGAAGAAAAAAGGAACAAAAAGGATCCACAAACGAAGAAATCAGATTGGGATGGGGGACAAGAAAAGAGTGATGAAAAATACACAAGAACAAAGTGCAAAATAGACTCGATAACAATCGAAAAGGCTGGGATGGCATGAGCGGACTTAGGGCCGCTCTTCCTACAAACACTGATCCACAAAATGCCTCGTGTCCTCTCACAAAGCAGAGCAACTACAGATCAAAACCCTAAATGTTAAACTGCAAAATAGAGAGGCAGCAAAGGAAAGAGGGTTGTCATCTCTATATATAGTCCTAGTCCAAATGACCGACATACCCCAAGTTGATACATGAGCCAGACCACATAAGTGAGGGCATAGCGGTCTGACTCGAAGTAATTCTAATCCGATGGCCACCGCTCCTCTCACCAGTACCTTCTCTTCGATGTGAACTCCCGATACCGCGCACGCCCCCCGTGCTCCGACACGCAGGATCGCCCTTGACTGCCCAGCCACCGACTTGAACATTCACCATCTTTACTCGATTGACATGGTCACTCCACGCATCCTTGCACTTGTCGATGTCAGAAGAGTCAGCAAGAATGGCTAATCACCTGACAATCTGGTCCCTCGGTCCAAGCCTCACATCCTCCCTTCACCACTCCGGGTCCATCAGCACGACACGTCCTCCTTGGTCTTCACCTCACCGTCGACCACCGTCTTGAGAACAACACCAGCACAACACAAGCCGAAATACAACGTCGATCGACACACCTCACGTGCAGGGGAAGTGTAACCCATGTAGAAGGAAATAGAAAAGAGAAGGAAAATGTTGAGTTGTTGACAATCACTCATCACAAATATTGAACACAAATGGTTAGACTCAATCATATCTTCATAGTATTTCTGGTACACTGATTGAAGTTTTGCTCTTTTCGGTCGTTGATCGACATTTCTTTTGGGCTTTCTAATTCAATATCTTATTGATTCACCTGCCACTACTATCTTCATCTGCCTCTTTTCAAACCTGTCACATGCTATAGGAACCTGCATCTGTCCGTTCGTTTTGCTAGAAAACTTGAGCATGAGATAGGGAAGAAGAGGGACATCATGGCCACAAAAGAGGTTACCCCAGTTTGAGGCCTATTGCCACCGAGTCGCCCCACGACCAGCCGGCTCACTCACACCATGTCAAACGATGTTCTTTGGTTCGCCCGGATGCCGACACTAACGGCTAAACATCTGCCACGAGAGATTGAGCAGTTGGCCACCGGTGGGCTCCTATACTGCACCCTAGCTTGGATATAATACACCACTGGAGCTAAGCAGTGGCGCTGGGGCTATCCCAAAAATGAGGGCGGAGTGGGAGGGTGATGACCGACGGCCGGTGGGGCGCAATTGTGCTCTTGAAGGTAGCCATTGTCGGTGATTCGACGGGGTGGCACGGAGACCACCAGCTACAACGGGAACAACGACCCAGATGAGGTGGCAGGTGCCACGGAACTCATCGTTGAGCTCCTGTTTTAGACACACCACAGTAACCGTCTCCCTCAACAACACTTTTAGTGCAGAGCATGCGTGGCTCCTGCAACAGTGTATGCCTTCACCTCCACGTAGGCATTTCTGGATCTGGCCAGCCCAAACTTAAGCCGTCTGTAGGGGCCACCCCCGCCATGGAGTGGACCATGGCCGACAAAGAGCTGCTAGGAAGGGCTGATCCGGGGCAGCCGAGGGTTGACGAATCCGCCTCCGAGCAATACGTAACCACCTAAGGACATGCCATCCTTATCACTCTGGCGCCGGGAAACCTTG
This sequence comes from Hyparrhenia diplandra, assembly GCA_015847255.1. Classification (NCBI taxonomy): domain Eukaryota; kingdom Viridiplantae; phylum Streptophyta; class Magnoliopsida; order Poales; family Poaceae; genus Hyparrhenia; species Hyparrhenia diplandra. Next base: position 300,952 of record JADLZK010013351.1, read on the forward strand.
AGCTGCACGATGGGGCAGATGATAGGAGTAGAGGAAGGGGGTGATGGAGGTTGCTTCGAAAGGTGGCTTTGTTGGCGCCCCCTTTAGTTACCGCCACAGCTAGCCAAAGGGTGACAGAGGCCGGGAACAACACCGGGTGTGGGGCTTGAGTGGCAGAATTTTGCCTCCAAGTCACCTTGTACGGATGACGGGGAGGGTCTTCCTTCTTTTCCCCAATGGAGTCCCAACTAGTCTAAATGTCTCCACCATGACATGGCAATCATTGTTGCTTCGCACATGGAATCAATCTGATCTACAAATAAGAGCATGTGGCCAACTTCACCTTGCTATGTGACTTATAAGATCAATGCTTTGTGTGCACCTTTTCGAAGTTCGTCGGTCTATTGTTGTACCGCCCGCCTCACCAATTTTCTTCCACTATGTCTTCAATGCGCTACCGAATACTTTGATGTGTACCTACAATATTTGGACATATAGCCTTGCTTCATTTGTCACAACCTTTTTTTGAGGGAAAAGACCACAGGGAGGGCCCCACGGTACGCAAAAAACTTTATTAAATAAAAAAATACAAAGTGAGGGCACACTTACAACGGGAGGAGAAGAAACGGGAAGCAAGAAAACTATACAACAACTACATACAGGAGGAGAGGGAGCACCAGGGGAAGAAAAAAAAGGAGAGCAGCAAACAAGTACAAAGCATCCAGCCAGGCAGAAACTGAGATACGGCTAGCCTCACTAAGTCTACAGGCTTGAAGAGAAACCTCATTCTTGAATTTTGAGAGCCATCTGTCCACAGAAGCATGATTGCCATCAAACACTTGTCTCTTCCTAATTTTCCGAAGCCCCCAAGCAGCAAGCGAAAAATCCTCCATGAACATCGGAAGGGTAGAGAGACGCGTCACTCTTTCAACCACAATGTGCAGCTTGGCATTTAGCGTCCAAGCCAAGCCCTGATAGTCCCAATAGGTTCTAGCCAAAGGAAAGCTAAAGAACAAATGCTGAATATCTTCATCAACACCATGAGTGCAAAGGACACACAAGCTGTTATGTTGAACATTAAAATGCCTTCGAGCCAACATGCTCCTGGTATTCGGACGGTCCAGAAAGATAAGCCAAGAAAAAAACTTGACTCTAGGGGTGACTTTGCTCTTCTAGACTGAGTGAAAGATCTTAGGAACATGAACATCAGAGAAAGCCAACTTATAAAGTTTAGCAGCAGAAAACTTAGTACTGCCCCAATAGAATATCCTCTATCAGGATCAACAGACAGGTGAAAACCTAGGACAAGATCTCTCAAATCATCAAGCTCCAAAGCAGCAGCATGAGAGATAAGGGATAACAAATGGGTCTTCCAAATAGTATGCATGAGAAAAGTCATGAATAGAGATGTTAGGGAATCTAGCGAACTGAGAAAGATTAGGGAAGAGAGAATCCAACCTCTAACCAGCCCAACAATCTTTCCAAAATAAAATAGACGAGCCATCACCAAGCAAACAGGAAGTGATGACACCGTAAAGATGTTTTAATCTAAACACTTCTCTCCACCAAAGAGATCTCATTTCCCTTTGAATATGAGGAACTCTACCATTGTAATGTTTGAACCACACAAGACGAACCCAAGGGACCTCCACCTTGGAATAAAATTTATGGAGTTGCTTCATGAGAAGAGCGTCATTATGAAGGGTGAGGTTCTTAATCCCCAGCGACCACTCTTTTTAGGTATTTGAGATAAATTCCAAGCCACAAGATTGCCACTCCATTTTCTTTCTGAGTTGCCTCTCCATAAACATTGCTTCCTAATTCTATCAACTCCATCAATGCACCATTGTGAAGCTTAAACGAGCACATGGCATAAGTGACAGTTGGGGTAATAACGGTATTAATATACTCAAATCTCCCAGAATAAGAGAGAAGGAAGGAGTAGGTAGACAATTTTCTCTCGACTCTATCAATCAAAGGAGCAAAGTCTTCAATTTTTGTCTTAGTGAGACTAAGAGGCAAGCCCAAGTAGGTAAATGCCAGGGATCCAACCTGACATCCCAGAGTACCGGCAAGGATCTTCATTTTATTAGGGGGGACATTGATGGGCACAGTGATGGACTTGTTGAAATTAACTTTAAGACCAGTAGAGTTGGTAAAATTATTCAAGATAGCTTTCAAATAGAAAAGTTGTCGAGCATCAGCATGCATAATGAGAAGAGTATCATCAGTATATTGCACAATGGGGAAGTCATTGCTTGGCTACGGGGATTGGGAGTTTGAAAACACCTTTTGCAAGGAGATCATTAATGAAAAACTAAAGGATATCAGCAGCCAACACAAATAATAAAGGAGAGAGAGGGTCACCCTGCCTGACCCCTCTTTTGCAGGCAAAAGATTTGCCAGGAACATCATTCATGAGCACAGATGCAGTCCGAAAATTGAGGTTGAGCTTAACCCACTGAATCCATTGAGTTGGGAAACCAAGAACATGCAACATGCTAATGATGGCATAGTGCACAATGGTTTCAAAAGCTTTGGCAAAGTCTAATTTGGCAACTACAATCTCCTGCCTGGAGTGATGGCATTGGTGGATGAATTCAAAACTGCAGGCAAGGCAATCTTGGATGGACCTTTACCTAATAAACCCATATTGATTTTTATGAATAAACTCGAGCACCACCTTCTTTTATCCTTTCAGCCAGTAACTTGGTCAATAGCTAGACGCAACAGTTGAGAAGAGAAATAGTCCTAGGCACTGGTGGGGCAGTTGACTTTAGGAACCAACACAGTGAAAGAGTTGTTGATATGTGAAAGATTAACATTGTAGTCAGAGAAATCATTGAACAATCTGTAGACCTTAGTTTTGATAACAGACCAACATTTCTTAATGAAGACCCCATTAAAACCATCCGGCCCGGGGGCCTTATCAGTAGGCATGATATCAACCAGATTGTCAATCTCAGTTTTAGTGAAGGGAGAATCCTGAGAATTGTGCAAATCAGGGTATCTGTTGACGAAGGCTGAGAGGTCAAAATCTATAGCAACCTCATCAGAAATGCCCATTCTCTGCTTAAAAGAACACCAGAAGTGGTTAGTCTTATCTTCATGCTGAATTAAAGACACCCCATGGTCATCCTGTACTTGGGCAATGAGATTTCTTCTATAGGAGATAATGGCCATGGAATGGAAATACTTGGTACACTCATCCCGAAGTTAATTCTGTTGGTGGTGTTTCTTTGCTTCTAGTACTGGGTTGCTGGGATAGCAAGGAGCACAGTTGCTTTTTAATCAATATCCTAAAGTTCCCCTCAGGGGGTGAACAAAGCTCTAAATTCTTCAACTGCATCTAGGAAGACAATAACCTTATTGCAACTGTCAATCTTCATTTTCATGATGGAGAGGCCCTTTCTCCACTATTTCAGATCATACCTAAGTCTCTTGAATCTTTCACAAAGCACAACAACAATATTACTGTAATGCCTCACAGGCTTATCCTAAGACTGCTTGACTGTATCTAGGCAGCCAGAGTGAGAAGCCCAAGTGATCAATGACATCATTAAAAATTTGAGTGTCCTGAAAATTACCACCTCCCCTATTCCTGTCCTCAAGGGAGCTGTAGAAATTAAAGTCCCCAAGTAGAATCCAATTTTCTTCATCAGGGATATTAAGATTTTTCATCCACATTACAAAACTAGACTTGAGGGGGTTAGCACAAGGTCCATGGACAGTAACAAGATTCCATATATTAAGATCATGCCTGGAGGAAAAACTGACTGGAACAGCAAAAGACTGAATTTCTAAAACAGACCCAACAAAAAGGCTGCCATTCCACCCAACAAGAATACATCCAGAGGCACCAATAGAGTGAGCAAAGACAAATTTATAAAATCTTTTTGGGGGCAAAGTTCTTTATGAAAGCAGAATCAAAATGCTCTTTCTTGGTTTCTTGGAAGCAGAAGATTTCTCAGTTACTTTCAACAATCTTGGCCATTTTTCAGCAGCACTAATCCCTCTCCCATTCCAACAGAGAATATTGCAGCCTCTATTCATTTGGGAAACTAGAATAAAGGATATCAGCATCAAGACTACCACAGTTGGCACAACCTTATCGTAAGTGCCACCATGTCTTGCTCAATGGATCTGTTAACTCCAACAAGCATGGGACTGCATGGGCGCCTTGTACCCCCGCCGTAATACACTCACATGGGGCCCCTCTGTCTTTTACATCATCTTGTATTGACAACATTCATGTGTGCCTTCATCCTATAATCTTTGGCTTGGCAAAAAATAACACGCACACTTCATCTATGGTGGCTCATAAGCGTAATTCTCCATATTGACCTTCAGCCTTGTTAGCTTCATTGATGTGTCACCATCTTCACATATAGAAGCTTTTCTTTCATAGCGCCTCATGATGTGCCATGCATGGCATTATTTGTAGCATCCTCAACTTGGGCAACCCTGACAGCTCTGTTGAACAACTCTAGCATCATATCTATAGCCTTGGCCACCTTGCCGTCGCGCTCTACTACATCAGAAAAGGCACAAAGAGCTATTGCCAAAAAAGGAAAATCCAGTGGGCATTCAATCTAACCTAGCACTTTGGAAGATATCCATAACCTTTCCTTTTCCATATCTTCAGTGGTGCCTTCTTGCCCCCTGAGCAATGCACTGTTACATAGTCCACGCACCAGGCTGAACAATACAATTTTCTATTCCCCAAATTATATTTCTACTAGATTTTGGAAATATTTCTAACAGTGAATATTGAAACATAAATTGTATATCGTTAAACTATGCACTTTTTAATTGAATATTAGTGATAGAAAGGGTTTATTTAACAAAAACACATAATTCAGAACTGAGCGACTAAATGAAATTCAATTACCGTTCATTTGATGATTATCTGTTTCTAGAAAATAGATTTCTAATATATATATATATATATATATATATATATATATATATATATATGGTGCACTTTCTATACACCCGGGTGTAGTTACACCCATATTCAAAAAACCACATTGTGTATGCGTTTCGTACTTGTTTATTGGTTTGAGTATGTTTAGATACTCATATTCAGATACTCAAGATCTTACTACGCGAAAAAATTTCGATGGAACCTATACTTTTGAATATATTACATAAAATGTCACTACTGTTGTATATAAAAAAGTATATCCATATACTCAAAGTATGAATGCATACTTAACGTATATACCACCATAGATGGTGTAGTATGATTATATACTTCATCCACATGCACTTCGTTCGGTCATATATACCATAACTTTTGAGGTATACACATGGGTGTAACTACACCTAGGGTGTAGAAAAGATTTTCTAATGTGATAATCCTGTTGCAATTCAATTTAGGGTGGGTGAGCGAGAGACCAAGGAATGGTGTTCAACTCGTGAAGACTGTGCGAGGGTTGGCATACATGATTAGACAGCATATGAAGCGGGCAGGGTTCCGTTTGACGAATGAAATGGCATTGCTGGACCATGATATTGAGTGGCTGACTACTATTATGGACAGCAACCAAGGGTTAAAGGAGGAAGGTGTCCTCCAACTGCAGGACTTAGTCTATGATATTGAGGATTTCGTAGATATCTACAGGTATCTACGTGTCAGATCGCGGAGGCACACCCTTGCACATATCAGCCATATATTGCACTTGAAAAATAGGATCAGCACCTTACGAGAGTGGCAGCAGAGCTGTGTACCAAGCCTTGGCGGATCCAAAAATGAAGCTGCTTCATCACGGCGGTCACTGTCCTGCCCGTACGCCAATGAGGATGTCCTTGTTGGAATTGCGGAGCCCATGAGTAAGCTTCTGGAGTTCGTGGCAACAATACCGCAGGAACTCAAGGTCGTCACCATCGTTGGGTACCGTGGCATCGGGAAAACAGCCCTCGCAAGTGCAGTATGCAACAGCCGTTATGTCCGTGATGCTTTTGACCGCACTATTTGGGTTCAGGCATCTGAGTGCAGCCATGGGGGCGACCTTCTAACTAAGATGTTGGAACAAGTTATTGGTGCACGAAATCTAAATGATGCTGTTCCAAACCTCGATAGATTCAACACCAACATGCATTGCTACAGGTATTTATATCGATATCCCTGTTGTCCCTCTATGTCTAACTGTAGGTTATGCTGCGTGATTATTAGCACAAATCATTCCCAATGAAATAAACTCCTTTTTCTCATATTCACCATAAATCGGCCAGGCCGTTTTCAATCTTACATTTGAAATCTTGAATAAAAAATATCCATTCTAATATTTATATACCTTGCCAAACTAGAACCATAGAATTACTAGGACTAGGAGTAAATGATCCATACGCACTGTAGTGGATTCAATTAACCAGATACATGAGAATAAGCTGCATTTGATCCTACTAGATAACAAAATAGATAACCCAAATACACTGTAGTGGTTGTCTAACTGGTCTTCGAATTGTGTACAAAAAAAACCAACATGGCTGTTTTCCTCAGGCCCATGCAGCCGGCCATGGTACTTAAAGAGAAACCAGCCTGGCCAATTTTTTGGAAGACTATTCCCAATTTTTCGAAGACTATTCCCAAAACCTTCTTTTTTGCCTCCATATGCTTTTCTTAGTTGTCTTAACACGAGGAACATAATGTTGGAGCCCTTCAATAAGTGAATTGGCCAGTTTGTGTTGTTAACAAACATACAGATATGTTTGTTAATATGGGAATACATCAATATGGGTTAAAGCTTGAGAGCGGTGGTTCCCTGAAAACTTTTTTGAGATAGAGAGCTTCATTAATCAGAAACAGGAGTACAATCTTCTTCAGCTATAGCCCCAAAATCCAATCGGGCATGTAGTTGAGCCAAAAACAGGGGTGCGCACTGTGGCCGACACCATGCTTGCACAACATTCGGCCACCGAAGTTGGCTTCCCTACACATGCACCTCCAATGACTGACCTCAAACTAGAACAATCCTCAAGCAAGGCCAGCAACTCTCTTTTTTTGTGACCACGCCTAAGCGCGTTTTTCATTAAGCGTAAAGAAGTTTTTAATACAAGGAATGAGGGACGGTAACCCCAGACAACAACTCACACGTGGTTGTGATTAGAAAGAAACAATTGCGACTAAAAAACAGACACGCCGAGCCTAACCCTCGTCCTCTAGCCCTTGTCCTCTAGCCCCTTCAAAACAGACTAAAAAGCCGCCCTGTTCCGTTCCGATCAAGTCGGTGTGTCACAGAAGGCGGCATTGAATATGCTCGTGACCACCAAACCAAGAGCATCCTCCTCAACCTCCTCGCCTAGCTTCCTCAACAGCACGATCTGGACCCAGCAATGCAGCCACTTCGCCGCAACGACTGGATAGGCTTCGGCGTCCTGGTGCGGCGCAGCTGTGGTCTCTCAAGGAGAGGTGTCTGCAACGGCAGACAAATCTCTGGCTCTAACTCCTCCTGAGCCGCCATAGAAGAGTAGCCCATAGCATCGACATCTGTGTTGCCAACAGTTGGGGAAGTCACAGGAGCAGCCAACTGAACCTCAAACACCTACTTGGTTGTAGCAACGGGAACAACCACGTCGGCAGCAAGTGAGACCGCCGACACAGGCCGTAGCCTCCTGAACCACCAATGGGTCCTCCACCGCATCCGCACCATCATGACCATCATCTTGGCACACAGCGGGCAAGAGCTCAGAATCAGTAGCAAGCCCAGTCGATGGAGCTCCCGAAACGGGCTTTGCAAGGAACAAAGCAGGGAGGTCCTCCAACATGGGGTCAACCTACGCAGGAGGCCCCTCGCACACACGCAACTCGACCGCCAGAGGGTCCTGCGCCGGGGAGCAAGCGACCTCAGTAGCATATGTCGTGGCGATGTCAACATGGACCCCAAGCCGCCTCTAGTGACGCTGCGTGTGTCGGTGTCGGTAGGTCGTTGACGCCGCCGCCAAGTCGACGTCGGCGAGGCCCGGTAGTGCCCGTCGTGGCATCTAGTGTGGCCTCAATGTAACACCGGGAGGCGGACAAATGAGCCGCCGGCAGCATGCTGTGGGTCAGCCCCGTCGCCGCCTGCCACCGTGGCAACTCGGGCCTCCTCGCCGAGGATCCCGCCACAGCCCTAGACCACCTGCGGTCCCTAGCGAGGTGGTGTAGGTCATGACAACGTAGACAACGTGGCAGCCTACAAGTGGCGACACGGTGCGTGGAGGACAGGCCATTGAAACACCTGTCTCGAAGCACTTCCGGGATCACCCACCGAGTCGGCGGCTGGCACGGGTGAGGCTCCACCGAGACGCCGAGGGTGGCGGCTCCCGGCGGGGACACGACCTTCCCTCTGGTTGAATAGGAATGCCGCACACCAGCTGCGACGTGGCGGTCACGCTTCCTCGCCTTTGTTGAGGCTCGCGCCAAAGAACCGCACCTTCATGGAACCGATGCATAGTAGGACCATCTAGCGGTTGCGCCGCTGGCACCTGATGGCAACCTTCGGTGAGCAACGAGCGACCTCGTGTAGGGCGAAGGCAGCTCATCGCCGACGTGTCGCCGTCGTCATCCGCCCATCGCCGGTCGAACGCCCCACCGGCGGCCCCCGTGGGTGGAAGGGCGCGGCATGGGGAGACATGGTGGACGACGGGCTCGAGGTGTAGGCAGATGGGCGGACGAAGCAGATGTCGGGACTGGAGGCACAGATGTTTCGCCCCGCCATCCGTGACATCCTCGGCGATGACCAGCACATCCATCGTCTTTGGTAGCCGCGTCCGTGGTGAGCTGGGAATGACAGCCGCAGACCCCCCGGCAGAGCAGGTGTCCGGGGACGGCTGCAGCGGCACTCCCCACACGGGCGACCCGTCTGGGACGGCGCCCGGGCTGCAGCGGCGCGCCCGACGACTCACATCCTTGCTGTCGGCGGCATCGTGACCAACCATCTCCTCTTGCTCCATGACGCCGTCGACAAGAACCAACTCCTTGCCTGCTGCACCCTCTCCATGGGCGCTGCGTCGTGGCGGCGCGTGGGTGTCCTCCCCGGTAGGCGCATCCTAAGCGCCGCTGCCGGCAGCAGCAGCACGGGCAATGGGGAGGAGGCGACCTTGCCCTGCAGCAGTAGGGCCTTCAAGGGGAGGTGCGGGTGCTTGCCGCCGGCCCAGGAGAGGCCTCCGCTAACTAGGCCAAGCGGAGGTGCAGGCACCCTTGGCACACTCCAGCGAGGCAGGCTCGTCGAGAGCGCCGGAGCACCTCCACTAACCCCATGCATGGATGGATAGATCAGGTGGAGGCGGTTTCATATTTGTGTAGGGGATGGACGGGTAGGCTACTGGGGTGGGGATCGACGGTGGCGGGCTGGCGGCCCCGCCGTCGTCACAAGGTGGAAGGAAATGGTCGAGTGGGTGCGTCGGGTCCATGATATACAGGTCCTGGAGCCGAGTAGGTCAGCAACCCTCACAATCACTCTCTAAAATAACACAATGGTAGCCATTCTGCAACGGTAATTCCAAGCCGTCCTTCACTGCCATGACCTCAATGGTCAAGGCATCCCACAAATCATCAAGCCACATCATCAATCATGTCAGCTGGGGTGAAATCAATGTCTGGGAAGACGTACAATTGGATGGATCACAGGGTCTTGGTTCCTCAGGCCACAGCTTTTTAGTCAGCAGATCCCATCCATGCAGGATTGACCTCCACATTGCGGAGCTTGACCTCTTTTTAGTTGCTGAAAGGAAATCGCCTGATGGATAATACTTCCCCTTCAGAACATTGGCACATAAAGAATCCCGTCGCATAAGGAATCTCCAACCTTGTTTTCCCAACATATCCTGATTGAATAGGGTGAAATCTTTAAAACCCATACCACCTTGGGTCCTTGCTTCCCCACCAAAGGTTGGATACCCCTGAGGTTACTCGCGGCACAGCATAAGTAATAATCTAAAAAGGACATCAGTTTAGATCGCACAAACGTTTTCCTTCAACAACACTTCTTCAGCTGCACGACTCAATTTTTTCTGTTCAGCCTCCCACAAAACCTCTGACCCGAGCAGGTGTTAGAAACAGCGGTCAATCGCCGGCCTAGGAACACTGCCGTCTCCGGCGATGTCCGGGACGCAGTCACCCTAGAATGAAGAGAACGAGAGCACACGAAAGACACGCGATGTTTGCTGCAACGGCCGCAGCTTTTCCAGATGCATTTCTTTTTCTTATATCTCGGGCTTGATCCTTATCCCCCACCGCGACGCACAGCTGCGCGATACGCCCTTCTTCCGAACGTCCCGCGACATGCACGCGGCATGCACGCCACGCGGCGAGGGTGCCCCTAACAGACGCGGTCACGGGCGTGGAGCTGGGCAGTCTCCAACCCACCCGCGATTCTACGCTAAGCAAACGTGCTTTGAACCTAACCAAAGTGTCTAATGCATCTACATGCTGATAACGTGTTCATTTGACACGATTACAAGAGATCGACTCAACAGTTCACCCCCTTAATCTGCAAAATGCTAACCACACCAAGCTGCCTCCTCATCTCTGCAAACCGGATCCTTGCGAGTGGCTTTGTCAGGACGTCGGCCAACTGATCTTCAGTACTTATATGCTTCACCTTCCCTATTCCATCAGCAACACATTCTCGGATATAGTGGTATCTTGTATCGATATGCTTTGTTCTCTCATGAAAGACCGGGTTCTTGCTCAGCTCTTCTGCAGACCTGTTGTCGATGTATAGCACAAACTTCTTCACATCACTACAGGTTATATCTGCCACCAATCTGCTAAGCCAAACACCTTGACAGGCTCCAGTGGCTGCTGCTACGTACTCAGACTCACAAGATGAGAGTGTAACAACCTTTTGCTTCTGTGAATTCCAAGTAATAGCATTGCCTCCATAGAAGAACAACATACCAGTGGTGCTCTTCGTTTTCTCCAGATCACCTGCATGGTCACTATCAGTGAACCCAATCAACTCTGAATGTGACCCCTTGACACACTTGCAACCGAGCTTGGTAGTGCCTGCAACATATCTGATGATTCTCTTCATAGCCCCCCAATGTTCAGAGTTTGGAGCCTCCATAAATCTGCTAACCATGCCTACTGAAAAAGCTAGATCAGGCCTTGTGTTTACCAAGTATCTCAAACTCCCAACTAGGCTTCTGAACCTTGATGCATTAGAAACCAGCTCTAGCTTGCCTGGCAACAGCTTGACATGCTGTTCCATGGGTGTGTCAACTGGGTTACACCCCTTCATATTTGAGATCTCAACAATCTTCTCAGCATAAGCACTCTGACACACAGTGATTTCTCTAGGCTTTTGCTTCACCTCCAAACCAAGATAATAGGTTAACAGCCCGAGATCACTCATGTCAAAACTCTTCTTCATCTGTTGCTTAAAAGCTTCAATGCTCTTGCTGTCTGGACCACAGATGATAAGATCATCGACATAGACTCCAACTAAGACTAGTGAGTTGCCTGTACCCCTTCTATACACAGCATGTTCCTCCTCACTTCTAGTGAAGCCCAAGTTCTTTAGCTCTTGATCCAGTCTTGCATTCTAGGCTCTGGGAGCCTGTTTAAGCCCATACAAGGCCTTTATGAGTCTTAGAACCTTCCCAGGGTGCTTTGGGTCAGAGAAACCTGGTGGCTGTTGCACATAAACTTCCTCAACAAGATTGCCATTCAAGAAAGCTGACTTGACATCCATGTGATGCACCTGCCATTCACCCGGCGTGCAAAGAAGAGCCGCAAACAATCCGACCGTCTCCATCCTTGCAACTGGGGCAAAGACCTCATCATAGTCAATGCCTTGAATCTGTGCATTCCCTTTCACCACCAACCTGGCTTTGTATTTCACAACATTACCAGCTGGATCCCTCTTGACTTTAAAGACCCATTTGAGACCAATGGCCTTGTGATCCTTGGGCAAATCAGCGTACACCCAAGTTTTGTTTTGTTCTATAGACTCCAGTTCTACCTTCATGGCATTTTTCCAGCAACTTTCCTCAAGAGCCATCTCCACACTTCTAGGTTCATCAGCAGCTAGCATACAGATCCCACTGTATTCAAAATCAGTTATCACTTCAGTGTTGTTAAACAAGTCTGTCAGTGTTCTGAACCGATGAGGTCCTTGATCAGTACTTGTTGAACCTTGATCTGATGAAGTCAACCAACCTTGATTCTGGACCACACTAGCTTGTGGAGTAACTGGTGAACCTGGAACAGTTTGATCTGTCCCACCGACACCCCCTGAGCCACTTGAATTTTCAGCTCCATCTGCAGCTGTCTGTTCTATCGACTCAGAACTTTCTGTTGTCGGATTTTCGTCAGTGTCTTCGTAGTGAACAACAAAGCCATCTGACGACTGATCTGTGTTGCCTGTTGTGTTTGCCCAGTCCCATGACTCAGCTTCATCAAAGATAGCATCTCTCCCTACCACTAGCTTGCCAGTAGCAGGATTATAGAATCTGTAGCCTTTGGTACCACTTTCATATCCAATGAATACCATTCTAGCTGATCGCCGTCGAGCAGTTTTGTCAAACCGGGGCCAACCAACTTGACATAAGCAACACACCCAAAAAGTTCTCATGTGTTTCACATTTGGTTTCCTTCCATGCCAAGCTTCATATGGGGTCTTGTTGTTTGGGGCTTTTTGTGGGGCACCTGTTCAAGACATACATAGGCTAGCAAAGATACACACCGCTTGCTTCTCCCAAAAATCAGAAGGTAGTGACATTGTCTTCAACAAGCACCTAGCCATCTCAACCACACTCTGATTTCTCCTCTCCACCACCCCATTACGTTGAGGAGTGTAGGGAGTGGTGGTGTAGTGCTTTATACCTCCTTTTCATCGAGAAAATTGAGAACAGATTGAGACAAACTCTCCCCCTATCCGTTCTCAAGGCTTTCAACTTGCCATCACATTCCATCTCAGCCCCCTGTTCTTTATTTTCTTGAAACATTTCGAGCTTGATCCTTGGTTTTTAGCAACTCCACCCACATGTATCTACTGTGGTCATCTACCACTAGAAGAAAATAGGATGCTCCCCAAATGATTTGGGAGTTATTTGCCCACACAAGTCCGCATGCACAAGTTCCAAACCCTTTTCTCGCTCTAAAACTTGACACTTTGGGAAATGGGGATCCGTGTAATTTTCCCCTGAGCACACCCATCACAAACTTTCTCTACCCTTGTTACTGTTGGCGCACCGTAAAACCATGTTCTTGGCGGACAAGTCATTCAATGATTTAAAATTCAGGTGCCCAAATCTAGCATGCCATCTCCGAGGATATGTCATCTGTCTGAGCATGAAAACAAACAGGTGATCCTAACCCAAACCTTGCTAGATACAGTCTGTTCCCAACTCTAGGTGCAGAGATTAACAGTGTTTTCTCTGAATCATACACACACAACTTCCCATCTCCTCCTGAAAATTTAAAACCCTTTTCTTCCAACTGTCCCAAACTAACAATGTTACTCTTTAGCTCGGGGAATGAAATACACACCGGTGAGAACCTTATGGCCTTTGTGGCGATCTTGAATCACCAACCCATGCCTTGGATTCGACACGAGATCCATCCCCAAAACTTATCGACCCCTTTACCCTCTCATCTAGTCTGTGGCAAAGAAGTGATGTTGCATTCCAGTCATGTGATTACTAGCGCCGGTATCCAACACCCACACACCATCAGGGACTAACACAGGGGTTACCTTTTCAGTCAGATGGACTTGGTAGCACCACACGTGACGATGCATGCCGCCAAACATCAGTGCGCCGGAAGTGATCGGCATCACCAACGACGACGTTCGCCTCCGGTTGCACCGCCTCCTTCTTCTCCTTCTTTGGCGTTTACAATCTTACGCCCAATGACCGTGAGACGCCACAATTGCGGCACCTACCCTTTCTTCTCGGCGTGCCCATCGACGTCAGTTTTACTTGACCCGATGCACCACCGTCCTGACGCGCCACCGCCTTGCCCTTGGAGGAGCCACCGCCGCCACCGCTCCCTCCAGCCTTGTTGCCAGGGTGGAATCGGTGCTTGTTCTTCTCCATCCAATCTTCTTACGTCAAGAGCGGACGCCCAAGATTGTTCGTCAACTTCTCGATCTCCAGCCTGTCCTCCACCGAGCGCAGGTGGCCGATCAGATCATCTATCGTCAACTTCTTCAGATCTCGAAACAGCTCGATGTTCACCACCACCTGGGAGAACCGAGGAGGGGCCACACGCAAGAATTTCTTGACAACGCGAACATCCTCTATGGTCTCACCCAGGGTCTTGAGATTGCCGACGAGGTTCGTTATCCTCATCCCAAAATCTTCCTTTGTCTCGCCGTCCCTGAACGTGATTGTCTCGAAGTCACGAAGGAGCTTTTGGGCGTTCACCTCCTTCACCCGATCTGCTCCAACGCGCATCGTCTTCACCGCCTCCCACGCCTCCTTCACCGTCGGGCGGCGCCCAAGGGACTACCACATCTCCTTCGGCACAGAACGCAAGAGCGCGCTCATGGCATGCCGATCTTGTGTGCGTTTGGGATTGGTACCCGGGTCGATCACCCCACAGATGTCCAACGCCTCAAAATTGCCTGCATCAGCATCGCCCACTCGGCATAGTTGTCACGAGTAAGCATGGGCCACATGAGTGTGCTCTCCCTTCACGCCGCCCGGTCGATTCTTTGGGGTCGCCCATGGCATCGCGGTGGTGGTGGTGGTGCGGCTGGCGGCTTTTCTCTCGATGAACTCTCGATGGACCTTTGGATCCACCGTATACCTCACCTCTCACTCGATACCACGTGTTAGAAACTGCGGTCAATCGCCGGCCTAGGAACACCGCCTGCCTCCGGCGATGCCCGGACGCTTGATCACCCCGAACGAAGAGAACGAGAGCACACCTAAAAGACACGCGATGTTCGCTGCAACGGCCGCAGCTTTTCCACATGCATTTCTTGTTCTTATATCTCGGGCTTGATCCTTATCCCCCGACCGCGACGCACAGCCGCGCGATACGTCCTTCTTCCGGAACGTCCGCGCGACATGCACGGCATGCACGCCACGGCGAGGGTGCCCCTAACAGACGCGGTCACGGTGTGGAGCTGGGCAGTCTCCAACCCACCCGCGATTCTACGCTAAGCAAACGTGCTTTGAACCTAACCAAAGTGTCTAATGCATCTACATGCTGATAACGTGTTCATTTGACACGATTACAAGAGATCGACTCAACAGTAGGCACATAGTTCAACACATCAATCGCACCTCTCTCAACTGCTGTGGGAAGACCTAGGTACAGCGTGCACTCACCTTGGGTCTAATTTGCCATTGGCAAGCTCAAATACACTTCCGCAGAGCAATCTATTAGCTAGTTGTCCCAAGCTTTGTTGTAATTATCAAAATTTATATCCAACCCATCTGACCTGCACACCCGAAGGAACAAATACAGAGAAATTGGGTCACCCTATATGATTCCACGAGTTGGATTAAAATTGTTTGTGAAAACCCCATTAACTATGACAGAGAAAGACACTGGCAATATGCCATGAAGCCCAACCCCAACAAAATAGCATTCAGGTACTCACACTCAACCCAATCATAATGCTTTACCATTTCAAGTGCCAACCTTCTCATCTGCCCGGCCGCACAGCTCACAAACAGCAGTGTCGATAATCTTCTTCTGGAGCAAGTTGACTCGTAGTGGATCCTGTTCTTCGTGAGCAACCATCGAAGAATTTGACCCTATGCGGGGCAAAGCTTCTCCAGACAAAGGCAAAAGCGGGGCTGTAGTGGCCTTCCCGCATCGAGGTTTTGTAGATGAGGGAGGAGATAAGTCGGCGCTCAGCATCTTCGTAGAAGAAGGAGCGTTCATCATGGTCATCGTAGAGGGAAATGTTGGCGACGAGGGAGAGGAGGGAGGAGTACTCCACGGCTGCTTGGGTGGTGAGCCTTGACCAGAATAGGGCCCTGAGATCCCCCGCTAGGAAATCATGGACAAAGCTTGCTCTGGTATCAAAGAGCTGGGAATAGTCAATTTTCACTCGAATTTGTATAATATGTGGGGACGCGGAATGAGATATGGACACATCTAAGTGAGTATTGCAGTGGAGGGAGGCCCTACGTGCGAGGGGGAGGTCGCGGATTCGAAACTCGTCACGACTTGCGGCTGGATGGTGGGTGGCTGACCGGTGGCGGCCTCATCCGATTAAAAAAATGTATTGCTATGTTTTTTTTGAATTTTGAAAAAGTGATTTCTGGAGGACACAATAGGGGTGGTTGCATCACCAACCGTCCCTACTATGAAACCACTCTAGCAACGGAGAGTTAGGGGCAGCTGGCAAAACCGCCCATACCAAGCATCGCCAGCCGCCCCTACGAAAGCATTCTATAGTAGTGGACGAGGCGATCAAGCCTCCGACAGCTATCCGCCTATGGGAGACCAAGCGACCTCAACTGCAACCTCGGCAGCAAAGAATCCTCCAAGGGAGCCGGTACAACAACGACAACAAAGCATCAACTAGTGAGATGGAGCCATCACGCCCTCACCAGCAAAGAATCATCTAGAGAGGGGAGACCAAAGTGACATTGGTGGTAAAGCGCCCTCTCGAGCAATAGAGAAGGCAAAGCATCCATCTAAGATAGAAGCGACAGCGGCAACAATCAACTGGTGGATAAACCAAAGTGAAGAATGGCATGAAGCATAAATAGACACCACACTAGAAGGAGCAAATCCACATAGAGAAATGGAAGGAGCAGAGGCATGGCTGGGAGTGCAGGTAGGCATTCATCCAACACTAACGAGCCGGTAGTAGTAATAGAGTCTTCAATGATGCCTTTGAGGAGGGCCATGACGCAGTGCGCCATCGCCGCTGGACCGGACCGGCGCCGGATAAGGCTTTTCGCCTAGATTCTATACCAACACGGCACGACGGGCATAGCCAGCCACCACCAGCCACTCCAAGGTGCAGGCGAGGGAGTGACGACGCCCAAGCAGCAATATACCACACGGACGTGAGTACCATGACGTGCTGCCCCTAACGAATGGAAACTTCGCCGCTGCCAAGGATAGATGATGCAGCCTGTGCCATTGGCGCTGGCCCGGACTGTACCACCCAGGGGTTTTACTGCACTACAGTTCGTCCATTCACACTAATTTATCACTTAACATTTGTTCATTAACCGTGGCGGATTTTATTAAATAACCGCCACAATTATTCGATCGATTAACCGTGACCCTAGCTGTGTGGCTGTTTCAAAAACCACCACGTAAAAACAAAAAAACGCCACGAAGTTCAATTCAGTAGTAGTGGGCCTCAATTGCCATGTCGTTTCCATCAGCAACATATTCACAAGCAGTGGTGGATTTAGAGGGACAGTTGAATAGTACTAGAGTGTGTTTCCTTATTGCTGTAGAACGTCACGCTGCAACACGTGCTGGGGCACAAGATCTAGTGCTCATTTTGTCCACCATGCTTGGTGTGAGGGTGAATCATACACTACTAACAAAAAAAATAATTGTGGTCGTTTTGAAAGCGCCACCACCGAAAAAAACACAGTTAATCCTCGATTAACTGTGGCATTTTAGATGGCAATTTTTAGAACGAGCTAAAATTGCCATGGTTAATCAGAAAAAAAGATGAAAACAGACTCCAAAACTTAACGGGCCTAGAACCCTAATGGGTCGGATCTGGACCGTCGCCGCCATAGGCGGATCTGGTGGCATAGAGGATATGCCCTCCCTGCCATAGGATCCGGCCTCCCCGACGCGTCACCAGATCCGGCCTCCCACCCGCGTCGCCTACAGGATAGGAAGGGGAGAGGGCCGATGAGGTGTTGACCGTGGAGCACGTCGTGGCAGCGTCCTCCACCGGATCTGGCCCACCGGGCGCTGTGGAGACCGCCTCGGGCGCCCACGCTGCAGGTGGAGCCACCCCGCGCGTTGTGGCTGCCAACAGCCACCAATTGCACGCCGCCCGCACGCCATGGCAGCCGCACCGTGCCTTCCACGTGACGCCCCTGCCCTACTGCCCGCACGAGTAGAGTAGGAGGGCGGAGTGCTGGTGAGAGGAGCGCTGGAGGGGGCAGTGCAGAGAGAAAGAGAGAATTGAGGCGAAGAACGACTCTGGGTCGGGGAGGGAGGAGCACTAGAGAGAGGCGGTGGAGAGAGAGCAAGAGGGAGTTGGTGAGAGAGTTTTAGTGACTTGGGGAGTGGGAGAGTGATGGTGAGAGTGAAACCCTAGTGCCGCAATATATAAGAGAGCAACGATAACATGTCAAGATGGGCCTTATTTACCGTGGCGGGTTTTTTTATAAAAACCGCTACAGTTAATCTATTTATTGTGACGCTTTGTTAGAACTGCCATGGTAAATTAAACAAACCCGGCATGGTTAATAAAATATAAGTGTCTTTAAAATATTTTTTGTAGTAGTGATAAAGCAAGAGACATGTTTACTTTCGCACCACTTCGCTTATGCCCTTATTCATATTGAAAACAAAACCAGCACAGTGAAATGCTTCTTAATTCTCGTTTAGATCAGTCACTTATCATCATCTCCATCTTGTCACCTTAAAAATAATAAATCTTCCTCTGCTCTGAAAAAAAAGAATAAATCCAATGGCTATCATTACAGATTATATTTAAAATACATATTAGATGGCTTGATGTTTCCTTCGTACATGGGAATTTAAATTATTTTCATATTTTTGTGTCCTGCTTAATCGATATGGAAGCTAAAAAACCACTACACTGGAAGAAGATGAAAATAACAATAAAGTTCTTAAAAGGCTTGCTAGTTGCTACATATGTATCCATTATAAACTCTCCTTCCTGGATCTAGATGTTAGTTACAATCAACAGATTGGCTAATGATTTGCATCATATGTAGATGACCTAATTGTTGGAATGGGTAATGATTTTTTTTCCAGCCACGTTTGTGAGAAGATTTCCTCTTTCACCTGATCAGTCATTTTTATGTTGGTTCTGCTAGGTTCTTGATCGTCATTGATGACCTTCAGCATGCTGCAGTGTGGAACTGTATCAGGAGTGTCTTACCTGACACACATAATGGTAGCCGAATAATAGTGACCACAAGTACTCAATCAGTCGCGGCAGCTTGCAGTCCTGAGAAGCGATATATTTACAAAATGCAAGGTCTTGATAATTCCAACTCTATAAGATTATTCTGGAAAAGGGTTGGCACTCGAGCAAATTCTACTCCTGCCCTGGATTATGCTTTAGGAGACACCTTGACAAAATGTGGTGGCCTACCACTAGCAGTGATTAGTGTGGCTAACTATTTTGGCCACCAAGAACAAAATTTAACCCAAACTTTTCCAGGACCTTTTGAGGAAATGAAAAGCGTTCTTACCCAGTGCTACGATTGCCTGCCTGACAACGCTCACAGGATTTGCTTGCTATCTTTAAGCACGTATCCACAAGGTCAGATAATCAAGAGGAAGAGACTAATTAGAAGATGGGTAGCAGAAGGACTGGCTATTGGAGACTGTGAGCTGAGGGCAGAAGAAGTTGCTAGTAACATATTTGATGTGTTGATTGACAGGAACATTATTGAGCCTGTTCTGATTGGTCATAATTCCAAGGCCAAGGGATGCGTACTTCTTGGTGTAATCAAGGACTTCATCGTCAATAAATCAGCCTTAAGAGAGTTTGCAACCATGGTTAGCAATGATGAGCTCCTCTTTCCCAACAAGAAGATAGCCCGTCCTGTCCGTCGCTTATTTGTTGGTGGAGGCACAACAAATAGTGAAAGAGTTGTTAAAGGAATTGGACTGGATCAAGTCAGGTCGTTGACAATCTGCAATACAGTGCCTTTTGATTTCCAGGGCTGCTGGTTGCTGCGAGTCTTGGATCTGGAGTCTTGCCAGGGCATTGACAATAGGGTTCTGCATAACATATGTAAACTGGTGTTTCTCAAGTTCCTAAGCCTCAGGGGCAGCGACGTTTACAAGATCCCCAAGGAAATAGAAAAACTGGAGTGTTTGGAAATGTTGGACGTTCGGGAGACACGGGTGGAAACATTGCCTATTGAAGCCTTCATGCTCCCACGATTGGTTCACCTATTTGGCAAGTTTGAACTGCCTCAAGATTTCAAAGATCGGAAGACAAGGTGTAACCTGCAGGCAGTTTTGGCCGGCAATTCTAGGCTTCAGACTCTGTCAGGATTTCTCATGGTGCAGAATAATGGCTTTGAGACCATCGTGCTTAATATGAGGTCACTTCGGAAAGTTAAGATATGGTGCAATCAATCCATCACCTTGCCCTCCTACCAAATGCGCCTTGTGTCCTCCATTCAGGAGCGCCTGGCAGGAAGCAATGCCCTTGAATCACTGTCAATCGACTTTGGCAAGGAATCCATTGATTTCCTCAACAAAATCAGAGCTCCCTATTCACTTACTAGATCCATGAAACTACGGGGAAGGTTAACCTCATTGCCTAGCTTTATCAATGCACATGACACTACTCTGTCTGAGTTGCAGCTTTCCTCAACTGGGCTGACCGTAGAAACTTTAGCTCTGCTGCAAAACTTGCGTCGGCTGCTTTATTTGAAACTTCATGATGCTCATGGATTTCCTTCTCACTGCTGCTTTGTTGTGCAAAATAGTGGATTCCCAAGTCTTCTACGTCTGTGGTTTGAGTCCCCAATGCTTCCCCAAATACATATACAGAAAGGAGGCATGAGCTCTCTCACATCACTTCAACTTCTCTGTCCCGCATTCGCAAGTTGCGACAACTCTGATGCAGGGGAAAGCTGTATGAAAGATTATTCAGAGAAAAGCTACAGTAGAGTTGATTCTTCGCAAAAGCTTGAGCGAGTTGTTCCTGAAATAGAAGATGTCAAAATTGAGGATATCGCTGAAAGCAGTTCCAATAAAAGATCAGTTTATTTGAAAAACAGTTCAGGGGAATTGAGCACCTCCATTGTCTCAATGAGTTGGTCCTTCATCCTTATGTTAGTGAAGAGGTAATGAAATCCTGGACGTTGGAAGCGAGGCGCCACGTAAACAAGCCGAAGGTAACCAGGTAAGCAATGTTCTTGCTGTGTTACATCAATCCTCATAATCGAAAAGCACCAGAAAACATCTAGCCAATTCAGTAAAGTCTAATCATCAGCACACTCGTTTGTAATTGTGAAAGTATAGCTTAAAACTAAGCTTGTAAATATATTAAACTATTACCTCAGACATTATGGCAAAAAAACCTAAATAACCCCATAAATATCATGTTCTGCTGCTACAATTTTCTTGTCAGAACCAAAATGTACACGAGAGGCAAACTTTCTGTAATTTCTTTTTTTAATATGTATTATTTTATTTTGCGTACGTGTTCAATCAGGCAAGTGGTAGAACTCTATTACATGTAACAGGGTATGTTTGCATTTCAGCTTGCATAACTGGCCATGATATTAACATGTCTAATATTGTTTTACTAACACAATTCATCCATCAGGCAAAGCACAAGTATGCTCTCGCTCAATGAAGGCTGGGAATCTCGTCCGGCGAGTCCAGGCGAGTGTCCACTTTTTCTTTACTTTATTTTTGTGTTTTTGTTTTACTACTTCTTCTTTCAATCGATACTTAACTTTGCAAATTTGCCCTACCTGTTTACCCCTACATTATTTTCTTGGAGTTCTATTAGTTAGGTACAAAATGTCTATACAGTTAAACAAAAGCGCATCCAAATTAGAATAGGAAACCGATTGTGTAATTTTGGAAAACATTCTACAAAACATGTAGTTTAGCGAGTGCTTCTCAGGCCCTATTTGGCAGAGCTCCCAGAGCTGATCAGTAGGAGCACTGCCAAAATGCATTTCAATTAGAAGTTATTCTCTGCTGACTTCGTGAGACTCTAAAATGAGCTAAGAGACCGAGAGCTGAAATTGGTTGATTCTCCGAGTCGACGAAGTGATTCTCGGCCCCTAATTTTGAGAGTTTATGCTTAAGAATCAAAGAACCACTTCTCTCATAGAATCAACTATCATATAGATTCAGAATGAGACAGAGCTCTACCGAATAGACCCTGAGTTTATGTCGAACAAACCAGTGGAGCAGCCCTCATCCAGATGACATGATAGACCACATGCCATGTGATATCGGTTGTTTTTTAAGATCACGCCCCGACGCGCGTTTCATTAAGCAGATAGAAGATGGTACAAACAAAGGTAACTAGTGGGTTACGAACAACTCACACAACGCACACCACCCCCCCACTCGATTCAATCACTGAGAACATTGTTGCACATATTGCTCCTCGGTCGATGTGCGTTAAACCCTCGCTAGCAACCTCCCTATTTTCTTGAAACCTGCTATGGCCCAGACCTTTGCCTCATCCATGATGAAATATGCATGTTGAATCGGCGTTTTGGACATGGCATTTAAGGTTCTCATGTCGCGCTCCTTCGACGAACACCAACCTATGAGGAAGAACAATGAGTCAAAGCCACGACGCCACACCTTGGTCATGGGCTTATGGTAGTGCAGCCAGCACTCCATGGTCGGCCTCTCAGCAACAACAAAGGTACCATCAAGGTGCACCCTAACCAAGAAGATGCTCTATTCTTCTCTGGAGAAAGAACACCCCAACATAATATGATCCATCATTTCCGGAGCTCGATCGCACATGATCATGAATTGGAAGGTTGCAATCCATGGCTAAACCTTCTGTCTCCCATCCAACAACATCCATGCATGGTTAGCCAACAGGAGAACCGGACGCGTGAACCGGAGGCACTGCCGTCTTCCAAATTGGCTTGGGACCAAAAACTAGAGAAGAGCCTAGAAACAAGGCCCCATAGGTTGATCTAGTTGAGTATTGTTGATCCTCGAGAGGCCCCAGGCGAGTGTGTCCGGCTCAAAGGTCGGTCGGACCCCTTCAAGGCGGTCTGAGAGTTCACCGAACTCTACCAGCAGCTGCCTAGTTCTAGGCCCGGTATTGTGTCGCACCTAGCTGTTTTCAGGCAACGCCTCAGCCACCCACGCCATCCTTGTCCTAGCGGCGATGGCATTGAAGACCGCCAACGCAATTTGCCCGATGTTATCTCCCTGTAGTCACCGATCTGTCCAGAAGAAAATGGACTCCCCATTCCCAAGGGAGAGACTATGGCTACCTGCACAAGGGTTAGGACAACCTGCTCCTTCGTGTTGGGTGTGACTCCCTTGACCTGGTCACACCAAGCCCAGTGCGCCCGGACCGCTACTCCTGTTCTCCTCAAATCCGTGATTTCCAGCCCACCGAGCTCTTTTGGCTTGCACATGTTCACCCACACGACTTTACAAAGGCCACCTGTAACCTCTTCAGCATCGCGCTGAATGAAAGATCTTCTCAGCTTGTCAATGTTGCATAGCGCCCAGGGAGAAAAACACATTGCAATGGATGTGTCAATAGGAATCACAGAGAACATTGTTTCAACCAACATGCTTCTCATTGCCACATTCAGCAGCGGAGCCTTCTAGCCCGAGATTCTAGATGTTGTCTTGTCAATCAGAGCCTGCTCATCCGATTTCTTAAGCCTAAAAACCGCTAACGATATTCCAAGGCATCGGCATGGAAACGGCTCCACTCTACACTCCAAGATGTTAACCACGCGGTGCACATCCAGCTCGAGGAGTGCAATGGCGTGGCTACACTTTTCTCCAAGTTGGAGAAAAGCCCTAATGCAAGGCCAAAGATCAATAGAACAACCTTGACTGCCTATAAGCCCGGTGCTAGGAATATCAAGGGGTCATCCACGAAGAAGCTGGCCCTTGAGCCAACAAGGCCATACAGCGGACTCAGCAAACCGCGTTGTTCCACCCGCAGAAATGGGTGGTTGAGGACATCCATGACAAGAACAAACAACATTGGTGAAAGGGGGATCTCCCCAACGGAAACCCCCTCGTGTGGCCAATTCTCCTGCCGTGCCTTCCATTGAGTAGAATCCTAGTGCTTCCCAAACAAAGTGCGAGTGAACCCTAGTTCCTCCACCTGAGCCCAATGCCCATGTGTTGTAGTACCTTAAGAAGGAATGACCATGCGATGGAGTCAAATGCTTTGGCATTGTCAATCTTTAGAAGGATGTAGGGTACCTTGCTCTTGTGCACAGCCTTGCAACAAAGCTGAACATCTCTAAATTTGTCATGCAAGTTCCTTCGTTTTTATGAATGCACTCTGGGTTTTCAACACCAAACCAACAAGGACCTTATCCAAATGATTGGCCTTGCATTTAGTAACCAATTTAGCAAAGCTATGGTGAGGCTTATGGGTCAGTAGTCACAGATCTAGGTTGGCTCCTCTTTTTCTTTTTAGGAGAATCATATATGCACCGTTCTTCTGGGATCTTGAGCCTAGAATGCGTTGAATACATTCAACATGTCTCTTTTGATTGTTTGCCAAGGCACCGGGTCCCCAGGCATTTCTAGATCATGGCCCATATCTCTTCCTCCGTTAAAAGATGCTCGAGTTGATGTTGGTTTGCGGCGCACCCAGAGCCTGCAGGTAAAGGCATCTTGAGCACACAAAAGTAGAGCCCAGGATGCCATTGAAGTGCTTGAATAGTGCCAATGGCGTGGACTGATCCGTGAGCACCTATTGTCCATTCACTCGACGTCAATGACACGCTTGCAAGTGGAAGAACCGTGTGTTGGCATCCCCCCTCAACTAAGAACAGAACCCTCTATCGCTGGCGAGCAAGGGTGTCTGACAAGGATGCAAGGCCAAGTACACGAAATTTTAGAGAGCGCCTCATGGCGAGCTCCCAAGAGTGAAGCGCTCTCCTTGCTCCATCTCCAGCATGAGTATGATCTCTCGCACCATGACCAGCTCCATCGTGATGCTCCCAATCCTGGCATTGCCCCAACGATGTAGCTCCTTTGCTACATTACGCAGCTTGAAATCTAGAACAAGAAAAAAAGGTTGGCATGTGCTAGGGATGGTGCCCAGGCCGACTCAACAATTTCATCGAATCCCAGTACCCTAACCCTAAACCCATCGAAGCGAAAGTGGGGCTTGGCGCACCCACGAGTGCAAAGGTGCAAAAGGAGCAGACAGTGGTCTGAGCCGTCCATAGAGAGCGGCTTAAGAACATAATCTGTGTACGTTGCGAGCCACCTAGACGTTGCGAACATCTTGTCCAGGTGCTCCAAAGTCGGCAAATCCCACTCGATAGACCATATGTACAATCTTCCGACAAGGATTAGCTCCTTCAGTGAACCCGATCTAGGAAGGCCCTTAAACGCCCCATGTACTGGTGATTTAGGTGACCATTGCTATTGTGCCTAGTAAATCATATTAAAGTCTCCGGATAGGAACAAGGGGCCGGACATTTCCTCTCTAAACTGCCAAAGGTCCTAGAGAAACTCAACTTTCTCAGCATTTAGCTACAGGCTGTAAACAATGGTGATCCACCATTGCTCGTAGGTTGCACCATTTAGGTACACTTTGGTCGTCAAAGAGAAGCGTCCAAGACTGACATCCGACACTCTCCAATGGTCAGCCGACCAACCAAATAGAATCCCTCCTACAACATGCACAGAAGGCAGCAACATGTAGTCAAATGAAGGTCCCATTATATCATTAGCACGGGCATTACAGAGCGGAGAGCTTGGTCTCCTACTGGCAAACCAGTGACGACTTGTGCGTCAACAATAGGTTTCTTCCAGCATCTCTCCTTGCGCGAGCATTGAGCCCCTGCACATTCTGGACACGACAGATGGGGTTCTCTAACAACAAAGACTATTTGTGCACCAGAAGGCGAGCCATATGGGTCAGACCGCCTCTTACTCCAGCCCTGCCAGCTCCATGTCCATGACGATGGGATCAAATACTCTAGCAAGAAGGATGTGCAGGCATTTCTGCTTGTTTTCCAACATATCCCCTGGGAAAGCAACCCTAAACTTGCACTGCACCCCCAGCGGCACCGCGTCCACTGGGACCGACAACCCCAACTTACAAAGAAGGACCATCTGTGCTTGTTCCGTTGCATTTGCCACCCGCGGATTCACCCCGATCCGGCCACTCCTTCTAATAGAGCTTGTGGAGACTGGTGTACGAACTCTGGGCCCCGCCGTGATCAGCGGTGTGCGCATGGGAACGCAGACCTCTGTGATCAGCTTCTGAACCGAGTGGCCGCCGTTGTCGGGCGTGAACCTGTCAAAGTTCAAGGGAGAGGGTAGCGGGGACATGGTCATCGTAATGGGCATCCAGCACAGCCGGCACTCTGAGCTGCCTGTATGCAGCTCCTGCACTGTTGTTAGCACGGTGTTGGCCGATGCTGGCAAAGGCGGCGTGCACGCTGAAGATGGGACCGGGGATTCGTCGAACATGAGGATATGGGAGAAAGCACCATCCTCCATGTCGACTAAGTCCGCCTTCTAGTCGGTCGGCACCTGCTCTGCCCATAAGTCTACTGTCATAGACGGTGGGGGCGTCTGAATGCTATAGCCCCCATGGAGAAGTTGGAGAGCAATGCTGGGAAATAAAACAGCCCACCAGGTCCATCTTGCTCCGTCCTGAAGCCTTGTGGACCTCCTGAGATGGGGTTAGCCACAATACCCGTGTAGATGACATGCATTTGAGCCTATAGATTACGCCCATGTCCCCACACCGCACTCTACTTCAATAGCTGAGCATCATCGCTAGGTTGTGCCCATGCCCCCATACCGCACTCTCAGTTCTCTCCTGCCACAACCCTATATACTCGTCGGGCTCCGTCTCTCAGCTCTCTCCCTCTCTCTCTCTCTCTCTCTGCACATGCAGATGCGACTTCCCATGCTCCCATTTTTGCTCCAAAATTATTTGTTGCTATGAATCAAGGCATATTTATTTTGATACGGTCGCTACTTTATATAAATTGGCCCTCTTTATGTATTGCTTCACGCTCCGCCAGTGTAGATGAGGACGGCCATTCATGGGCGCCCTCTCTGCCGAAAACTATATGAGTGTTTTCTGTAGACGCGCGCACAGCAGTCAATGCACTTTCTGCAGATGTGCGCACAGCAGCCGATGCACCACAGAGCACAGGTACAGGCGCACCTCCCTCCTGCCGCTAATCTTGACGAGACGTCTGAGATCTCTCCCCAGGCACCCGTGCACTCCTCTTGGCCCTCCAAATGGGCCACACTATCCACAGCGTACGGACAGGAAACCGCACCAACCAGCATGGATGATGGGGATAGCAGTGGTTGCGCACCTCAGCGGCGGCAAGGTACCTGCCAAGGACGATACCCGTTGAAGTTTCTGTCTCCGGAGTCGTCATCATCCTTACTATCCCGAGTGGTGTGGGCTTATACTATGGTGGATAGTCTTCGACAGCACCCCCAGACCACTGTCACCACCTTCGTCGTCGTTGCCATGGTGATCGCCGCCTTTGGGGATACCAGCAAGGTTGTGCAGGTGCCAGCCGACAACCAAACATCTGGCTTCGGGATGAAGATGGGGTTGCTCCGGCAGAATGAAGCGCGGGTGCCTGGACCATGTCGTGACAAAGAGTTTAGGCCGAACGGTATCACAATCACATGATCTTGAGCGTGGCTCACCTAAGCAAGCGAAATCAAGAAAGAAGAACGAGAAAAATCGATGAACACGATGAACACTTTGAGAAACTGCCCCGGAGGTCGCCCGGGTGACAGCGCCCTTTTTCTCCTTCGATAGAAACTAAAAACAAAGTGAATTACAAACAACCCAAAGTGCTAACTCACACCTTGACACACCCACTACTTAAACTAGTAGCTAGTTACATGATGTTCCACACAGAAACTGTAAAACGCACATGATGCATGTTGCTACATTGCAACTGATACACCGCAGACACGACGTGGGCGCGGCCACCATCCCAGCAACCGTTCCAGCCTTGCCCCTGGTTCAAGCTCCTTTGGCTCCACCTGACCAGCTCGCCATGCACCTGTCTTTAGGATTAAGCCAACAATCTCTCCCCTAATACTGAAGACCACTGAGGTCTCGCACCCCCAACAGATGTCTCATCATAGCCAGCTTCCCTGCCGGCATTGCCTTTCTGAGAGCATCATCTTTCTACTCATCAGTGTGAATCTTGTTCACTGCAATCTCCCCTTCCTCCACATACTCTCTAATAAAATGGTATTTAATATCAATGTGTTTGATCTTTCCATGAAACACGGGGTTTTTCATCAGAGCAATGGCAGATATGTTGTCAACATACAACTTCACAACACTAGGCTACCTTGCAGTGATCTCTGCCAGCAGGTTTCTCAACCACAATGCCTGCATAGCTGCAAATGTGGCAGCCACAAATTCTGCTTCACAAGATGAAAGAGTAACTCTGTTCTGTTTTTGTGAGCACAAAGTAATTGGCTCTCCACCGAATAGAAAGACATCCCTGCAGTGCTTCTCCTATTCACCACATCACCACCCATGTCACTGTCAGTGTATCCAACCAACACTTCTTTAGTCTGCCCTTGAGTGTAAACCAACCCAAGATTCACAGTACCGTTCAAGTACCTTAGTATCTGCTTTACAGCTTTCATATGCAAGACTGTGGGCTTCTCCATAAACCTACTAGCAACACCAACTGAGTAAGCTAGATCAGGCCTAGTGTGCAGTAAATACCTCAAGCACCCTATCACTCTTCTGTATTCAGTGGCATCTATTTTTTGCCCTTCTTTATCCTCATGCAATCACTCCCCTAGATCCATGGGAATCTTGGTCTCATTGCATTGACTCATCCCAAACTGCTCAAGAATTCTTTTTGCATATCTAGTTTGTCTGACGGTGGTAAAGTCTTTGTACTGCCCCACTTCTATCCCCGATAGTAAGATAGTAGTTCCAAATCAGACATTTCAAACTCAACTATCATCTACCTCTTGAACTCATTTATCTCTGTTGGATCCTCTCCTGTGATGATTAGATCATCAGCATGCACTCCAAGTATGATTGCATTTTTCCCTTCACCTCTTGTGTAAACAGCTTGCTCACTTGCACACCTTCTAAACTTGAGTTTCTTCAGACATCTATCCAGTCTGATGTTCCATGCTCTAGGGGCCTGCCTAAGACCATACAGGGCCGTACTTAGCTTCAGAACATGTTGTTCCTTCCCCTTCACCTCAAACCCTTCTGGCTGAGACACATACACTTCCTCCTCAAGCTTTCCATGCAAAAATGCTGATTTTACATCAAGGTGATGCACTTGCCAACCCCTTGTTAGTTGCCAATGCCAAAGAACAGCCTCACTATGTCAAGTTGGGCAACAGGAGCAAAAACTTCATCAAAGTCAACTCCCTTCTTCTGCACATACCCTTTAGCTACCAGTCTAGCCTTGTGCTTAACCACCTCTCCATCTAAGTTTTTCTTCAGTTTAAACACTCACTTCAGTCCTATGGGTTTGTGTCCAACTGGTAACTAACACAGATTCCATGTCTTGTTCTTTTCAATTGACTGAATCTCCTTATTCATTGCTTCAG
Source organism: Hyparrhenia diplandra (assembly GCA_015847255.1). NCBI lineage: Eukaryota > Viridiplantae > Streptophyta > Magnoliopsida > Poales > Poaceae > Hyparrhenia > Hyparrhenia diplandra. The sequence goes on from JADLZK010013351.1 coordinate 330,320, forward strand.
TCCACTCAGCATATCCTACTGCTTCCATGTAGCTAGATGGCTGATCCATCTCAACTAGCAATGCCTCCCCATTAGAATCATACAATAATTCAATCTCTGAAGTGTTACGATAAAGATCATCCGGATCTCTAAATTTTTACGGCATTTCTTCATAACTAGTTGATCCACTACTTGGACTGCTTTCACTTTGAAAGCAAGTTGATGTGATCTTGGTGACCCCTCTGTGTTGTCGATTTCCAACGGTGCTCCCTCTTTTGGACTCTCTGCTGTTGTAGTAGAGCCTTGTGCAATTGGTATTTGTAGCTTATCGGCACACCACCATTTACTCTTGTCACCACTCTAATTCTGAGTTTCAGCATCCCTAGTTAATTCCATCTCATTCAGAGTCATACTCCCATGCACAGGTTCCTTTGCCACCTACTAGCTCACGGGGCCAATCATCATCCACCTCAAATTCTACTAAAACACCATTTTCAGTTTGAGCTCCCCACTCAAATTTCACCTTCTCTTGAGACACAACATCCTACTCACAACTATCCTCTTGTTGAGGCATCATATAGCTTTGTGTGCTTTGCTTCCTTCCTCAACCCCGAGGTACATCATTCTTTTGCTTCTGTCTTCCAGCTTCTTCAAGTGAGGCCCTGATGTTTTCACATTTGCATTGCAACCAAATATTTTTAGGTGACCCAATGTGGCTTCCTTCCATTCCATGCCTCATATGGGGTACAATCTCCCATTGCCTTGGTTGGCAACCTGTTAAACAGATAGATTTAATTTCTAACTACCTCACCCCAAAATCTTGTAGGAACTCCCATGCTTTTCATCAGAGAACGTGCCATATCCATCGTTGATTTGTTTCTTCTCTCCACTACTCCATTTTGCTATGGAGTATATGGAGCAAATGATGAACTGCCTCGATTCTAGGACTCTCTATGTCTCGAAAGCCATGGATAGAAACTCACCCCCCTTGTCCGACCTCTTTGCTTTTATCTTACCATCTACAATATTTTCAGCTTCAGACTTGAATCTTGCAAAAGCTTCGATGCTTGATCCTTTGATTTCATCACATACATAGTCATCCACCTCGTGTTGTCATCTACAATCAACATGAAGTACTTGTTTCCTGCTGTTGTTGAAGGACTAATTGGTCCACACAAATCAATGTGCAGCAGCTCCAAGGGTTTTTCAGCTCTCCACTATGTAGCCACGGGAAATGGAAGCCTTATTTGTTTTCTGCCAAGCAACCCGACACACCTCTTCGGATGTGTTATTGATGGTACACCACCAACCATATCCTTCTTGACAATCTGCTGCTTAGAACCAAAATTCACATGTCCTAAATGACAATGCCATTGCGGGCATCCTCGCGACACTTGTCTAAAAACGCAGGTCTTTGTCGGTTTCGCTCAGATCAATCGGATACGGATGTTAAGAGCCCTTTTCACCTTCATGATCAATTTGCCCCCAATTTTATCAAACACCTCTAGGTAGTCATCGTCCATCAGGATTCTATGACCTATCTCTCGTCGGTTGGCCTAAACTCACAAGATTACTCCGTAATTTTGGAATGTAATATACTCGGCGGCACCCATCGATCCCCATTCTTGCATCTGAATAAAATTGAACCCTTTCCCTTGATCTCGACGGATGAACCATCCCCAAACTTAACTCTCCCTCGATCCCTCATCCAACTCGGTGAATTTATGCAAATCACGGACATGTGATTACTAGCCCCGTTGTCAAGATACTAGGTATTACCGGTTTACGCCGCCGCCCGATGAGATGAAGCTCGGGGAAGACCTTCAGCTCGTTACGGACCACCGCCGCCGCCTTGGCCCCCCCGGATCTCCTCGACTTTGCAAGCATGAGAGCCTCGGGTTGCCCGTGGCCCCACTCGTGCATGGTGCGCTTCTTCTCCCTTACGCGCTCCACTCCGGGCACTTGTTGGCATAGTGTAATGCGTTCTTGTGGCGCTTGAAGCATTTGATGTGGCTTTATCCCGGCCCGTCCTGCTCCTTCTCCCACCGGTGCTTCATCGCGACCAGCACCCGACCCACAGCCTCCCGCCCGCGGCCTCGACCACGGCCACTTTGCTGCCTTGCGCTCTTCCTCCTCCCAAGGAATCTCCCACGTCGGACTTCTTTTGGCGAGCCTCCCACTCCGCTGATTCAACAACAAGCGGCCACCACCGGATTTCTTTGCTTGATCGGCGTTTGCTCCTCGAGCGTCCTCAACCTCCCAATCGCGTCATCGAATGATAGTGTCTACAGATCTACATGTTGTTCGGTCCTGGCCACGACACGGATGTATCGCTCGAGCACCGTGTCGAGCAGTTTCTTCACCATCGCCTTATCCTCGATTGTACCGCCCAAGTTGCCAAACTTCAGCGACATCGCCATTAGTTTCCGGCAAACTCATCAACCGACTCCTCTTCCTTCATCCAGGAGGAATCGAACTCGTTCTGCAGAGTTTGTAGTCGAGCATCGCGTACCCGCTCGCTCCCACAAACCGCAACTTCAGCGAGTCCCACACTTCCTTCCCCGTCTTCTTCTTCGCCACCGCATCGCAGCTCATCCGAGGCAATTGGAACAAGTGCGCTCACACTTTTCTGTCCTTGCACGCCGCTTGCTCCGTCCATGGCCCCATCAAGCTCCCCTCCGGCGGTTCCACCACCTCCCACTACCCTGCTCCTCCATGATCGCTGCGTCTGAGATGCTCTAGCGGGTGAAATTCGTCATCGTCGATTGTCGGGAACACTTGATGATGTCCCCGCCAACCTCTCCCCAACTCCCATCACCGCCATCGGACTCCGTCATGAATGTTGCTGAGTGGTGAGCCCGATCGTATGATCTACAGCTCTGATACCAGAATGTAGGCCGAACTGGATCACAATCACACGATTTTGAGCGAGGCTAACCTAAGCAAGTGTAATCAAGAAAGAAGAATGAGAAAAATCAATGAACACGATGAACACTTTGAGAAACTGCCCCGGAGGTCGCCCGGGTGACAGCGCCCATTTTAAGCCTTCGATAGAAACTAATACAAAGTGAATTACAAACTCCCCAAAGTGCTAACTCACACCTTGACACACTCACTACTTAAACCAGTAGCTAGTTATGCGATGTTCCACACAGAAACTGTAAAATGCACACGATACATGTTGCTACATTCCAACTGATACACCGCAGACACGACGTGGGCGCGGCCACCATCCCAGCAACCGCTCCCGCCTTGCCCCTGGTTCAAACTCGTGCACCTTTGGCTCCACCTGACCAGCTCGCCATGCACCTGTCTTCAGGATTAAGCCAACAAAGAGCTCGCTGTTGTCATCCTCCCGGAGGTCCCGTAACTTGGCCACCTCGACATTGGAGCATGAAGATCCCAGAACCGATTCGGCGGTTGCAGCATCCCTGGCATGCAACGGTAGCCTCTTCATATCCAGTAGAACCTTGAACCAGAAGGCGTTGTGAGTTGCTCGGCTTTCCTCCTCAACGGCAACTAGATCAAAGGCATTAGGTAGCATCCCGGTCTGGAAACGAGAACATGATCTCCCGGTTTGCAACAATATAATAATTTTTATTTGACATCATAAACATTGCAGTTATTTTCTTTGAATTTAGGCAACTCAAAAAGGTTGACTTCATACAAACTCAAAATCCCTTAGATTCAAAAATTAAATTAGTATTCGCTGGCTAATTATATAAACTGTCACACGCCCAACACGGACCATAGTCCTCGGCGAAGAATACGGGCCAATTGGGGCTCGAGGAGGGGCGCCGTTGCTGCCAATACCGCCCAAGGCGGCCTGTGTGGCCTACTGTAGGGTGCGCACATAGAGGAGAGGGCATTGTGGTCACCACCGCCCTCGCCGGTTCCACTATCGTCGCCATCAACCACCATATCGAGCCCTTGTCAGTTTAGGAAAGGGTTGGTTAAGATAGAAAGTTGAGTTTGTGAAGGTAGGAATGAGAATCAGAGTACGATAAGGATCTATTGCACAGAAGTGAAGTCCCATGAGGACTACACATATTGGGGGAGAAGTAACTGAATAAATCAAGTAATAAACGAGTGAAAGCTCTTTTGGTATCTCTCTCTTCTCTCCTATGTGCCACCTCATCCTCTCCTGCCCTAGTTGCACACTGACGCCCTCTCCCTGTTGGAAGCCGCTGGCGATGTCCCCTGACGTCCCGACCCCGCCGCTGGCCTCCGACCACGCCCCACGTCCCGGCGTCGTGCGGAAGGGAAATTGTGGCAGCATGTTGCTCGGGCAGGACAGGATGAGGCGCTGCACGGGAGAGAAGATAGGGAGATAGGAAAGAGCTTGTGCTCGTCTATTACTTCATTTGATCCGTTACATCTCACCCAGTATATATAGTCCATGTTGGACTTGACTCCTAAGGAGACTAGAAGATCTGTATCAGATTCGGATTCTTCTTCCTATATTAACAAACTTCACTTTTGATCTCAACCGACTCTAAACAAACTAGGACTCATTAAGGTAACTAAAGATGACAATGGTGAGACCAGCGATGGCGGGGGCGGATGTGGGCGCCCTCCCCTCCCGACCGTGCAGCTAGGCACATTGTGGAGCCCGCCCGGGCACGGCGGCGGCGCGGTGGCACCGCCTCCTCGTGCCCCTTGTTGCGTGTGTGACAACTAAAATTAATTTCAATCATCAGCAAAAATTTCTTATGTGCAAGTTGACGGTTTCTGATCAAAGCGCAAGTTGAACTGTGAAGTTCTGATGACAAAATGTTTGTAAAAGTTTCCGATGTTGAAGTTCTGATGACAATTTTTTTTGTAAAAGTTTCCAAAGTTCACATGAAAAAAAAAAAAAAATGTATCATGAGAAGATAGTCCAGGGAAGAGACGCATACAAAAGTTCTCTACACATGTTTCCAAGGAAAAGAGATATAATTGTATAAGGAAAATAGTTACGTATAAGAGAAGTTGTCTTGACAATGTAGTGCGCAGAAATGAGGCGTAATTTTCAGTGGAAATATTTGTTTTTATCCCTTTGAGCCGTGCATGTCTTGTCTGTGTATCTAGTTATTATTTTGACTCAATTGGATGGTGCAGGTAAGGGAATGCAAAGGGAAGAACAGCGACCACGGAAAAAAACAAACTGAAGGTAATTTTAATTAAACCAACTCAATTGGACCATAATGAGGTGGGGAAATCATATTTAGCGACAGATGTAACGTAGAAAATGAATCTGTCAGAAAATAATATGAAGTACTTCTGTTTTGTTATAATTCGAACGTCTAACGTGAAATACCATTTGCATTTGAAGAGTCGAAGACCACTCGATCAAAGGAAGTTGCCCACTACCTCACAGGAAGACTGCAACGCATCATACGTTCCCTACTCCAAAGAATATCAACCACCTCCGGAAACTTCGTGCTCATCAGGGACGAATTGGAAATGATGGCTTCATTTCTTGGAGACGCACAGCAGAAAATTAGCCAGTGGCGGCTGGAGAAATGGATCCTGCAACTGCAGGACTTGGTCTACGATATTGAGGACATTGTTGATATGAACAACTACTTGACGCACAAGGGACTGCCAGCCCATGCTGATGTACATATACCTGGACTCAGTGGTTTGAAGGTTAGATTGGACCGCCTATACCAACAAGGACAAGGGTGGATTATTGAGTCTGAAAATAAAGAAGACAATGCCCCTGTTTCCAGTTCTGTTGATGACAAGGCCGCTGAAAATAAAGAAGACAATGCCCCTGAAAATAAAGAAGACATGGCTCGATCACATACTAGCAGTTCTGTTGACAACGAGCTTGTTGGCATCCAGCACTCAATTTCAGAGGTGGGAAAATTGGTGCATGGATTAAGTGTGATCTCTATCGTGGGATGTCCGGGTGTTGGGAAGACTACCCTTGCAAAAGAACTTGCTGTAATGATAACGTCTGACTTTGCGCAAGTTTGGATTTCAGCTTCAGAATGCAGTACAGCCAAGGACCTTCTGATCATGATTATTAAACAAGCTTCCAATGGTAATCCACCAGGAACTGGAAAGAGTACCTCCGACGATTTCGATATAATGCTGGAGTCAACTCTCGTCGAGCATCTGCGACATATCCTGACGCTCGAAGGTATTATATGCTTCTGTCACCCTCAATGATATGATCGTGTTTACCAAACACATTGAACAAGCTTGCCTTACTATCTTACCTTCTCTGTTCCAAATTATAAGTCCTATGACTTTTTCAATGCGTACATATTGCTATGCATCTAAATATAATAATATGTCTAAATACATAACAAAATGGATAAACCGAAAAAGTCAAATAATTCAAAACCGATGAAGTATCTATTACTACCAGTTAGAGTCTCCACAATAATTTTTTTTCTTGACAGTGTGCTAGAAAAAATATAAATCTTTCGTTTTAATCTTGTATTCTCTAATATTGGTGCTAATAATAGACATTGTAATCAGGGGTCCACATCAACTCTCACCAAGCATGCTAGAATCAAGGATAAAACCATGAAATTCTCACCATTATAAGAAATATCTTGCCCTTCATTTGGTATTCTCCGGTCACGGTGATAATAATTGCCATTGCATCTATTATATTTTATAAAAGAGTCCCTCCTCTTTCATTGCAAAAAATGCACAAAATAGTTCCTTATTTTGCTTTTATATCACCATACCTCGGCCATTATGAAACACAATCAAAAAATAATCGACTAAATTTGAATCTAAATAATCCACATATGCAAAATCTAAAGAAATTTCAAAAATAAGCCCCTGAATTTGCATGAAAATTATTCACATTTGTCAATAGCCTACTCATAATTTCTTACTATTACCCACATATGGCACACGGAAAGATAAAATTCTTAATCCCTAAGTTTGCACTCAAATTATATACAAATATATACATCATTATGAAAGATATTAGAAAGTACAACTTTGTAATTTGTATCTAAAGTGTCCACCATAGCTACTAGAAAAAATATATTCTATCTCAAATCTACATGCATGTTAATGCTAAATTTACTCACTTTATACAGAGTTAAGTTGATATTAAGCATAATACTATATTTGTCCATCCAAGACAAGTACGTATATATACATTAGTCAAATATTTATTTTATTGTCTTATGAAATGATGAATAATTGTTAACAAAGCATATAACATTGACTAACAATTTGTAGAACTTTTATCTAAGGCGGGCGGTTTTTCATTTTCCAAGGGGTGCAACTGCGCTCGCCATAAGTGTATATCTTTTGAAGAAACATTGTGTCATATGAATATTAGAAATATAATTTAATTAAACACTATATGTTTTACAAAACAAAATTACTATATACATGTCATAGCCCCTAGGGATGGATGGTGGTGACGGTGGCGGAGCACGGCTAGGCAGGGGAGGCAAGTCTGCCTTGAGGAGGGGGCGGCCTTGGCTCAGGCTCAAGGCATTGAAAATATTCTTTATTTCTTGCCCCTAAGAGATTACATCCCCCTTGTTTATATAGCCCTCCTATAGAACTTGTAACTCAAGTAATTTCTAAAGGTTTTCTTATAGATTGGGAATACCTTTTATAAGAAAGACCTTATTCTTTTTCCTAATAGAAGATTTACTTATAGAGTGGAATATCCCCTTACTTTAATTGCCGAAGAAGTTGCGGAGGGGCAGGGGCGGCGGCGCGCGCCGCAGCGCTAGGGCCAAGGACTGCCCCTTGCCGGTCATTTGGATCCTTGGGATGGGGCCCTGGGGCCCCATCCTTTGGGGTGTGACATCTCCCCCTTCTCCTCCCGACACGTCCTCACATCGGATGAAAGTCCACTTTGTAACGCCTGGAGCAAGGCCTGGAGTACCTGGCATGATGAGCTCAACACGTAGGACTAACATCCCATGCACTGGGTTGTCGAGGATCATGTTCTCCCTGGTACGGATCAGGGCAAAGTCCATGAGATAGTGAAGGTTACCGATGTAGCCATGGTAGATGTCTTTGGTGCACCACACGCCCCTACGGTGTCGTGGTCTATCGGTAGGTGACCAAAAGCACCTCCCGTGGAATCCCAGCTTCAAGGTGCTGATGAAGCATGTCGCGAGGGGGACTCTCCAGGACATGAAGCAATCGTGGGGTGGTGGCATGATGTGGACTGTCATGAGACGTTAGATAGTGATGTCACAGCGTGTCGAAGGTGAAGCAGCAAGGTTGAGCATCATTCCGTCTATGAAGGATCCAATGTTGAACATGCAAGGCGATAACTGGTGCGTCTCATTATCGGCATCATAGTTGATGTAGATGTTGTCGACGTTGAAGAACTACCGGTCCATGTTGTCGAGGAAGACAACACATGCAGCTCCCCACATGGTGGCACCATGGCCACACTTCGCCGAGGCAGGATGGCTGTTGGAGCGGCGGGCGTCGGGGGGTGCTATATAGGCATTGAGTGTGAGGAAGTTCGTCCAGTGAATCCCTCCTTGGGCGAGGGGCATCGAGGAAAGGTCGGCGGTAGTGGTGAGGATCTTTGGAAGGTAGAAACGGTTGTCAAATAGGAGGAAGTCGTCCTCCAGCGTCCATCTGGGCCCCACGGTGCCCATAGTGACATCAAGGGCGTCGCCGCAGATGTTGCTCCTCAAATGTTGCATGTCGCAGTTGTTCGAAGATACCTGTAGACGTGTCATAGAGGTCAAGAGCACTGGCGTGCCATGGGCGCTTGCCGAGTCATGGGGCGATGTTGCGAATGTCAGCGAAGAGGCCAATCCGCACCGATCCAGGGCGATGTCGGGCGCTCCCGTGTCGGCGCGGGGCGGTGCTTGCATGAACATCCTAGGCTGTCCCTGGCAGTAGTACTCTAGCTCGTTTGACGCGAACTCCCAAGTCAACTTTCCTAAGCTTGCTAGCATGGCATGCCAAGGATGATGTTAATGTTGTCGCTAACCAATAGAATGTAGGCGTCGATGTCGAAGATGTCGGCGTCGGTGCATGTCGAGGTGGTGCCGGTGCGGCGGTGACCGTCACCGCACTGCGGCTACATGCGAGTCCTGCTATGGCCACAGCGTGAGGGTTGATGTAGTTATACGAGGCGCTGAGTCGACCACGATGCTGACACCTATGCCTGAAATCATTCGATGATGTAGAGGGAGTGTGCACCATGTAACGGGGAGTTGGGATCCCCGATGAGGACCCCGAGGTCGTCGGTGTTGTCATGGGTGTAGTTGTTGAAGATCGTGATGTCGAATAGGTGCTTGCACTTGTGACTGTGTGAGAACGACTCGTCCACGGTTGAAGCACAGCCCAGCCTTGTGTGGTTCGGTCATCTCCTCTATGGTTAGCCGCTTGACGGCGCGGGGTGGCGGTGGCTTGGGGCGCGCGGCTAGGGTAAGAGGGGTGGCGTGTGCATGGTAGAGGAGGTTGCGGTGGCGGCTTAGGCTAACGGCAGGAAAATATTCTTTATTGCTTGCCTCTAAGAGATTACATTCTCCCTGTTTATATAGCCTTCCTATGGGATGTGTAACTCAAGAAATCTCTAAAGGTTTCTTTATAGATTGGGAGTACATTTTACAAGCAAGTTCTTATTCTTATCCTAATAGGAGATTTCCTTATAGAGTGTAACATCCTGTTCACACCAAAAAGTCCTAATCTTATCCTAATGGAACTCTAACTTTAATTGCCGAGAAGAAGTCGCGGTGGGGACGGCGTGGCACACACGCATCTGAGGGCGAGAGTGGCCCCCTGCGGTGGCGGGTCGCTTGGGACGGGTCCCTGGGCCCCATCCTTTGGGGGTGTGACAATATATATAATTTTTGATATATTGCAAATTTCATACGTTGGATGTCGTGGCGCATAGTGAAATGACTATTTGAACCCTTGCGTTATCCATGGGGTAAACATGGACATAGAATATTTTATAAACAAAATGAAAAATACATACATAAGCAAAAAAGTATTTGAACTTAACACATTGATAACAAAAATTGCAATAACCAGTCTTGAAGTTGAATGTTAAATATAGATGTCACGTATGGAGATGCAACAGCAAGCACAATTCACTATTGGTGATAAAAGCCATTAGATAAATTTGTTTGCTACACAACTACAAGCCTCTGTGTAACAATACTACAAAATTAAGCGAGGCAATTGCAAAATTCAACTGCCTCGATTAATGCCTCCGATTAATAGAAGCGGTCTTTTTTTTAAACACGGTGGTCACAATTAACCACCTTGCAAAAAAAAAAAAAAAAAACTACCTGCGTTCTAACATTTATTTGTGGAGACTAGCCTTAGAAGGTCTCCTCCAAAATCCTACATTTATTGGAGGCGGATCTCTTAATAGACCCGACTCCATTAACAGGCTAAGACCACCTAGAATACCATTTAGCACAGAAAATTTGTCACACTACAATACAAATTGTCCGTCTCAGTGCGCCACACCTGCACATCACATGCCAAGTGACATGTCGCAAACACACGCACACCATGTTGTCTCCAAACTGAACCAAAGATGATCATCACTCACCAATCACTCATCAACAACTCAACACACAAGGGCATATCAGCATTAGATTTGCAATATTCTTTTGAACTTTAGTAATATATTGAAAATTCATAAAGTAAACATCAATAATGTGCCGCCAAAGATCATGAGAAATATTCTAGTAACAACTCATGTGGAAATAATACTAATAAATTGTTTAAAATTGTATCAATAGACATGACATATAATGTACATTAATTGTTTTTTTCATATAAAGTTATACAAATACATGTCAACTTTTTTGACATATCTATAATAGTAGTGTAATTACAAGTAATCTAGTTTTCATAATAAATAACTACATTTATATTTTTAATAAGAAAATCCAAACATCTTGAGAATTACAGGTGCATATCAAAGGGGTCATATCTTCAGGGTTTTTAAGATTATTTGAAGTGGTGATTATAAGGCTTAATATTAATATTCCTGTAAGGTTAACACCATTATGACATCCAACATGTGGTCTTCAATCCCTTGAATCAATCTTGAGTGACAGGTTATGCTGGAAAGTACATATATGTGCAAATAGATAAATTTTGAAGACTAAACTTCGTATGATGAAATGTGTGTGAGTTTGGTTTCTGAAAAGTGTTCCTCAATTTTGTTTTCAGATTATTGATCATCATTGATGACTTAAGCCTGGACTGCTCTGAGGTTAAAAATCTTAGAGAGGCCTTATTGGATACAACTTTTACGTTTGGTCGTAACCTAATAATAGTGACCACAAGTATTCAATATGTGGCAGACATCATGAACAGAGGATGCCGAGGAGGTATTTACAGAATGCATGGTCTGGGCCATCCTGAATCCAATGATCTATTCCGGAGGATTGCCTCATTAGACCGTGGAGAAATAATTGAACAGGAAGGGCCGGAGGCTTTAGGAGAAATCTTAAGGAGATGCGATGGTCTGCCACTTGCAGTGATCAACGCAGCAAATATTTGGCGTGGACAGCGTCGGATGGAGAACTTTTCTGGATACCAGCCAATTGCATATGGAGGCTTTGAGGAAATGAACAGAGCACTTGTGCGGTGGTACAAAAGGCTGGGCGAAGCTACCTGCATGCTATCTTTAAGCATATTCCCCAGTGGTCATTGGATCAAGAGGAACAGCCTGGTGAGAAGATGGGCAGCTGAAGGAGTAGTGGTCCGTGATGCTGCTGCTGGTGATGACCGCTTCACTGAATTGATTGACCAGTTTGTCATTGAGCCTCTGGTTACTGGCAACAATTCCAAGGTTAAGACGTGTGATGTTCGAGGTCCAATGCTGGAGTTCATCGTCCGGGAATCTATTTCCAACAACTATGTCACTCTCATTCGAGGAGAAGAGCCATCAGCTCGTCCTCCGGGAGAAAAAAAAGTACGAACCGCGTACTAAGTATTCATGGCATTGTGGGAAAAAGAGATGTTGAAACGGAAATAATTAGAAGAGCTGAAGCGGAAATAAAAAGAAGAGTTGAAGCGGAAATAAGATTGGATCGTGTCAGGTCTTTAACAATATTTCATAGTACGGCTTTTGACTTCCAGCGGTGCACTTATCTGCGAGTCTTGGATCTAGAAGGTTGTAAGGGGGTTGACGAAGGGGTTGTTGCTGGCATATGCAAGCTGGTGCTTCTCAGGTACCTGAGCTTGAGAGGCAGCGATGTGAAAGGGATCCCCGAGGAAATACAGGGGCTGGAGTGTCTAGTGACCCTGGATGTCCGAGAGACGAGCGTCCATGGACTGCCCCTGCAGGCCATCATGCTCCCACAGCTAGTTCACCTGTTCGGCAAGTTTTCTTCAATTGGAAGACTCAAAGACATGGGGGAAGTCAAACAGAGAGAAGCTCAAGAATTCTTCCAAGAGAAAAGTAAACTGCAGACTATTTCTGGTTTTAACTGGTGTCGTGGCTGTGACGTTGTCTTGCTTCACATGAGGTCATTGAAGAAGGTTAAGATATCGTGCATTGGTAGCTTCGACGAGGAAACAAGAGATAGTATTGTCACCTCGCTCGAAAAGCGTTTAACAGGAAGCACTGCCCTCGAGTCTCTGTCCATCGATTTCTCCCACAACAACGCGATTGGGGAGCACTTCGCGCGCTACTTTAGCAGCGCAAAAGGCTCCTCAGATCCCTGCAAGCTCAGGTCCTTGAAACTGCGAGGGAGCCTAGGCGGTAGGCTCCCAACATTTATAATATCACCAGACAATAATTGGCTCTTGGGCTGCAGCTGTCCTGTACTGGTATACGGCTCGAGGAGTTGTCGACTCTGCTGCAAAGCTTAGGGATCCTTTATCTGAAGCTGGTTGATGATGGTTACAGCGCATTTGGTGGTGAAACCTTTGCTGTGGAAAAGGATGGATTCCCAAGGCTTCAGGGGCTCTGCTTTGAGGCCTGGGAGACTCCACGTCTGCATATTGTAGAAGGAGGCATGCCAGCTCTCACGTCTCTTCACCTGCTCTGTGAAAGGTCTGATGTGGAAGCCTGCGAAATCGAGTATCTCAAAAACCTCAACGACCTGGTGCTGCATCAATATGCTGGTGACAGTCAATTGGATTTCTGGAAGGAGAAAGCAAGCACGCACATGAACAGGCCAAAGGTAACAAGGCAGCAGTTAAGGCAGCGGACGCCGTAAGTTTGGCATGCATGGCCGCATGAAGCATCTGTACTTGCGCGTACGTGAGTCATTTATCTCGTTTATTGTATTGTATACGTATGACTTCCTAATTTATTGTGTTGTTTGCTCATTCTCGTTTGATATGCATACTATGAATAAGGCTGCCCTCTGACTCTGATGAAGTGTACTACTCGGAAGAGCCAGCGCAGCGAACTGCAAGTGTGTAACAAACATTTTAGCACATTCATTCGTGGTGTCTGAACTATCTTAACATTTGAGAATACTGTCTCTTTATTTTAATGAGGTATTGCTTTGTTCAATGTATATGATTCGGAATCAGTGGATATACGTTAGCTGTTATCTTAGAAGTTCCAGTGTTTCAGTGCATTTGTCGTTCTAAGCCCTGGCAAGCCAAACTTAATTTTGACCATTCTGGGCGCTCAAATCACTGGCTCCAGCAGCACAGCGGCCAAAATGTATACCAACCTGACGTGGCTGAGTTAAGGAGACTGTGTAACATTTATCCTGTGGTATGTTTTCTAAACTTCCAATTTATAAAACCAGTTTTACAGGAGTAATAATTTCAATTAAATAATAGATGGAGCCATATTACCTAGTTTCTAATCTTGCAATTGTTAATCTGTAAATGATATAACCATTTTAGCGAATCAATAAAGTTTATCTACCCCAACTAGTTTTGGACAAAAGGCTATATTATTGTTGTTGTAAAAATAAGGTTTGCCTGATTACTTCCATGTGTCGTACTCGTATACAAACCCCATTGTTTTTGTTTAGTATGTATGGGAATGTGGCAACAACCAGACACAATGTAGAACCACGGAGCCTACAGTGTGTTGGACCAAGGGTGCTGGACCCAGTAAAGGCCCAAGGGACGACGGGAGCTTGACGGGCCGCCGCAAAACGAAATGCTAACTGAGTTCGTTGCGAAGGTTCGGGGCTAAATTATGTGGGCCTGGGTGGTCCAGCTGTAACCCATGGGTAAATTGAATATATATTATTTTTATTAGTAACGGTGCGGCTGCATGAGGATTGGTGTTTTTACAATACTTCCTGATTGTGATACTTTTGTGCACAATGATGGTGCATGTACAAATATGGGTACGTACTCATGGAGCTTTGGAGTCAAACACAAGACCACCACAAGGACAAAAAAAAACAACACAAATTCGTTATTACCGAAGATTATTACATTCATGAACTGATTAATCGTCTCTAGTCCACTTATTAAATACTGCTCCACCAAGAAATTAATCCATGATTGATCCATCTACTACACCAACATTTCGGTGGTGGATGATGGGCGGAACCACAAATCATGGCCAATGCATAAACGTGCAGCAGCACTCTACAGGATTTGCAAGTCTCTCGCAAACAGTTTTTGACTATATGTTGCTTGTGCTGGGCAGCCTTGGCTCTGCACTCAGTGTGGCACGCTCCGCCGGCCTCGTCATTGCATTCTCCATTATGTACTGGATCACATAACGTCTCAACTGCATGCACACATGAAATTCGCAGACTTAGCTACTATAAACCCAATATATTTATATACGCATATGGTAATTCAAAAGAGAACAGATACGCACTTTCGTGTAATACAGCAAGAGTCGATGACATCATCAGAAGAACAATGCAAAGAGAAGCGCATACGACCTTCATTGTGTTGGTCTTCATGAGTAGCGTGATCAAAAAGAATATATTTGTTACTATTAATTTGTCATGCTTCTTGCTATGCTAGCTCAAGGTTATATAGAGGTGGAGGCACATCTTAGGCATTTAATTAGTTCATTTATTGCAGAAAATATGGTGTGTAGAAGGATTTAATTAGTTCATTTATGACCACATCAATTCTAATGATATGGTGTGTAGAAGGATTTGATTTGTTCATTTACTGGAGGATTCAAATAATCAGCAGACCCGTCATGCTTTAATATACGTAAATTTTCCTAAATGCTTCAGTACTTCTAAACAATAATTGTTTGAATTGTGGAGGTAGTAGCAGCAATCAATTCAGTACGCTTTTATTGAATTAAACGAACTGTTACGCACATGTTAGTGCATAAGCAGATAGATACATACTTCCTTCAAGGGCGGCTGAGACAGTAGATGACATGATCACAAGCACAATACAAAGAGCAGCGCACACGGCCTTGGTCGCATTGGTCATAATGAGTGCCATGAGCTAGGAGCAGAACACTATTGTTTGTTTCCGTGGCTCTTTGTTTTTGTATCTTTGTTCTTCTGTTGGCTCAGGGTTATATATGTGCCTTTTCCTTTCGGCTACTACACTCTTGATACCTCTTAATTGATGGTTTGATATCCTGTACCACTATCTAATAAATAAGACCATATCCAAGTAAGATCAGATGGGCAGATCAGATACACCATATCCTGTACCACTATCTAATAAACGGTTTTTTTTAAAACATTCTATCTAGTAAACGGTTTGATATCCTGGCTTTGTATCTTTATCAGTACGTCGGCCATGGTGGAGGCGATTTTGCAGGCCAGGGGTACCCGTTCTCCGTCTCGTGGCCGGATCCGAGGGACCTATAGGCGGGAGCGGCGCCCGACGCCGTTCGCACGGTCCCCCTTGTTGGAGGCTTCGCGGGCGGTTCGTGGCGTCAAGGGGTGGTGCGGCGATGGTTGGCCGGCATGCTGTCGGGTCGGTTTCCTATTCCATGACGCGTAGTAGGTGGCTGGCTTCAGCGAGGTCCAACCTCGGCCTTGGTGGAGTGGCGACGCCAGCGTTGATCTGTTCCACGAGCAGGGTCCCGTGCACATCCGGCTCCCCCGGTGGCTTCTTCGCTTTACCATTCGCGGTAGTGGTAGCTGGCCTGGCGGCTACGGCGGTGGCCAATTCTTCGGATCAATGGCGTAATGGTGCGGCTCTTTGGTGGGCACCGACAATCCTACCATGTTTCGACGACGGTGACGCCTACGGGGGCACATTCCTCATTGGAGGTGTGGTTCTTATGATCTCTCTAGGTGAAAACCCTACACGTACCAGCTTTGGTGGGCGATGATGGCGTCTCACGGATGTCATTTTCTCGTTGAAGACATCGCTTTTGGAAAATCCCTTCATTTGTCATCTTAGGTGACAGCGTCATGGTGGTTCCTTTGCAGATATACCAGGAGTTTCGTGTCGTTGCGGGATCTCGAGCTCCTTGTTGGAGATGTATTTTTCCGTTAGTTTATTTATTTTTCTTAGTTGTGCGGTGTTGTCCGGTGACTTTTGACTTACCTGAAACACTGGCTACTTGTTTGTAATAATTGGTCTGATTCTACCAATTGGTAGATGAAGCCGGGTGTGAATTATATCCATTATCTAAAGAAAAAAAATCTATATCTCGTATGAAGATAGACCCCATTAGAAAATCTATGTGATCCCGTACAGCGATCCACGCCATTGACAAACTTAATCCATTTCATTAGTATTGCAAATAAAATATTAATTCCATCTCTTATGAAGATAAACTCCAGTAGGAAGTCTATTTGATCCCACAGTGATTCACATCATCAACAGATTTATTCTATTTAATTTGTATTTTTGAAAAATAAAATATTCCTTTCATCCAACAATTAGCTCCACCTTGCAAACTGAGCTTTACGCCTAAGATCAAGAGATAATGTAAAGAAAAATACAAAGAAAGCAAACACGGCTAACAGCCACGCATTGGAAAAACAAACACTAGCAAAGAGTACGTGCCAGCGAAGGAGCTATTTTGGCGCATAATCCTGAAAAGGGACGGCGTGACACCTCGTCCAGTTAGGAATTTGGCTCATAGTGTCCCATATGAATGTCACTAGTAACGAAATTGTAAGGCACATGCGTTGAACGACAGCAGCAGCAGGATCGTGCGATTCACCATCATTCCCGGGGCCATCGGCAGGGACAGCAGGGCGTGGTCGGACGGCGACAAGTTCCGTCCCGAACGGTTCCTTGCCGGCGGCGAGGGGAGGCCGTGGGTCCGATGCCAGGGCCCAAGGACATCAGGATGGTGCCGTTCGGCGCAGGGACGCGGCATTGCCCAGGCATGGGGCTGGGTTTGGTTCATGTTAGACTCTTGCTCGCCGAACTGGTGCGTGCATTCTAGTGGGGGGCGACAGGTGCTCGACCTCACCGAAGTGGACGGGCTCATCAAGCATATGAAGTCGCCGCTCATGGCGCGCATCACGTCGTGTTAGTTTTAATTTGTTTCAATAAACTTTGTAACCATTGTAATCCTGTTGGAACATGTCGAGTAGGAGTTGTGTTCAGCGTAGAATCACAGGGTGTGCGTGCGAGATGTGCCCGTTGCACCGCCGTGACCTCGAATTGTTCTTTCTGCCACGACGTCGTGCTCGGGCGCAAACTCCGAAGAACCGCAGAAAAGGATCACGGAGAGTGGGTCGTAGTGGCGGGGGTTCAGGCTTCAAGCCTTGTAATATGAAATAAGAAAATAAGAGAGAAAATGTGACAGCGGTTGTGCACATATCGTGTATTTTCCTGTTTCCATTTGACTCGCTCTCAGCTCGCATTCCGGCTCTCGCCGCGGTGACAATGAAAGGCGCCGGCGTCGACCATCGTTTTGAGGGCCGGCTGCCATGGCAGAGTCCCAACGCGCCGTGCACCGATGAAGCGCCAACAACGATGCCCTCTCACCCACAAAATTTACAAAAATCCTACATTAAGACCGTTGACAACGATGACCTTGAGCACTGGCGTTGATCGTTCCTCCCCATCACGGCAGCGCCAATGCAGCGCCAGGAAGAAGAATAGCGAGAGAAGGGCGGCCAGAGCGTCGGTGTGGTTAGCCAGGACAGGGTCACAGGTGGTAGTGACAACTCCATCGACTCCTCCGGCGAGACCGGCTGGGCGCCAGCGGGGAGTGCCATCGAGCTGAGCGAGACGCAGCGCCGCAAGGGCCATGCACCTGTACCATCCATGCAAAACTTCGGTCACACAGGCCACCACCACCGCCGTCTAGGGTCGGGTGTTGCGTGATCGAGCATGGAGCGGACAGCAGAACCTCACCAGTGGTGCGCGCAGGTACGGGGCATCAGGAGAAAGAGCGGTGCTGCCGTGCACCTGCTAGATAGCTGCCGCTGGCACATGAGTCGCGAGGGCGAGCACGGCACCATTGCAACAGGGAGGGGCATGGAGATGTGGCGAAGCGGAGGCCGCCGCTATGTACATGTCATCATGGCGAGCTAGAGAAAATCCGAGGGGGTGGGTCTTGCCTTGTGGGTGTAAAGATATATAATATATGGGTGCATATATGGTGAAATTTTAGGTCCTTTCACTGTTTTTGAAATTTCCGTGGATGCCGCTGCACCCAGCATCATGAATGTAGCTCCGCCTACATATCTTGTTTATGATACATGCCTGGAGCTATTGTGATATAGCACACAGTACAATCAACAAGTTCAAACGCTGGCAACAAGCATGCAGCTTGCTTCAGTAGTTGAGTATACACCCCTTCTGTTCAGAGGGGATCGATAAATTGACAACTCACTTCTCCATGTAGCGATGAAACAGAAGCGCCGCAACAGCTGCGAGTATAACAGCAGGCTGCCACATTAGAGTAAGTATAATAGCAGGCTGTAAGCCGATCAAATGTTGACGTCGAGGGAGAGAATAGAATAGAGAAAGGAGTAGCGGGTTGTCAGCTATAAGCTGGGTTTTTTTTTTTTTTTTTTTTTTTGAGAAAAGCATATAGCTGGCTTGGACACAAGAACCAAGAGACCGAGAGATTTATCTGGGTGGACTGAAAGAAGGTAAAGATCTTTACGACCAGAAAGGTTGTTATATTATTAGCCTTTCTCTTACGAAAGCATGCTGACTTTAGATATGCTGTTTGATTATTGGGATACAACGCATGATACTGAAATAAGGATGGATAAATGTACTTGTGAATGATGAAGTCACTCGGTGATGCCGAATGGGTAGTAGCTCTTGACCCGAATGATTCTTCCCTTTTCATCATCAGTGCCATTATTGTAGGGAATGCGAAGGCTTGTCTCCATAATATTTGCTCCACTGCTACCACCAGCGCCATCACTAGTAACAATGATTTCTTCAGAAATCCTGTATGATGCAAATGTCGTCGTCGTGGCCTCCTTGTATTACCTCTTCATCCTTATTAGTCACTGTGGTGGGCAGCGCCCGAGTTTATGCCCCCAACGGCCCAACGAAATGAAGTCGGCCCAGCCCAGATTAGCCTGGCCCATGCTGTTTCAACCGGCAGTGTTTTGCCTCATGCGGAATGCTAATCATTCCCACCAAAATAATCCAGTCTGATTTTGAGGAGGGAACCAACAGCAACAGGCATATCGAGACATTCAATCACCACAGCAGGCATTAATATATGTATGTATACGGCCACACAGGAGACACCAGCATTTGAATACAGTTTAGCTACACCCCAATTAATAAAACATATACAATCCCATCAATTATTACAAATTGTTCACGCAGTATATACCAGATACAGGAAATACGTGTAGTAGCATTCCTATGTACATGTCATCAACAATACATAGCACACAGTACAATCAACAAGTTCAAACGCTGACAACAAGCATGCAGCTTGCATCAGCAGCTGAGTATACACACCTGTTCAGAGGGGATCGATAAATTGACAAGTCACTTCTCCATGTAGCGATGAAACAGAAACACACCTGCTACATCTTTATTGAATACTAGATTAACAAAGCATGAAACTGGGACGAGATGATATATGTAGCTCCACGAACAGACCACCACAGCGCAACGTTATGCGGTATGTGATCGGATCAACAACCCCTGCCACATTGTGAAAGCGTGCAGGCATTAGAGATGGTATTGCTTAACCGCTGATGTGTGATTGGGGATACAATATATTGCAAGAAACTTAAATAAGGCAGCATCAGTTATATATGTGGATGGATTGACCTACCTGTGAATGATGAATTCACTCTGTGACGCCAAATGGGTAGTAGCTCTTGACCGGAATAATGTTTCCCCTCTTTTCATCATCATCAGTGCCAGTGTTATGGGGAATGGGAGGCCTTGTCTGAATCATACATGCTCCACTGCCACCACCGGTGCCACCATTACTAGTAACAATGTTCCCTTCAGAGATCCTATCTGATGATGCAGATGTTATGGTGGCCTTCTTCTTCTCCTGGATTACCTCTTCATGCTTGCCGTTGATGGAAATGGTTATCTTGTTGGGGTGCTCCTTGGCTTCTTCTCTTACTTTATTAATTACTGCGCTGATACACGGAGCATCGCTTTTGTACCTTGAACTTTCAAAGACAACCCTTTTGAGGCTCAGGAGGTGCCTGATCCCCACAGGGTCTTCACTTATTAATGCTCGGCTAGCATAGAACCTGAACTCAAGATGTTCCAGCTTGGGCATTGCCCCATGTTGGAATGTAACCATCGGCAGGCGGCAATCCAGGCAGAAGCTCTCCAGCATTGAGAACCCTTTGCCTGTGATTACAATAGGCGTCCTTGGGAGGACTTCAAGTCTCAGTGTAAGAAGCTGCAAATTGGGCATTTGCTCACGTAGGAAATCGAGGTCATCCTGGTTCAGTTTGCAGAGCCTGATACCCAAGGAGGATTCATTGGCCAAGTGTTGCTTGACCCACTCCGGGACTCCCATCATATTTCTGCTGCCGACAATCTTAAGTCCTGCGACAGGTAGAGGCCGACATAAATAGTCGCACAACATGATGAACAGGTCCTTTCCAGGATTTAAAAGGGAAGGTGAGATAGTATGGTTGTTGCAAGCTTGCATGACAGCCAAGACTCCGTCAGAAAACTTCACTGGTTTACCACCAACAAGCACAGAAACCGAGCTTGAAAACAGCTGCCATGGCAGCTCTTGGACCCTGGTGTTGCTTACGTCAAGGGTCTTCAAGTGCTGCATCTTTCTGATATCTCTCGGTATCTCCTTGACACAGGTGTTGCTGACATTCAGGATCCTCAAGTGCTGCAGCTTTCCGATATCTCTGGGTAGGTCCCTGACACTGGTGTCGCTTAAGTCGAGGGTCATCATGTGGTGCAGTTCTCCAATTTCCTTGGGTACCTCTCCAACGGCAGTATCGCTTATGTCCAGGGTCTCCAGGTTCTGCAGGCTACCTATTTGCTGGGGAAGTGCATGTATCCACGTCCCCTTTAGACGCAGGTACCTCAGGCGGGTCATCTGGCTACAAATAGCCTCCAGATCACCATCATTTATAGTGATAATATAGAAGCCCTGAGATAGTGCCTCCAAAACTCGCACACGTTTCCAATCTTGCCAGTTAAATAGATACCGACCAAAATAATAGGCGGTCACAACAAGGCAGCGAGCACGAAAGCTATCCTTTGCTGATGAGATTGTGTCGTTCCCCAGGTCAAGGCCGACGAACAGCATTGGAACAGAATCATAGGAGGGTGGAATATCATATGGCTGCCTATCAAAACATGTAGCAAAGTTAGCTTCTTTGGATTTCCACAAAAGGAAGGCTCGCATCATGGGGTGGACCCTGCAGTAGGATGATGATGCCGAGTCCTGCTGCAGCAAACCCCTGGACAATAGCTCGTGAAGGCAAGCTTCTGCGACTGCTTCCTTCTCTTGCTCTGGGCCTTTGGGAAAAAATCCTTGGGCTATCCATTTCCTCACCAAGCCATTTCCTTTCAATCTTGTAGCCCATGGGGAATATGATGCAGTACAACAAGCAAGTCTTGACATGAACCGGAAGGTCATCATAGCCAAGGCGCAAGCTCTCCACCATTGGTCTCAATTCCGGATTGTTACACAGAAGCCCATCCAGCAGCACGTGCCATAACTTCTTAACCTTTTCCAAGCTGAAACTCCACCATATGTCATCGATGCTTGCTACAGCTGCTGAAGATAAACACCTTACAGCTATTGTCATACCACCACACATATCTGCAATCCTATCAGCAATGCTAGAGTAATCTCTCATTCTTGGGATTTCATTGTTTTGTTGTAGTATTATCTTCTGTGACAGCTCAGCAGCAGCCTCATCATCAATACCCATATGCCGATAGATGGTTGCACCTTCCTCGGTGACACGACATTTCTGAGCTATAGCACTGACACGAGTTGTGGCGATTATTCTACAGAGCCCTTTAGCCTTCGGGAGAGCCCTTCGGATGTTTTTCCCATGATTGCCACAGCCAGATATCATCAACTATCACCAAGTACCTATCAAAGGACCGGAATTAAATAAGAGACTCTCTTTATCTTTATGCTATCATATACACAGGCGACAGGCTTAATGTTGGAATTTTTATGGTTAATGAGCTTGGCCCAATAACGAATTCTGAAATTCCTAAGTAATTCTCAAAGCACTACTACTAAAATGAACTTCCGTGGCGGTCTTTTTGATTTTCCGTGGCGGTTTAAAACCGCCACGCAGCTAGGGTCACGCGGTTAATCGAGGGATTTTTACGTGACGGTCATTTTTAATGCCCAATAACCCGTCATGGTAAATATTAACCGTGGTTAATCTAAAAAAGCCTAGCCTAACGGGCGGGATCTGGGCTCGCGCCGCGGATCCGCCCCGCCGGCGGCCGTTAGGGTTGGGGTGGCGCCTGCCAAATGCAGCTGCATGCCCACGCCGCGCGCCGCCGACGCGCGCCCCCACACGCCGCGGCGCCGCCGGCTCCACGGAGATCCATGCCTCTCCGCCCGACCTCCTCGTCGGCTCCACGTCCGCGCCGCCCGAGGCGCTTACGCAGCCCGGAGCGCTTCGCCCGCTAACCGGTTACGGCGCCCGGCTGGCCGCCCTTAGCGCCCGGCGGCGGATCCAGCTTGGCGCGGCGGCGGATCAGCGGCGCCGGCGGCGAAGCGCCACGCTGCGCCGGCCTGGCGGAGCACCTCGCCGCCCGCCGCATGGCGCGCGACCGTGCTTTCGAGTGCCACCACGCGCGTCCGCCTCCCGCATCGCGCCCCTCGGCGTCCGTCGCGCGGCCACCTCCTCGCGTCGCCGCCGCGCCCGGCCCGAAGGGAGGGGCCGGGTCGGGCCGAGAGGAAGGGAGGGTCGCTACTTGGCCCGAATGAGAGAGAGAGAGAAAGAGAGTGAGAAAGTTAGGGTTAGGATTGAGGGAGTGAGTGTTTCTTTTATATGTTGAAGGTGCTAGTGGGCTGGTTTGGGCTTTATTTAGCGTGGCGGTTTTTTTATAAAAACCGCCACGGTTAATCAATTTACCTTGGCGGTTATTAAAACCGCCACGGTTAATGAAAAAATGACCGCCACGGTTAATTAGGGTATTTTCCATGGCGGTTTCTCAAATGCCCGCCATGGAAAATAAAATCGAACATCACGCAAAAATCAATCCCTGTAGTAGTGAAGGCTCATTCATGAAGCACAAAGGAGGAAGTGCAACTCCTTTAGCACCACATTGCTAGTGTAAGGTGGAGTAAACCAACTTAAATATGGAAGTGGTTCTCGTCTTCTCAAGTCTTGTGTGAGAAGGAGAAGGGAACTCCAAACGCGCACTCCCTCGCCCCATTGGGCCGCGCGAAGGGTGTGGGCGTACGACACATGTGTGAATGATCCGCTAAAATCTGGCTCCTCACCTTGCGGGAGTCCAGTCTCCTTTTGCGATTTTAGTTTTTGGTCAGAGTCCAAGACGGACACAATCTGCAGAGTCCTAAGCGGTTTAGATCGTGACTACGTCCGCACGTCGGTCTACCCGGACTATATAACCAAACCACCGACCACGCTAAAACGCATCCAATTGAAAGCTAGGTTTTGCCTCTTCTCGCTGATGCATCGCCGTCGCCAATCTCCAGTCCGATCGTTCGCGTGGACCCGCGACCGGGTGAGCAGGTCTCCAGAACCATCATCTTTATGATCCTGCATCGGAGAGAAGGCGAATAAGGTTTTTTTTTTTTTGGGTAGCGCTCTTCGCGTGACTGCTCCCCAAGCTTCACCACGACTCGTCTTTCGAGAAGGACGCCAGCGGTGGACCGTCTTGTTGTAAATGCTGCTTTCCGTCAACTTCTTCGAGCTTCGCCTTCGAACCTCTCCATCACGCAGTGATGCGTCTACATTCGGCACTTATTATTCTCAAGATCTAATCTTAGTATTAGTCATGTTCTATCTATTCAATCTATCTCGGTGTGCTAGTTGTGCTTACACCTATTGTTATGATCATGCTATGCTATATTATGTTGAATCATGCTATGATCTATGATATGCTTTTTGTGTTATGCTAGTATGCTTCACATGTTTAATCCAGCTGCTTTCAGTTCATCATGATTTATTTTATAGAATTAATCAAGAAATTGCCTAATATTTCAACACTTAAGTGGCACGGCTTTGTAAATAAGTTTTGGGAAAACAACAAACGGGTGCGAAGTACCATTTTTATCACAGGACATAGGTCACGTGATTTTAAATTAACATGTGTCTCTTACAATTGAGCACATGAGAGCGTTGGTACTACTACAGCAAACAATCACTTATGAGTAAGCATGGGTACTAACGTTTTCTATAAACTTGTATGATTCTGTAAGAGTCCTTTTGCCAACACAAGGTCGATAAGTACCCTTGTAGTTCATTTTGTGATGACTGATTGTCAATGTGATCTGCGAATGGATTGAGTTCGTCAAACTATCCAACCATGGTGAAAGCCATGTGTTTGTGGGGCGCAGGTGTGGAGCTCGGGTGTTGTCGGGGCCAAAATCAAGGGTCCCCCGGCTAAGCGATGATCCAGCACTTAGGCCCAATAGCAAGCTTAGCCCCCACCACGCGCGAGCTAGGCCAAGCATGAGGACGCGCTCTGGACTCGGGCGCCTCGCCGGCGGGCTCGGGACGCAGCGTGCACCAAAGTCCGCCGCAAGTGAGCTCAGAGCTCGTGGGCGGATTTCTGTCTCGAACGAGCTCAAGGCTACCAGCGTGGGGCCGAGCAAGCCCGAGCTCGCGCTCGAGCTTGTGGGCCCACCTAAGGACGACGTCGGGACCTCCCAAAGCGAGGTCGGGCCCACTACATCGAACTCTACGGCCCCATAAGGCCGGAGACTTTCTCCAACCCGTGCGAGCTCGAGCTTGGAGTGGCGGGAACAAGCTATCTACGCTGTGTCGAGACTCATCATCACGGCTAAGCCTCGATCTCAACGGGGGATCTAGAAAGTCCAAGCTACGTACTTTCGAGCTAGAAGCACTTTCGAGCACCATAGTTGAGCTACAAACCTGCGTAGCTGCTGCACGCCTTTGCCCGACTATGGACTCGACCTGTCCATTGAGATGCCGAGCTCACGTCCCGCCAAGCGCACTTTCTGAACAAAGGAATCTTTTTCCCCGAGCTCTCTCGTCCACCGCGTTTCGTTGTGCCTCGCCCGATTCACGTTGTCCCGTCGAGGGGCGGTGTAATAGGGTCGACGGCGCCCCAGCAATAGGCGGCGGGTCGAGAGGCGTGCCCGACGGCCCGATGGGACGCCCCCACGACCATAATACTCGATTGGAGCGTAACGGGGCACGCCGGTCATCATTACGAGCCAGCGAGCTCCCCGAGCTCGCCACGATGGGACCATACACCGAGATTCCCGTGTCGCCCTCCTATACGATGAGCGGGGTAGCAAGGCAGGCTCTGGCGGTGAGGGAAGCGGTGCACGCCAGCGTACTCGACACACCAACGTGCTCGCTATCGGCACTTTACATTTTAACCCTTACTCTAAGTCCTCTCATGGCATCCTCATGTACACCACTTGGCACTATGAAAGGGGTCCTTTGGCCACGGGACGGGGCATCGAAAAGCAACTCAGCTCACTCTCTACTCTTAGAACACACCCCCATGATATTGGCATCAGCCTCAATCAATCAGAGACTTGGGTGCTCGATCCCTCTCTCGAAACGACTTGTAGCCACCCTCTACGAGCATTTGAGCTCGGATAGTGACTCCGGACCGGACTAGGGCACCCGATCTTGCCTGAACTAGTATACATCTTGTGTCATTGTCCCTTGAGTTAGGCCATCGAAGCACACACTTGCCGGTGGATTACTGTGACCGTGATTTAGAACCACGGCAGGTTGGCGTGCCTATCACTACTACAAATTTTTTTTTCATGGCGATTTTTTTCATTTTCCATGGTATTTATTTAAACCGCCATCGAGCTAGGGTCATGATTAATCGGATGATTAACCATAGCGGTTTTTGAGATCCCAAAACGACGCCACAATTAATCCATGAAAAAACAAAAAAAGCCAAGATCTAGGCCCAAACGGGCCCAAATCTGGGCTCGCAGCAATGGTTTCGCTGCTAGGGTTTCATGCCACCGCTGGGTCCCACGTCGCCGCATACGATCCACCGCCACCACGCCCGCGCCGCCGACGGGAGGGAGGGATGAGAAGCCGGGGAAGGAGCCGCCGGATCCCGACGCCGTCAGGTCCCGAGCCAGCGCCGCCACCGGGTCCCGGCGCTGCACACGGGATCGGCTGCCAGCGCCACCGGGGGAAGGAGCCGCCAAATCTCACCACGGGTCACATGCCGCCGCTATCCCTTTGGCGGCCACCATCACACACCGGGAAGAGAGTAGAGGTGACGGGCTTGCGGCCGTGTATGAAGGGAAGGGGAGGGGGGCACGGTGGAAGACGAGGGAGGGGAGGGGAGGGGCGCCGGTGGGGGAGACGGGGGAGGGGAGGAGCGCCTATGGAGTTTGAGAGAGAGAGAGGAGTTCGGGAGAGGGAGGGGGGCCGGCGGTGCAGTGAGGGGAGGAGGAAGGGGATTGGGATCAAAACCCTAGCTCGGCATATGTATACATGAGACTGAAACTGGGCTTTTTAGATTGGATTTGGGCCTCTTTGGCTCTTGGGCTGGGCTTCATTAACCGTGGTGGGTTTTTAATAAAAACCGCTATGGTTAATCAAGTTACGGTGGTGGTTATTATAACCGCCATGGTTATTGAAAAAACCACCATAGTAAATCAAGCCATTTACCGTGGCGGTTTTTAAAAAACACCACGGTTAATAAATTGGAAACACCTTGTAAAAGAATTTTTGTAGTAGTGTATGACATGAGACGAAGCTTTTCACTCAAGGAAATCATCCAATTCCTCACGAGCCAGTAGAACGGATTAATTTTGTGCCTAGGTTTTAGAAACTTGTGCTCTTTGCGTGATTTGATTTTCCTGTTGATCGGCTTCAAAATGGGCGATGATCTCTTAGACGTAGCTCACCTATTGCCTTGTGACCATGTGGTTCAAATTTTGTGGCAACCAGGTTTGATTTTGCCAAAAATCGAGTTTTCCTTGCGCAGAGCAATTTCCGGGCATCTATATATGTTTGTGCTGATTTCCTGACCTACGGAGAGTCCGCACCTAACTAGACCCTAGACAGTCCGCCCTTGACTGTTCATATGCCATACAACTGCCCATAACTCCAGATAGTCTGCAGCTCATTTTTCTATCACGTACAAAATCATCTCCTTCAGTTTAGTTTTCATGTTTTGAACACCGGGATCTCACCTCGAATAGTCCGCCATTTCAATTTCCAGCTCTGTTCAATGACTATTCCCGATCACCGGTTGTCACTAGATAGTCCGAGCTAGCGACCCCAGACACTTCGGGCATGTTCTATTTTGTGCTGATTTGAGTTGTTTTCGCACCTCGGTTCGAGGCTTGGTTTCCATCATTTCTAGAGTATTCTCAAGGGTGATCAAGACTTGTGGGATATCTTGCTACCGGTTGGCACATGTATCTCACACATCTTGTGTGAATTTGCTTTTGAGGTGGTGTCAAGATCAAATAACCAAAGTTTCGATAGAAATTTGATGCTCCCAATCACCCCCTGTAGCCATTGTTTTAGTCCTTCACCTTTCCCCGGGAGGAGGCTCGCAGCTAGGGCAGTGGTGGGGCGGCGATGGATTAGGAGGAGGTGAGGTGAGGGCGTCTTATGAGTACGACCTAGGTGGGATTGGATGAAAAGCTCGACACACCTATCGGATTCCACGAATCCCGCAATCTTAGCACCGGCAGCCAAAATTTGACTCACCAATATATCCGGCCACAACGCTACTTGGGCCTCTTACTGCACCTCGGCAATCTTAGCACCGCCGCGCGGAGCACCCCTCGGAGAAAGGCCCAATCATCCTAAAAAGAGTAGTCCGATAGGGGAAGGGTGGCTCTCCCTTTGAAGGTGGCTTCCTCTTTCCAAGCTAAGCAAGGTAGGATTATTCAGAGGTCGACACGGTCGCCGCCGACTACAACCGGGCCACTTGGCCCATTTTTTGTTGTGTCTTTGCCAAAGGGTAATAGTGGAGAATGTCCTCATCAATGGGAGACAGAAGGGGGGGAATTAAGCCATAACTATTTCTTTCTTGGATTACATTGGTTTACAATATCCCTATATGTATAGTTCCAAATGGATTTGCATATCAAGTAAACTAGCGAGGGATTAAAGATGGACTTGCATCTCGAGTAGCAATTTTCAATACAAAGAAGAGATTAAAGATGATTTGTTATAGTTTTTTTTTTTTAAGCTAACATCAAATTCCTTAATTTTTTTAAGTTGACGCCGCGATACTTTATGATTTTGTTGAGACTTTCTGAACAGCCTCCTATATGAGGCGGGGGCCTAGACTTGTTATGAAAACCTTAAAATCCTCATGTGTTTATACTGCCAAGATGATCACCCGAAACAGCACGCTGTGCAAGCCCATGGTGATCCGGTAAAGGAGATCGTGGAAAAAGTCCTAAAGAGCTGCTGTAGTTGCACGGTGCATCTGTCTGTGTTCATTCTGTTTTTGTGCGTGTGTGCCACCTCTCTCGCCGCAGTGATCACATCTATCGCCGGTGTCCACCATCGTTCCACGGGCCGACCACCACGGTTGAGTCCCAACATTTGGTTTTGAAGCGGAGTTTATGTTGTATGATAGTTCAATGAGTCCACCGAGAGAGCCACCACAGAAAAAGTTTGTTGTCCTATCGCGTCAACCACCACCGATCACCATGGAGGAAGGGTCGACCTCTAGTGGGGGCATGAAGGAAAGGTCACTCATGTGGTCGATGCTCACCAGTGATATACATGGAGTGGGCGATGCTGATGTAGTGCAACTATGAGGAGCTCGAGATCTGGGAGGTCAGCGACATCAAGCAAGCACAAGATCGGGTGCACTCCTATGCTCTATCCCGAAGGAGATGTGGCAGCCGTTGGGGAGGTAGAAGACGGTGAATAAGGCATGTGAGGCGGTGAAGATCATGCATGTCACGACCGATTGAGTGAAGGAGGTTAATGCCCAGAAGCTGTTGAAGGAGTTTGAGAACATCGCATCAAGGACAGCAAATCGATCGACAACTTTGGGATGCGGATCACCAACCTCATCGGGAACCTCAAAACCCTAGGTGAGGACATCGAAGATGTGTGTGTTGTGAATAAATTACTTCACGTAGTCCCCTGCCCGATTCACTCAAAGGGTGGTGTCCATTGAGATGTTCTACAATCTCAAAAAAGATAACAAAGTGGAGGAATTGGTGGGGGCGATTGTGTGCGGTAGAGGAGAGCCTTGATGGAAAGGTCGACCAAATCACCAACAAGGAAGGGCATCTTCTCCTCGCCAAGCACCGATTGCAATCATTGGGGTCGCCAATGAAGAAAGAACAAGGAGATGGAGGCAGTCATGGAAAATGGAAGGTCATGGCTGCGCCAAGAGCCACAGAAGGGTGGCATGGACATATTTCAACACCAACTCCAGGTGGTAAGACCTTCTTTATGCTAGCAGTTGATGATCATAGCAGATACATGTGGATTGAATCGGGTCGATCAAAAGATGAGGCTTTGGCTTGTCTTAAAAAATTAAGGCAAGGGCTGAAACTGAATTGGAGGGCAAGTTGAAAGCAATAAGAACAGATCAAGGGGTGAATTTAATTCTGACCAATTTCTTGTTTTCTGCACCGAGTATGGCATCAAACATTATCTTACTACACCATATATACACCTCAACGAGAATGGTGTAGCGGAAAGGAGGAATCGACCAGTTATAGAGATGACAAGATGTATGAAGAAAAGTAAAGCAGTTCCATCTCAATTTTGGGGAGAAGCAGTCACTACAATAGTCTATGTGTAGGAACACACCGCACAACCTAATCAGGGGACAGGGGGGGTGACCTTCATTATATAGCCTAAATAGGCTAGGGTTACAATGTACAAGGCCAATGGGCGTGACGCCCAATATGGGCTGACTATTACATTCTAACACCCTCCCTCAGTCTTAGCGGGATTGTCACGAACACAAAGATCGGACCTAAAGTCGATGAACAACTGTACACGCGTAACCCTTTCGTCATAATGTCTACGAACCGATGAGATGATGGGACATGAAGCACCAACCTGTCCCAAAGCAACCCTCTCACGGACGAAATGAATATCTTTCTCAATATGCTTTGTGCGACGATGATGAACTGGATTGGCGGTCATGTAGACAAAGACCGACATTGTCGCGATGAGACGAGCATCGCCGAAGAGATGGGTGCGTGGAGCTCACGAAATACCCAGCGAAGCCAACAAGTCTCGACCCGGCGTGCGCATCGGCCGCGATACTCACCTCCGCTTTCGAGCGAGGGCCGTAGGTACGGCGTTTTGAGGACGGGAGACTAGGTTGTCGCCGAGGAAGACACGGTAGCTCGAGGTGGAGCGCCGAGTACGGACAACCAGCCCAATCGACATCGGGTAGGCGGTCAAGCCGGGTGATCTTTGCTGTGCGATGTGAAGCCGGTGTGGGCCGGTGCCCTTGACATACCACAAGACACGCTTGAGCATTGCAAGATGCCGAAGGGGACTCTCGCGGTCGTGCATGAAAAGGCAGGCCTGGCTGAATCGCATAGAGCGGTCAGAGGCGAGTCGTAGATCTTGGGAAACAGGCGAGCTAGCGATGCGAGTAGCATCCGCCACCGGAGCGCCGTCCGTGGCGGAGGCTCGGCATGAGTGTCCACGGGGGTCGCGTAGGTGACTCGGCCATGTGTGTGGCCCCAGACGAATCCACGCCGCATCGGCGTGAGAGAGGAAGAGGCCGTCCCGGCGGATCGGAGCCAGACCCCCAGGAAGTGATGAAGATCCCCGAGATCCATCGCGGCGAACTCGAGTGAAGAAGCGGTGTGGCGATGAAGGAGCGAGGTCGACGAGGCTGCGGAGGATGATGTCGTCGGCGTGAGACTTCGAAGTAGGCGTGTCGGCACCTTCGCTTTGTAGACAAAGAGGGACGGTCGGAGGTCGGCGGTGAAGCCGGACCGGCTGGACGGCCGGAGAATGGGCCGGTGCCATGCTCCTGGCGCTGCTTGAGTCCGCATGGACTTTTGCGAGAGACATGGTCGGGAGCCGCTGGTCGCACGGCCGTGGTTGCCGGGCAATAGACCATCTCGCTCGATGGCCGTGGAGAAAAGCGTTCTTCGTGTCCAGCCGATGTATCGCCAGAGCGCGGCGGCGATGCTTGAGGACGGCTTGATGGTGGCTGGGTTTGACAACCGGGCTGAACGCCTTCGCCGTAGTCGATGCCGCATCTGGCCGCGAGAGAAACCACAAACAACCCATCCGGCTTTATGACGAGCGAGAGAGCCGCCAAAGACGTATACCGTGCTTGAAGACCCACTTGCCGCGATGACGCTGGCGCCAGGTGGTCGAGGATGAGACGCCAGTGCCATTGTCCACGGCGCCTTTGTATTCCTCGGCCATGGCTGCGCGCGCTTGGCATCGGGCGAAAGTGCGGCGGGGAGTTGCTCGGCGGTGGGGAACCCGGACCGAGACCGCCGCGGTGAAGCCGCATCGCTGCATGGGCGGGCAAGCGAGAGCCCGTCTCGGGAACGAAGTCGCCCGCATTGTGAAGCTCGGGAGCCCGAGGCGCCGCCGCCGCGGTCTTGGGGCCGGCTGCGGGGCGGAGGAGTTCCGGCTATGGTCGTGGAGTCGGGGCCGGAGTGGGACGACGGACATAGTGGAGGCCGTGTCGCCGCCATTGACCGCGATCGGGCGCAATGGACAGAGCCGGCGCCGCCACCGCGGGTGCGGGAGGGGTACTGTTGCCGAGGAGAGGTGGCCGGCCGGGCACCGTGGTGGCGGCGGTGGCGGCGCCGTAAGCCACAAGATGGGTGGTCCAGCCCGACTAGGTGTTGCCGTCGTCCTCAGGGCCGCGCGAAAGTGCTCAACGCCCATGGTGGACGGAGCAGCCGTGGTATTGTGTCCTCAGAACAAAAAATCCGAGGAGAATCCGGTCAAGGCTTGGAAGCCACAAACGGAAAGTGAGTCTCATCGAAAACAACGGTCGCGAGATGATGATCTTTGCGATTGTAGAGGTCAAGACACCAATAGCCCTTTCCGGGAAGGAGGGTAACCGAGGAAGACACATCTTTGCGGAGCGAGGAGACAATTTGTGGGGAGTCGTGGCACTAAGGTTCGGATAGCACGGGCAACCAAAAACTCTAAGGATGGAGTAGTCCGGCATCTTGCGGTAAAGGAGATGATAGGGAATACCATTATGTATGGACGATGAGGGCCGCCGGTTGATCAGAAACACGGCGGTGGAGAGAGCTTCGACCCAATAGGATGGAGGCATAGCGGCACGAATCAGAAGTGTGCGAACGACATTGTTCGTAGGTGCGAAGCATCCGCTCAACTTTCCCATTCTGGGCGGATGTGTAAGGGCACGAGGTGCGAAGTAGGATGCCGCGGCTGGCCGCCGAAAGGTAGCGGTGGCTTTGTTGATGAACTCGGTGCCATTATCTCGCTCGCGGTGCGCGGTAATGTGAAGACTCAACGTGGTATGAGCATAAGCAACAAACCGAACAATATGGTCATGAACTTCGGATTTATGGCGATAGGAAACGCCCAACAATAATGAGTATAATCATCGACTATCACAAGATAGAATTTATAACCGTAAAGACTCGAAACCTGGAGAGGTCCGACATCACAAAGTGAACGAGTTCAAAGGGTGCTGATGTACTAGAAACCGAACCAGCAAAAGGCGCCTAGCGTGTTTGCCTAGCCGACAAGCATGACAAAGGCGGCAAGTCGCTTTATTACACTAGAGAGCTGATAGTTTATGGAGGGTAGTGACGACGGCAGGTGCAGGATGACCAAGGTGGGAGTGCCACGGGCTCCGGGGAGACGACGACGACATGGCAGCGAGGTGGTAGACGATGTGGAATGGTGTAGAGGTCCCCGCTATTTGTTGTAATCGAAGGAGGACCGCCTTGGTGCGGAGATCCTTAATAGAAAAACCAAAGGCGTCAAACTCAATAGAAACAGTTATTGTCGCGAGTAAGTCGCCGAATGGATAACAAGGTTACTAGTGAGTTGTGGAGCGACAAGAACATTATTAAGATGAAAAGGACGATCAACTATTTGAATAAGAGAAGTGCCACAACTAAGAATAGGAATGGATTGACCGTAATGGAGGACAAGTGGCGACGGGAGACGGAGAGTAAAATACCGTCATTCGAGGACATGTGGGATGTCGCTCCATCGCCCATGACCCAAGGTGGAGATGCTCCCTGAACCGCCATCTCCAGTTGAGAGCGGCAATCAGTCCGGTCGCATCCTGGGCCCGGTATGGAGGCCCGTGCGCGGGGGCCGCCGGCGGGAGAACCGGGGCGGCCCGAAGGCTGTGTGTGCCTGTGGAGGAGGCACGTGAGGGGGCTGTTCAGCTGGCTGCGCTGCTGCTGCCGCCGCCGTGGTGGCCAGACCAGCCCAAGGGTTGTAGCAAACCCAAGGACCCACCGCTCTTGTGCGCTGTTTGTGCCGCGCCGCCGCGCGCTTTGCCTTCTTTGCTGTTGCCGCGCGCCGCCTGCCCTTGCCCCCTTGCCTTTGCCACCGCCCCCGACGATTGTTGGGTGCGGGGGCGAGGTGGGCGGGCAGGACGGCGACGATGAGGAGGGGCGTGGAGGAGGCATGGAGAGCTGAGGCGAGGCCTCAGCCGGGCCAAGGCGGAGTTCCTTGACGCGGAGCATGTTGGTGGCGACCTTTGAAGTCGGGGAGTGGCGGCGATGTTGGCGATGATGTCCGCGGTGGTGGCGAAGCAGGGGTGAAGGCGCGCGAAAGGTTGAGCACCAGCTGCATCGGGAGATGGTGTGGCCGACCTCGGAGAGCATCGGAGGTGCGCTTCATCCGCTGGGCGTGGCGTCGTCGAGAGGTCACCCCGGGACGGGGTTGTGGAATTCCTGCCGAGGACAACAGCGCGGCAGCCTCCTTGTTCGCCGAACAGGAGCCTCGATGGGGAGACGAGGGGCACGTGCATCCTGATCGGGTTCCATGGCGAGGTGAAAAACAGTGTCGCCGAGTGCAGCCCGTATCCGACCACGAATGCAGCGTCGGCCGGGACCACGTGGGGTCGGTCCGGCGTGCAGCCTCCCCGCGGTCCGTGTGGCCGAGCAGCCCGTGCCAGGCGCGCCCAGAGGGCGGTGCGTAACGCCTTCCACTTGGAGTAGTTGGGGCGCCGAGGCTGAGGGGCGTCGGCTTTCGCCGCTTCACGTTGACGGAGGTGTAGCCAGCGTAGAGAAGTGCTTGAGCAACGGCATCCGCAGGAGCGCCGAGGTGCCGGAGCCGAGGACGCCGGAGGTGCGGAGGAAGACGCAGGAAGACGTCATGGCGACGGCGCGATGACAGGGCGCGGCGACGGAGCGGGCGCGCAGGAAATCGCGCTGCCTGGGCGGCGGCTTACCGGCGGCGGAGGGGCGCGCCTTGGCTGCAGGGCGGCGGCACGAGGAGGCGCGGCCTGGCCTGGTGCGGTGGTGCGCAACCTCACGTAGGACGCACAGTAGAGGAGACGGTCGGGGCGAGCGGAAAGAGGCGGCGGGATCGACGTTAGAAAGAGTCGAGCGGAAGGAAAGGATCGTAATTTGCTGATACCATATAGGAACACACCGCACACCCTAATCGGGGGGGGGGGTGACCTTCATTATATAGCCTAAATAGGCTAGGGTTACAATGTACAAGGCCAATGGGCCGCACGCCCAATATGGGCTTACTATTACATTCTAACACTATGTCCTAAATCATTCTTCGACAAAAAAGTGTATAAGGCATCACTCCTTATGAGGCATGGCATGGTAAGAAACCTAGTGTTGAACATTTAAGAGTATTTTGGGCGTGTTGGGAATGTGAAGAATATTGTCCCAAGCGTGAGAAAATTTAGTGATAGATCTATGAAGCTAGTGTTCCTAGGCTATGCAGAAGGAACAAAATGCTACAACATGTATGAACCTATATCTCATAAGCTACATAATAGTAGGGATGTTACCTTCGAGAGTAAAGGTTGGGACTGGGTCTTCACAAGTGTTTCATGTGTTTCGGAATTCACAATAGTCAGCATCTCATGCTACATCTACTGGATCAACTGTAGTGCTCCCTCTAATACAACACAATCTGCTCCACAGTTGGGTGCACAAAGCTTTGAAACAATGAAACAGGAAATTTGAGATGTTGGTTGACAACATGCCAGCCATAGAGCTCATCAAAAATCCAGTGCATCATGATAGGAGTCAACACATTGAAACTCGCTATCATTACATCCGGGAGTGCCTTAAGAATGGCATGCTCGATGTTGATCATGTGAGGACTGAAGATTAATTGGCAGATATGCTGACAAAGGCTTTGGGCAGCATGAGGTTCGTTGAGCTGAGATCAAGACTGGGAGTGGTTCAAATCCAACAAGATTAAGGGTGTGAATTGTTAGTCTGAATAAATTGTTTATCCTTGTTGTAATCTCATCAGAACATTATATTTTATGCTTTGAGTAGTTTGCTTAGAGGTGTAGAATTGCAGGTGGCTAGTGTTGTGCCTGGTCCACGTCATAATTGACAAGTGATGACCTTGTCGCAACGGTGTGCTGCACAAACCCACGGTGATCCGACAAAAAAGGACATCATGGAGCTCGTCGAGTGGCAGGGTGGCTAGGCTTCAAGCCCATGTATTCATTCATATAAAGCAATGAAAAAGGCGTAAAGAGTTGTGGTAGTTGTGCAGTGCTTCTCTCTGTGTGTTCATTCAATTTTTTGTGTGTGTTCCACCTTTCGCCGAGGTGATCACGTCTAATTGTCAGTGTCCACCATCGTTCCATGGGCCGGCCGCCACGGTTGAGTCCCAAGAAGATAGACCTTCTTGGACCTCTTTTGCTACAGACCCAAATCTCTAGGGTGTCTATGTACAACTAAGGATAGGGAGCATGTGAGGGAGTTTGAGGAAGGCGACAGGAGGCGAGGGGGCGTGGGTGATGGTGCTGGAAAGGTAGCCTACGGCGGCGTGGATGGGTTCACACCACAACACAGAAGCCCGAACCCGTGGCCTAACTAGCCTAGTCGACCAAAGCTTGGAGGCGGTGGGCCCCCGGATCGCCGTGGCGCCAGGAGCGCCGCCAGCTGCCATCGTCATTGTCAAGCTTTTTTCAAAAAATTAGGAAATAAATATATTTAGAAATAAAGAGATTTGAATTTCTTTAGGATAAGAGATTGAGTTCTTTTAGGAAAGAGGTATTCCAATCTATAAGGAAATCTCTAGCAGTTTACTTGGATCCAAGTCCACTAGGGACTACAAATGTTAGGGAAATGTAATCTTTTCAAGTCAAGCAAGGATAACATATTTCCCTATGCCTATTCCTCTCTCTTTGTCGTCGTCCCCTTCTCCTCTCAAGCAGTCGACGCACGCCATCAGCCCTTGTGCTGCCACTGTTATGCCATCGCCGCCACCCACTCACCCCCCTTAGCCCAACAAGCACTTGACACATGGTATCCGGAGACCGATCGATCATACCACCATCACCTTGGACAACTATGACATCAAGGCTACATTCGACAAGCTCATCGCCAACCTCTTTGTCTAGTGCACAAAGATTGTCGAATGTTTCAACAATGTCGACGCATGCCTCGTCGCCATGGATGGCGGCCGCATCTAATGACACCGAAGACACCCGCAAGTGCCGCCAGAGGGAGCTCGCTGCGGCAACGCTCGAGACGCAACTCAAGGAGGCCATGGAGGAAGCCGACCGCGCCTTCAACAAGAAGCTAAAGGAGACGACCACTTCTTCCACCGTACCTGAGATAGCAAATGAAGTGGAGGTTACGATCACTGGCCTTTTGTCCCGACCCAAGGTGATGACATCGCCAATGTATACGCTGCCAGCACCCTAAACAACTAGCGGGAACCCCCCAGGATACTTCCCCAACTCGCGCTCCTCGCTTCGACAAGTTGGCATTCCAAACTTATGACGGCAAGGACGACCTGCTGCCTTAGATCAACTGCTATGAGCAATTTTTCAAGGGGCAGGGTACACTGGCTAAAGAGCGGGTCTGGTATGCCAATTATCATCTCATAGGTGGCACACAACAGTGGTACAATGCTTAACTCAGGAGAAGGCCGCTATAGAGTAGGCGTACTTCACTCACTGCATCAACAAGCGCTTCGGGCCTCCGATGCACCGCAACCTGTTGGGCGAGCTAGCTTCTCTCTAAAAGACCGGAACCATCGAGGAGTACACGGAGACCTTCTTGGTGCACTGGCACGTGCCAGGCCCCTAGAGGAGAAGCAACAAATCAACATCTACACCGCCGGCCTCCTCAAACCACTCAAAATGGATCTCGAGTTGCAGGACCCCTAGGACAAGGATATGACCATGTCCCTTGCTAAGGCGTACGAACGCCGTCTTGTTGTACTCTACAACACCAATGCCACCAAGACACCGATTCGCCCTATGCCATCGAAGGCGCCTACCACACCATCATTAGCAACATCTACACCTCTGGCTACATCAACACCTCCATCCAAGCCCTTCAAGCGCCTCATCACGACAAGATAGCGAACGCCCGCCGTCCGACCTCTACTAAAATTGTGACAAACCCTTCATCCGTGGCCACAAGTGCAAGCACCTCTTTGACATTACAATCTTTCAGGACTACGACACCAATGAAGCTGATGGCACCCTCATGATGTTGATTGGGAACTTGGACTCCGCGATGCGTGGAGCTCCATCCATCTACCTCACCGATGTCATCTCTTGAGCCAGCATACGCATCTTGGCGGACATAGGAGCGACCCACAACTACATCGACCGCCATGACACCCATAGCATCGGCTTTGCACACACCCGGTTGACACCATGATCATAGGCGGTAGTGGAGCCCCGATCCCCTATCGCGCCGCATCGTTCGATGTCCCAATCCGCATCGACGCCGACATCTTGACCTTCTATGCCTTTATCATTGACATCGACAACGACATAGACGTCTTCCTTGGCATGCCTCGGCTTAGTCGGCTGGGAAGGCGACATGGGACTTCAACATGCTTGAGCTGCAAGTACATTCGCGAGGGATGCGCCACCACTTTCGCCCAAGAGCCACCTTAACGACCGGTGGCTATGACCCACACACTGCCTCATCCACGCCAAAGATCTCCATGCTAGCAATGGCCACGTCAACTCCATGTTGAGACACAACAAGCTAAATGAGACACTCCTCGGCCTTGGACCTCTACGACACCAACGGCGACATCTTTGTGCGCTGCGTCGTCCCACGATATAGAAGCAACACTTAGGACGTGTAGCCCTCGACATCATCATAGGCTTCGCTGAGCTCGAGCATGGATACATGTACCTCTTCTTCGACGAACGCTTCTACATAACGGTCTCTCGCGGCACGCCGTTGACGATTGGAATTGTCACTAAAATACACCATCAAAGCACCGTCAATAGGCTCATTCTCGAGGACAAAGTGGTCATACATGCATAATTATTTATGAAATAACAAGTTCCACATGTCCCGTGAAGTATTTCTATGCGGTGTGCAATCGGGCCAAGAATTGGGTCAATATGGGTCAAGCAACCCATTGGGTGGTCACCCAACTAACCCTAGGGGCGCCCCCACAAGGCCCAACCCATGTCAAGGCCCACTAGGGGGCGACCAAACCAGCCATAGGGCGTCCTCCCCTTGTCCCATTAAGGGGTGCCACGTCATCAATCCAAGGCACAAGAATGGAGAGCTCCCATTGGTCGGTCAACATGTCACATGGACCCAAGGGCCCAAACTCAAGATACCCACACCATGACATGTGGGCCATGCTTCTAGAAGGAGGTGGTGGGTCCCATATGTCATAGGAGGGGTCGGCCAAACCCCTCCTTGGCTATTTTGGGGCGTCCTCCCCCTTGCATGGCTGCATGCACATATGAAACATGTGCCCTATCTCCACCATCCATTCTAATCAAAGGGTGGAGGATGGTGATCACGCAGATCGATGACATGGCGCTGGAGTAGCCCCTACTCCACCTTGGGGCTATAAATACCCCCCTCTCATTTACACACACCACAAGGAAGAAGCTCTCCACTCTATCAAGATGTAGTAGTGTTAGTATAGTTGGGAGTTAGAGTGAGTAGTGAGCTTCACTCGGGTTTCGGGAGCGAGGTCTTCTAGGAGGTCCGGTATTGTTCTTTTATCATTCCTTTTGTAGTAAGATCTTTACATTTATAATTCATTTCTTTCTTTACTTTACTAAAAGTATTTACTTTATTGAGTATTTACTTAGTGCAACTTTATTCTAGTTCTCTAGTATATAGTTGTTATGATATTATCTAGCATATAGACGTTTCACACTTAGTTATGGTTCAAGGCATGGTTCACTTTGAACCCATGCCCGTATGCGAACATCGTCTCGTAAGAGGTGCTCTAGTTGGCCACGTGCTATAGCATCTAAAGTAGTGAGAGGAAGTGTAAGCATGGTGCTTAGACTCGATCTTGCACGTGGTTATCGCTTCTTCGCACGGATGGATTGTGATAGCCAAGAAGGAGGTGACGGCCCTTCGGTCTCTATATAGATCACCACGTGTTTAGGCAAGTTCTTAAAAGGTAAGGCTCAAAGTAAAATAGTAGTTTGTTTAGTGGTGGTTTATCCACCACTTTGCTCACCTACTTGCCTAGCATACTTGTCATATGAACCACGACTAATTGTCTCGTCCTTTGTGTCTAGATTAGTATCATAGAAGTAAAGTAAGAACCATAGGAATCCTTTGCTCACTCGTTGTCCTCCCCTGCTAGCTAGACTACTCGCTTATTTGTATGTCTAGACTATTCTTGTGTGTGTCATTACCCATATCATATACATCATTTACCGCCACCTTTGTCTAGTTGGTAGATATATGATGGTAAGTTATCATCTTCTTTAACCATTGCTACCCAAGGGCTAAATACGTATAACGATACCTTGGAATACTCGGGTGAAATGCTACAACGGTAATTCGTGCGCTATGAATATCCTACATGAGCATTAGAAATACCAACAATCATTTCGACGCCGTTACCGGGATAGGTTCTATATCTATTTCTAGTGATGACATTAAGAAATGTCAACATTTGCTCTTTGGATCTTCTCCATGCTCTATTACGGGAGTCCCATGCACCAACCTCCTTGCTATCGGTAGCGGACAACCTCACCAATAGCATCTACACCAACAACCATTCTCCTTGAGAGACATGGTCGAGATGCCACACCATCCACGTCGCCCGCGTCTTCTTCCTCAACAATGACGGATCGACACTTCGAGGTGTCGACGATATCACTTTCGTGTTTGGTACCATGCTCAACCTTCCGACTTCACCACCAACACATGCGAAGCTACAATTTGGCGCCACGTACTAGTCTTCATCGACAACCCGCCAACGACCCGCCGTCCACCTCGATAGCCCACCCCAACATGTTAGACCAACACCTTGTTGTTGTGGTATCATCTGTGAACACCTACTCACCGCCACACATCTACGGAGGACATGCGCTCCACATCTACATCTACTACGGCTACATCGATAACCTCCTCTTACCCTTTGTCTTTTTGAGTCAAGCAAGGTTAACATATTTACGTATCTCTCACCCTCTCTCCCTCTCCCGTCTCCCCTCCCCTCTCTCCTCTCTCCTCTCTCCTCTCCCCTCTCTCTCTCTCTCTCTCTCTCTCTCTCTCTCTCTCTGTGCCACCACCCTCTTATCGCCTCATGCCACCAACACACGCCATCGCCCCACGCCCCCAACCCCCCCCCCCCCCCTAGCCCGACAAGACCTTGACAATGGGAATCAAGGCCATACTAGTGGCTATTAGCTAGTTAAGAATTATATCTACCTACTAGCCAGCTAATAATTAGTCCTAGGTCATCCAAAGTATAAATTGTACATTAACACATTGCATGTGGAAAGCAATCCAAAAGTGTATGAACGGGGAATGTAGTAACTAGTAAGTTTCCATATGTACCTTTTGCCGGAGAGGAACATGGAAATGTCGTGGATGAGATTTTCTTCGGTGTTGCCTCAGTGCAAGTTCTTTCCACAGATTGCACGCCTTCAGTTACTTGGGTGAGGATAGCTCTCAGCACCTCCAGCACGTCGGGGCTTTTGGAGAGTGAAACGAAAGCACGGCAGTCGAATTCATTTCCAATTTTCTAGTACACCAAGTCGGCAAGGGTGGTCTTGCCCGTCCCTGCAAATCCATGGATGCATACCATTTCGTAATCTCCAGATCGCAGCAGCGGTAGGAGTTCCGTGAAGGGAGCCGGTCCATGCCCACAAGCTCCGATGCATCCTTGTGGAGGAAACCAGCTCGTGGGTCTGCTGGAGATGGCTTTGCTACGCTTGTTGGAGGTGGAGATGGCTTCATCAGCAACAACAGTCTTCCACTCTTCGTGGCACCGCCTTGATATAGCTTCTACTCTCATCTTGAGATGCCGGAGGAGCTTGTTCAATTCTCTGTGACCGATGTCGACGTCGCAAAGGCTCCAAACTGAGCATGTAGTCATCGATGTCGCCCCTCCATGTCGTAGGACAGTGCCGAGGCGCCTGTCATCCACTCCTTGCACTCTGCGCCAAGATCCTCCCCCTCTCCCATATCCTGAGAAGAAGGGCGTGCAGGGATGACAGCATGGATCTGATGGACTCGATGTCGCTGCGGTGCTGGCTCCCAGACGAGACCTGTGCTGCTCATTGCCCAGCAAAGCGGTGAGCTTCTCCAGGACGGCCCCTAATGCGCCGGTGGCTACAGTCACAGTAGCCGGCGGCTGCTCCTCCATATCTCCAATCTACTAGTAGCTAGCTCACATGCACTCTCATCTCCGATCCTCACATGGTGTTTGCTTCTCGATTGATTCTTGTTGTTGTCAGCGGGTTGATGTGTGCTGGCCTGCATGCAGAGGCGGAGCACGTCTATTAGTTGTAAACAATGGACTGGGATGATGCCTTGCTTGTCAGCAGCACGCTACACCACAAGAAGATTGCTTCCGATCCGGTGACTGGCATTCCAATGCAGTCAAGGTATCTACTCTTGCTTTTATTTATTTTTTTTATAAAAGAAGCAAGTTTGCATTCACGATGCACATATATAGCTTTTCTAGGCAAAAGAGCAAACAACAGGGTGTTCCCTAATCCCTACAGTATACTTATAAGTTATTACTCGCTCCGTTCAACACTTTAAGATGTACTATAGCTTTTTACAGGCACTGTTTTCGCTACGTATCCAGAAATAGTATGTATTTAAGTGCATAGCAAAAATTACATACCTAAACAAGTCAAAACGTCTTGTAGTTTGGAGTGGATGGAGTACTAGAGCCTTTAGCAGCTTTATTTGCCATCACACCACCACAATTTTTGGAACCTTGTCATCGTAAGTGTTAGTTAATTTTGTCACATGAAAGATAAAATATGCATGAGTACGTGACATAATATAGGGGCAACAGACATAATCCTGAGGGAGTTGAAGGAGCTGTAAAAAAATACCTTCATCTGGCTCCATCTGCCTCAGCATGCACTCGATTGGACATGAGAGGCAGGGCAACAGAGGAGCCACACACCTTGGGAGGGGCAAGCTGGCGATAGGAGGCAATTAATGCGGCGGAGGAGCTGCAGACCGGGCAGGAGGGGCGAGGCTGGTGGTCGGAGGAGTGGCAGCAGACATGACACGGCAGTAGGCGCTGTGGGACAGGCGGTGGAGGAAGGCACGGCCGGCAATAGATCAAGGAGGCGTGGGTGCTGGTGGAGTAGTGGGCAACAGGATCGGACAAGGGAGGGAAAATGAGAGATAAGAGAAGGGGAAGATACAAAGGAAGAAAACAGAAAAGAACAAAGAAGGGTGTTATGGTCATTTCATTGTTTTCATCTACGAGGAGAAGTGGTTTTAGTAACAGCCTGCGTAACCTCAAAAGCTCTACCACCCGTCAGCCTAGAAGCCTAAAAAAAAAAACTTGCTCCTATGCACATATATATATTTTGAATGCAAATGTGGGTTCCCTCGTGCTGCCTTTTCTGGCCTACTATATGTGTTAAATTTCTGATGAAATCCATCCTTGGTGATCTCCTAGATATAACATTTTTAATTTTTAGAAAAAAAGGTTCCTACATATCGTCAACACCTAACGCTGATCGCATTATTATCATCCTTTAACGCTTTATTAGCTGTTAGTGTCTGTGTCTTACACACATTCGACTACCTTTGGAACCAAGAGTAACCAGAAAGTACCCCCAACCAGCTCTTGTGAAAATGTGAATTAGAGTTTGATGACGCTTCAAATTTAGAGATCGATGGACATGACTCTGAGTCTTTGTTTGGATCAATTTAAACTTTTTATTAGCTAGGTGATTAACAAATGTTCAAAATAGGTCAAGCACCTCTCCCTGCACGCCCTTCCCACGGCCGGTATGCCCTCGATGGCCGAGCACCCTGGCATGTCGCCCCCTCTCCGCCTGCATGGTGGCGGAGCAGGGTTTTGTATTTCGGCCGAAATTTGGCGAAGTCCTGACCGATATTGACCGGTTTCGGGCCGGTTTTCGACAGTTTCAGATTTTTTTAAAAAAAATTTAATAAAAGTCTATACACATTTAAGAACTTTTGGCCAAAATATCGGCTGAAATCACAGAGAATCCCGAATTTTGCTTTAATCGGTAGGGTCCGATATTTTTTGACGGAACGATAGCCTGAACACTGGCAGAGCAATCGCGACGGCAATTCGGGCTTTCATCCTCATTGGTTCTAAGTAGGCAATCTGAAGCC
Organism: Hyparrhenia diplandra; assembly: GCA_015847255.1. Classification (NCBI taxonomy): domain Eukaryota; kingdom Viridiplantae; phylum Streptophyta; class Magnoliopsida; order Poales; family Poaceae; genus Hyparrhenia; species Hyparrhenia diplandra. Next base: position 374,412 of record JADLZK010013351.1, read on the forward strand.
GCATGAAGCCATAATTTTGGCACTGCCCCTCATCTATCCTTTGTCTTACCACATTCTAAGGGGCTTCTAGTGTGCCATTTCATTTTATCTGGTTTGGCAGAAAATGGCATAAAATAAAGGATGAAAACAAAAGAAAAGAATGGTCATTTCATTGTTTCATCTACGAGAAGTAGTTTTACTAACCGTTTTTTGTAACCACAAAAGTTTTACCAAATGGACCCCCTGATGACACCTCTACCCACCCATTAGTCTTGAAACTTGGTCCTATCCACATATATTTTGAATGCAAATGTTGTTCCCTCGTGCTGCCTTTTTCGGCCTACTACATGTGTTAAATTTCTGATGAAATGATTCCTTGCCTCCTTGGTAAGTCTTCTCGATATAACAACATTTTTTATAAAAAAAAAAAAAGTTTCCTACATGTCATATTGCAGTATGTATATGGTCCTTTAACGCTTTATTAGCTGTTAGTTCCCGTGTCTTACACATTCGACTACCTTTGGCACATTGCTCCATTCCTTGCCTTTATATGCAATCAAGGAACACCTTTAGCTTTCGTCCTTGTCGAGAGATAGAATAGATTCCCACGTAGCCAGACCCGAGGCATAACTTGTTGGCCGACAACCAACTCAATGTCCAAGGTGCATGTGGCTCATACCGGCCACCGAAGGCTCACGCATCCTGGCCGGCGGAGCCGGCCGCTAGCTGTCCCATTCGACGCCGAGGCCGATTGATCAGGATAGGCGGCGGACAGCAGCTCTAGTGGTACATAACTCCCTTCATCCTCATCTCTATCTGGAGCTTCTTTTTATATTTTGTGCTTGTTCATTCCTAGCATAGCAATATTGCATGCACGGGATCCATCCCATGCTCTTTCAAGCCCATCTCTTCTCGGATCCCTACGAATGTTTTCCAACAGTTTGTTTGGCGATGGTCTCTGCTCATCGTGCCATCACTTTGTAACAATGATAAAGGCATGTTTCATCGGCTAGAAACTATTTGCTGAAGTTTCACCCTTGGGGATCCAAACAGGTGTGCTAAACTTTGATCACAGCTAGCTCCAACTAGTTGTTAACAGCTATTAGGGGCTAAAGTATTTAGCTATAGGAAGAAAGACACTGCATACCCTTGCCGTCCGCATCCGCTCAGTCAGAAATGAGCCCTATCCTGTTGCACATCCGCTCTGTTTCCCTCTGCCACCGCCACCAAGCCCCTGGCCGGCCTCCGCCATTTCCACTACACCCTATCTAGTTGTCGGCCAAAGATCAGCCGAGAGGTATGCCCACAGTAGTAGAGTCGGGAAGGTGTGTGAGACGTGAAGTAAACGGTGACGCAAGATGAACACGACGATCTATCCAGTCCAGGTTCAACCTGTCAAGGAAGGTTTTATTCTTCTTGGATAAAACCCTTATTACAATCTGTGTGCCAGGAGGCTCCTGCACCGCCATCGCCCGGCGCCGGGCGCCAACTTCCAGCCACGGGCGCCTTCGCCGCTGCACCCGCTCCTCCGCCTCAGCCCCCTTAACGCCGCCCGCTTTGCCGCGAAGTTGTGGCCTTCTCCGCTGCAAGAGCCGCCACCCATCCGCCGCCAGCAGCTGCCGCCTTCCGACGCCGCCGCAGGGGACGGATCCGGGCGACGCCATGGCCGGATTCAGCAATCCCTGCCACCGCCGACTCTCGCGTGGCAACCTTGGGCGCTGCCGCGCATGCTCACGCTGGAGGCTGCGCCGCGACCGGGTGGCTGCCGCGCTGGGTTCGCCGGGTGGCCCGCGCTAGAAGTCACCACGCTGGCCGCTGCTGGAGGCTGCACGCCCGCTGAAGGCCATGCTGAGGCCACCACGCCTTGTTCGGCCGGGCCGCTAGGGACCTCTTCACCGGCACTGCTCCTCTTCTTTGTCGCCACCCTCCTTGTTGCCGCAGCCGCTGTGTCTAGTCGCGGTCGAGGCCATGCCGGGACCGCAAGGCCACCTTTGGTATCTTCGCCAACCCGCCCCCGGTCCCCATCGGCCCCACAGCTCCCCATCTCCCAGCTCATCGGGTTGGGGGGGCCTGACATCGCCTCTTTGCAGCCATCCGCTTAGGTGCTCTTCGCCATCTGCCTCCTCCTCTCCTCGGGGAAGGTCCTCTCCCTCGACACAACCCCCTTCTTGGACCACTCCCGCAGGTCTCTCTCTCCCGGCGTCACTCCCTTCTTTCAAGTCCTCCTTGGGCGGTCGAAGAAGATATGGTGGGCTAAGGCGTCGTCTCCAACCGAGGGTGATGACGGCGCCGATGTGGGTGAGGCGGAGGACCCATTCTACCTTTGTGCGGCTATCGAGGCCTCTCCCCGCCGCAAGCCTCGGCAAGAATCGGCGTGGCGAGTGCTGCCGTGTCACATTGACTCTCTCACGGGCATCGAGTCGACATAGGCCGTTGTCATCATGGTGATCGACGCCGACGCCGTGCTTCCCACCCGCAGCGCGCAAGAAAGCCGGGGGGCGCGGCGCCGTCCTAGGCGGGCGCACCTCCTGGGCCCTTGGCGGGGCTTGCGATGGTCCTCCCATGCCAACGCACCGCAGTGCGCCTCGCCACCTACGCCTGCGCCACGCCGCCGCCAACCAACGATCAGGCCGTCGGCCGGCAACCATGCTGATGTTGCGACGCTTTGCAGCAGCGCCCTTCCACCACTCGGAGCACGCCGCGGCGTCCCCGCTCAACTCCGCTCCGCGACGCCCAACCCTCATCTCACGCCATCGCAGCCCCCTGTCCCAAAATTTCTTCGTGGGCCTTTGCTTCAACTACCTCACACGGCGATCACGCCACATCGCAGCCTCGCCGCTCTTCCGTCACGCCGTCTCCCTTCGGCAGGCGCCGGCGACGCTGGGCACTCGCTCGTCGCTGACCCTTTCCCGGCCACCTCGCCACCACCGCGGGAGGAGCCTCTCGCCGCAGCGTGGGGCGTTGCCGACTCATGCCTCACGCCGCCTTTCCCTATTGTTTGTCTTAGCGTGGCACCTTCTCGCATGTGGCCTCCACCGGTTGCTAGCAACTTGGCTTGCAAAGCTAGTCGTATGCGCCGCTGCTCGTCGAAGTTCATCGTGGCTACTACCTCCGCTCGACATAGCCGCCGCTTCTTCGCATTCGGGCCTGCTTGCGCCAGTAGTCGGTTACGGTGCTCCCCACTCGTGGACCTGATGCTTGACGACTTCGTGGCCTCCCTCATCGCTTGGTCATCCATTCGCGTGCTCTCGGAGCCACCTTCGCCTCGCACATGGTCGCGCTCGCTTCGCAGCAGGGCGGAGGCCTCAATGGATCATACGTGCCGCTGGATCCTTCCCCGCCACTCAGCTGCCCAGCCCAAATCTCACAATCTGAGCAGGCTCGGAGGGGTCCGAGGCCTCAAGAAACGCTGGTGTCCAGGGCCACGCCGCCTCTCGCTTGGCGCTCAGCTCTCAAGCGCCGACGTTAGTGAGGCGGTAGGTGTGAGCGAGCAGGGCTACTCCGCACCCTCCTTCGGCCGCTCCTGCTGGCTATTCCGTAACCTCCGCCTCCCACCTTCAGCACCCTTGGGGTACGGCCTTCATCGAAGTCGTTCACTGCGCGTTGGTGGCGGGACTGCCAAGCCCTGTAAGCAAAGGTCAAGGGTGGTCAATGACGACTGTCTCGCATCAGCGCCACCGACTAGCCACCACCGCTTCGTGATCGCCGCATCTAAAAGTTAAAAAAGCGCCGACATGTCTAGTCGAACAAGTGGGGCTAAGCGAACGGTGGACGGCATAGAAGCCTACTCCTGCACTTTATCGCCGTGAGGTTCCAGCATGAAGCTTTTTAGAGATCGACATGTTGTGTCGCCCTCTAGAGGGAGAAGCAGATCCTTCCCCCCCGCCTGTTCGGCTTATGGGGAGAGGAGCTGGGTGATGCCTAGACGGAGCTGACACCCCAAGCACGACCTCGGCCGATCTATTCCTCACCAGCCCCCTGCAACCGGGGGTCACTTGGGAGCACGCCCACGCCCAACGCTTGTTTCCATCCAAGACTTCCCTATCGGCGGTTACCCTGCGACGAAACCCCGTCCTACGGCCGCCCCCCACCCTCCACTCGTCAAAATCACCGATGAGGAATGGACCATAAAATGGTCCCGCCTCGCGGTGAAACATGAGCGGCGCAATCCCACAACCAGAGCTTTACGGCGTTGTTGGTGTTGCTTAGCAAGCTTGAGGGACGCCCGGTCGAGGCGGCGTGAGACACTCATAGCCCCTCGAGTAGCGCAGTAAGGTCCAATCACTTCGACGGCGATCGTCCCGGCAAGGGTCGGCACCTACATGAGCTCTTCCCCTTGATGCGCCTGCCGGGCGTTGGGCGGCACCGAAGGAGACGAGTGCCTCCCGGGCTGTAGCTGCTTCTTGCTTCACCCCCTCTCGCCGCGCAATAGTTTACCTTTTAAGTACAACCGTACCGCGACCGCCGCTTAAGCAGTGATCCTTCTGCGGTGCTTTTGTCCATTTGCGCCAATTATTTTGGCTAAAGTGTGCGGCGATGTAAAACTCTATTTTTCCTTAATGCGATGCGTGTCAATGGACCGGTTTCGAAAAAATATTAACAGCTACTGCTTGCGCATCCTGCTGGCCTATGAAAGAGTATATACAACATCTATTATTAGCAATGCGAGCTACCACAATGTTGTGGTGGCCAGGTTGCACATAGATGATATTGGCTTGTGCATCTAATAATCTATCTAGACATATGTATATCCTGATTTCAGCAAAGTGTAAATTCTACTACTGCCCAAACAACCTTCTCGTATTTTCAGCAAAGAGTAAATTCTACTACTGAACTTTTGTTGCACAGAAGCCAGCGCCTTTGTTCAGCCGCATCTAACAGATCAACTTTCGTATCGTACACTTTACTGCATGCCATTTCACTCGTGATGCCAAACACTACCACTAGCAAAGGAAAAGATCTGTGCGCACAAATGTTCACTGTATGCACACATGATCAAAAATAAAACTTTAGAATACTCTATACTGACGAGAAAAAATTTAGCATATTACAAATATGCTCATCGACAGTTCAACACAGATGATTCATTGTTATTTGTTGCATGACATAGAATCATATAAGAAAATATTTACATAGTTTGTCAATTTATTTGCTTCTTATTGTGTACATATATGTACTGTTCATTGTTGACGACCTTATGTTTTTTTTTTCCCTTCCCAATTATATATTGATCCACTTCTCTTAATGCAGTGCGTGCTAATGCACGCAGAAAAAATTATTGATCCACCGCAGGGCAATGATCTGCACAGTGAAGTTATGAATGTCCATGCTTGATTTCATCTCGGCTGCTTGTATATTTCAACACCAGAAGCAGTGGGGGATCTTTTCTTGTGGAAGTTTGTAGCAAAGAAAAACACAAAGATCAAGAAGATGGAGTTGGTGGTAGGTGCTTCAGAAGCAACCATGAAATCTCTCTGGGCAAACTTGGTGGTCTTCTCGCCCGGAGTATTCTCTCTTATCAGGGGGGGTTCGTGGAGACATCCAGTACATCAATGATGAGCTCGCCAGCATGCAGGCGTTCCTCCGTGACCTGAGCTCTGCACCTGAAGGGCAAGACAACAGGATGAAGGACTGGATGAAGCAGATACGTGACATGGCCTACGACTGCGAGGACTGCATAGATGACTTTGCCCACCGCCTCCCCAATGAGCCCGTCAGTGATTTCACATGCTCATGGATAGTCATTGGAATCTACGAGCTCTGGACATGGTGGCGTGGCGTGAAATTGCTTCCAAAATTGGTGACCTCAAGATCCGGGGCAACAGATTGCTGAACGCCGCAGCAGATATGGAGTGAACAACCCAGGCCACGGCAGTAGCAATAGACCTGGTGTTCGTGCAGCTACATATGACATTGCTGAACATCAGGTCGCCGCCCGTCAGCTCATTGGAATGAAGGAGCCTGTGGGGGTTGCTACTGACATGGAGAAACTTGAGAAGTGGTTAACCAAAACTGATCCAGAGAGAGCTATTTTGTCCATAGTGGGATTTGGGGAGTGGGTAAGACCACCATTGCAACAGCATTGTACCGGAAAGTCAGGAATGAGTTTGAGTGCCGGGCGTCGGTCACTGTGTCCCAGAACTATGACCAAGACGCAGTCATGAGGAGCATTCTGAATCAAGTAATGCCACAAGACAGAGATGAAAAGCAGCAAGGCAGTGGGCCAAGAACCCCGGAGGACAAGAAACTGGTGTCACAGATCAGAAAGAAATTGAGTGGAGTTGTGCCCATTAATCCAAATTCACAGGCAGCAAGGCAACAATGGGAGCTCTGATGTAACGCGGATCAAGATTGGACATAATGGACCATGATCAACTTGTCAACGAACTGAAAAGCAATTGGCTCATAAGAGGTACCCCCTGAAATCATTTATTTGCATCTTTATCATAAAAGTACTACTTTGATCTTGCCCACTCTTATGATTTACCATATTAAGTGTATACACACAACAACTATCTTTTTGTTTCAGTTTCATACTTTCAGTTCGACAAAAAAATACATACTTTTCAAGCCCCTCGAACCCTATCTAGCTATCACCATTTCAGTTAGCCTACTGAAGCATGATCATAATAGCTGTCGCTGAGTCAATAATGTGCATATTTAATCTGCTTCATTATTCTAATCATGGGTATTCCAACGATTTTCAATTTGGCACCAACTGTTAGTTGATGTTGTTGATTGTCTAATATATTAATTTCATATAATGAACTCCCTAATTAAAAATTATCAATGGTATATATCATGGCATTGCCTTTGATCAATAGCTTACTATTCCTCCATCCAGGACATAATATATATAGATCAAAGCAAATAACACATGGAACCCTTCCTCGGTGTTGGCAAGATATTGTGATTACCGTATTTGTGTTAGTTTATAGATATTCACATGAATTTCTATTTTTAAAACATAGTTCGAGTGGTTACTTCACATAGAATCCTTTTATATTTTGGCATAAATTTTGTATGCCTGCACAGCTTATATTTGAAATGAAATAGGAAAAAAAATATTTTTATATACTTAATTCTCCAGTTCAAAAAATAGAAAAAATATTTTAGATAATCTCTTCATTTTAAGGTTAAAGTGCAGGTAAAATATAAATCCAAACTTTTACTATCAATATTTGATTGAACACAGTACAGCTAAATTCAAAATAGAATATATAGTTTAATAGTATTCTATAGCTACAGACTGTAATGTACTTAAAATGATTTAATTCAAAACTCAAAGTATCAACTCAAACAAAAATAGTGGCCCTATTTTAGCACGACTCCATGACAGACTTTCGCGAATATATCTGAAATTTGTGTGACAAAAAAATCAAGAACTTTGATACTCTATTTTTATTTGTCTAGAATAGGAAACAATTCAACCAAACAACTCAGGTGTTTCCTACAATAACATGACAAGATCTCTGTAGATTTTTGAGTAAGAAATACCCAGTTCCTAGAAATCCAAAGCTGGAGCTTTGATAAACAAGGCTGAAATCTATATGCACATGGATTTTTTCATGATTTCGGATTATAAAGTATCATAATTTTGGTTGTTTATTCCCTCACTATATAGATACATTGATTTTGTTACAAAATTGAAAAAATGCTCAAACCTCCATTCTTTTCTATCTGGATGTCAAACAAATGCAAGGAGCATCACCTAGAAAGTTATTTTCGTAATGCTATAATTAATAAGGTGTTTTATTTTCCTGATGTGTTTCCTCTTTTTATTTGTTTCCCAGGTATCTCTCTTAATTGATGACATATGGTCTACAAAAACATGGGACAGCAGTGGAGCCCGGCGGGGAGGAATCTCACGGGGCCGGCGACGGCGACGGCGACGGCGACGGCGCGGCGCCGCCATAGCTGCTGCTGCTCCCGGCAGGTCAAAAGTCGCGCCTCTGTTAGTGGGCCGGGATAGCTGTCGCGGATCAAAAGGTGGTGGCAGGAGGGAGGATTGCTGTATGGTGTTTGGTTGGGCCGCACCAACGATTGTGTGAGGAGCCTTTTTACCTGATGGGCCCGAGGACCGGCCCGCTTGAGATGGAAGAGAGAATTCAGTCCATCTATAATCGACCATTTTCTTAAAAAGATCTATAATCCACCAATGTTGCTCAAACACTATATATAGTCGACCAATGATATCTTTACTATTTTTGGATCTTCTGGCATGTCTAGCAGGGCTACGCTGAACCTGTTTGGATCAGTAGTTGATTGATTGTACATTTGATTCTTTTATCTTTTAATTAAAAATACATATGAACCCACTGAACGCCATGGACACTGTCAATTTGAATTTCGTTCGTACTAACCAACAACCAACGTGAACGGTAGATTGAACTTATAATTTTTTAAAAACTTGGGGACTCCTAATTCCCATTCATAGAACGGAAATACACAGTCATACAGAGGTTCTTTAAGAAGATTAAAAGAAAGGACAAGACAGGTCAAGACATGTCAAGACAGGTTTAAGCCAGACACCAAAAACCAACTCCTCTACACACCTTGGGTGTAGCGTAACAACAACAGCCATAGCTATAGACTGAGCTTGACCTGTGACAAGCCATACCTGTATTAAGTAAAGCGAAAACATACAAGTGCAATCGACTACAAATACAGTATAGCGGAGAAGGATACTGAGGAGGAACCATCATGTTCGGACGCTAGTCAGTTAAACCAATCCTTCTTCTATCCGATTCGAGGATGCATCATCGCGAGACTCGCAAGTTTTAAAGCTCGAGCGATTGCTGCTTTGTGAACCATGCATCGACATGGCAAAAGCCATAAAACTCGTGGGCATGTCCGGGTGGAAAAACCCCGACACCCTCGGGAACTCGGAACCTCGCATCTCCATCCATGGCGAGAAAAATACTGAAGGCTCTGTCCACCTACAACCACAACCTTGCAGCGATAAGCTCCACCCTTTTGTCATGTCAGTCGCTGGGACAACGGGCAAAACCACGCAGTGGCCTGACGAACTACTGTGTAAACCCAACAAAAGAAGACCAACAACAACACCATCCAACGAGGCGATGGAAACAACGACCCCCAAACTCTTCGTGCGGGGCTCACCCGACCTCGCCGTAGCGCAGGTGAAGAACACCATCGAGGGTGAAATAGAGGTCGCGAATAGTTATTCCACAGCCGCCACGGCACCTCCGTGTCGCGACGTCGCGGTACGGACCTAGCTCCACCATCGACAAGCGCGAGCAAGCGGACCTTGCGCCTCAAAATCGCGAATATCGCACTTCATGCGTCGGAGAAGACCACCACGCCAAGGCCAAGGAGAAAAAGACCAAGCAACATGCGCCCGGATCGATGCCGCAAACTGCGAAGTCGATCCTCGACGCGTGCAAAAGACGTACGCCAACGATGTTGCCCCTAGAGCTGCACCTCATGAGCGGGCGACCTCGCGCATGAGGGTGTGGCCGTTCCCACCCGGCTGGCGGAGGAGAGAAACGAGGAGCCTCGCAGATCGTCAGCGGTCGCGAGCGAACCTAGCTCTGGACTTCGGTGCTGACAAACCCAAAGTCTCACCAATGCCGCCATCTCGGATGACTCACAGCGGTGAGGAAGAACACACCATCATCGCATGCGGCGGGCGGCCCATAGAAACTTATTTGTAGAACCGAAAACTTGATCCTACCTAGGCCTCACTACTCCTGATCCCATCCGATTCGACTTTCCCCATCCTCTCGGCAGCAGTAGAAGTCGCGGAGAGAAGGGGAAAGCGGCAAGTGGCTTGAGCCGAGGATCGCCTTCCACCTCTCGAACTTTTCTTTTGGTTAGCGAGACCTACGCTTTGGGCCTGTATTGCTGTTGCAATACCCTATCGAGACGGCTAGCGCTTTGACCTCAGCGCCAAGGAAAGCTACTACTATATATGTAACAAACATAATCCACAAACAACATACGCAAAGCAAAAATCCCAGCCGACATCCATCAGAAAGCACAGAAAGAAGCGAAAGTCAAGTCCTGTTGCCACGGTCATCTTCGGATCCTCCATGGTTGGCTCAGATACCTCGGTCTTTTTACGCAGCAAGGACTCCGCGCCATTTTCGACAGGTCACCTTTGCAATTTCAGCCTTGTCATCTTCAGAGTACAAGCCTGCCCAAAAATTTATCAGGGCTCCAGCATGTATATAATCTCCAGAGGATTGACCTTCTATAGCTCCCTCTTTCTCTTTGCATGGTCATATGTCAACGTGCTACAAACATGGAAAAATCATATGTGTTTGTTTCGGTAATGTTTTTATTATATATGTACAGATTACAGATAAAAATTTCAAAACAATATTTTGGTGTGGCCTTGAATTTATCTTCTACAGTAAGAGAAATGAAACGAGGTGGAAGTGGTTGTGATGCTCACGTGAATGCTCTTCCTCGACCCATCATGCATGCTTACCACGTGAGGACTAGCTGATCTGATCTGTTAGGTGTAGAATAGCTCGATCGAATTCTTTTCCAGCTTAAGTAATAATATATATATAGCCTTTATAAAAAGTAATAATATACGTGTCCCATCATATCATATCATGCCTACTTTTTGTAAGCACGCAATTGTTTTAAAATGCCTAATATTACAATTTGACGAACAATGGTTATATGATGGGTCAGATGGAGCTCCTTTTTTAGACCATCAGGCATCGACCGGCTTTGTTGAAAAGCTTTAACGAACACCCCAGGCCTGGGACTGGGGTTACCGGTTTACAACGATTAAAAGCACTCCTAGAGTGCAGCACATAACCTCTACTGTTCATCTAAGCTTAACTCTACCATAAACCAGTGAAAGAAACGAACATGACCTCTACTACAGTATATCAAAGGCGCACGAAGGCACGCACACGCAGCACACACAGCACCGCGGCTCGAGTCACGCACCACTCCACAGTTTGTTACACAAAATAATGCCTACAAGCAAAAGACTGAATTGATCACTATCTTCTTTGATGACAGCAACTGATGATCGAATCAGTAGAGATTGTGCTGTCAGGGAGTTGCATCATTTCTTCTGCAAACTGGTTCCATCTTTGTCTTCAGTAGTGGGCGCGAGGACTGATCAGAATCATGGTCTTGTGAATGATCCCTCGGCGGCGCCATCACCTTCTTATCGTGCGCCATATCATCGCGGCGTCTTCGAGATTATCCACAGGGCACCTGCACAAATGAACATTGTAACCTCTTGTGGCAACTCTATGGCGGTCTTCGGAAGTCTTGAGCAAAAGTCGAGCATGAGGTTGGAGAGTGTTGCCAGCCTAGTGCGGTCCTTAAAAATGACCACAAATAGACAGCAACTCGGACATTGAAAGCAGATTACGATCTCTGCTGCGGTATATCACAAATAAAGCGGTTCGAGCCCGAGCCGGTTTTCTTTTTGAGTTGTACTCAGATTGGATCTTTATGCCGTGCACAGCCATCCAAATGAAGATTTTATTTTTAAAGGAATTGTACATTTTCCACAAATTCATCATTTGTCTGTCCTTAACTCCTCCTGTCTTCAAGTGTCTATATAAAGATTTTTGCAAAGTGTATGGACTGTTCTAGAACCCGGACTCATATTATCTCTACCATCTTCCAATGAAATTGGTTGTAGCAATTCCATGAGATCATTCCATTCAATAGTTAATCCTCCATTGATTTGTCTTCTAAAATAGATATTCCATTCTTGGATCAAGGAAGAGTTTAGAGACCTCTATATCTGGTTGAGTCGAAATTTGGAACAGTTGGGGAAACCTTACACACTAAAGGACAGTCTCCTAACCAAAGCAGCTAACCAGAATCTGGTTTGGTTACCACTAATAACTTCCATAACTCTACCTTGCTGGAACCATTTCCTTATGTCAAGCAGTGCCTTCCAGAGCTGTGACCCCTTGTTGTTTTGAAAAAGTCTAAATCACACCCCACCTAGGGAAAAGGTGGTCTAAATCACCCCATGACCTATGAAATGGTCTAAATCACCCCCTGAACTTTTTCAAAACGGTCAAATTACCCCCTAAAGCAGTTTTGATCATAAAAATCATAGAAAAATCATAAAATGAAAAATAAAATTGTGTTAGACTCCAAATGAGTAGATCACGCATAATGAACATATAATAAGTTCAACTAATAAGTTCAACTTTTTCCCAAAATGGACTCGCCGCTAGCAGCCACTGCACTACCATTTTTCCGCTTATCATGTCGCATGTCCAAGAGAAACTAAACGATCTAGAACTGAAAGAGGATTTTCCCCAATCAAATAATATGCTCCTTGGATTGGATGTCGCATTCTCGTCCATCACGCTTACCGCGTGAGGAATAAAAAGCTGATCTGTCAGGTGTTGTAAATTATCTTGAATATTCTTTCTACTATATTGCGCATCTAACAAAAATATAATTTTTCATATAATGAATGTCACATACCGGCTGGTCCTTTTGATGAGGAGACGAGGACATCACTGGATTCACCTACCGACAGACTTTCTCAATGCCCATATCATTTAATAAACTTCAGGCTACAAATGTCACATAAAAGAAACAGGTGTTTAATTCTGGACTATATATTTACTTATTAGCACATAACATCTTTTATACACAATATTTTTATGCTCTTTCCTGCAGCATCTACTTGTCTGTCCAAAAATTACTTCCGTCTGTCTTGATTCACCCTTGATAGCGTGACATATGTAATGTTATCCATGTGAGAAAACAGGCCATGTGACATTCATTAATGCCACTAATTTTGATAACCAACCTCTAACCTCTCCATCTACTTCACCTGACCTCTTTTGATCTCACCAGGGACCTCTCCCGACCACTACATCAACCAAAAGTCTTCGATAGACCTGATTACAAAAACTACAACACAAGATGAAAGCGCTACATTGAAATCCATTTAGAACATTAATGAGAATTATATACTACCTAATTTGTGTGCATTTCTGTTGCTTAGGTTCAACATAGAGGATGACAAGAACACAACAAGAATGAAGTACAAAAAGAACAAAGTCAAAACAGCTCAGCGTGATAGAAGCATCAACAGAAAACACGCATATCTTTTGATTCTCAAAAGCTATGAAGGCTCGTGAAGACCTGTTGGAAAGCTCTTGAAGTCTAGTTTCAAATGCGACCTCTTCCCGACCTGTTTGGAATTTTTCGTTATTCCTACCAACCTCTTTTTAGTGTCGATTGGTATAAAGTTCAATAGTCCGCTTGAAGTCTAAATGTTTGTACAAAACTGTACCAATCCACAACACTTTGTGAAGTAAGAGGCATATGGTGTGAAAGCTTATCATAGTTAACTTTCAAACGCATCTAGTCACACGCCATTTTGGAGCTTTCTAGAAGGGGTTATTCACTAAAAATATTGAAGGCTTCTCAGAATTCCAGAAAGCCACGTAAGAAACAACTCAGAAGCTCTCTCTCATGGAGGCCTGTTCAAACTAGCGATATATTCACTTTTATTTTCAAGTTTTTCACCCATCTAGGAGGGTTGTTCCTAGTATAAATACTCCCATATGTGTAAGCTATCAACAACTTTTTGATGAATTGAGATAACTCCAACTCGCTCACAACCGAAGCATCAATGTGCCCCTACTCCAATCTCTATTCTTCCTTCTTCTTTGACTTGTGACGCAGATCTCTTTTGAGATCCACTAACCTGCTCTTTATGGGTTCCAGTACAGCTGCCCCATCCCTCGTTTAGATTAGCTCCCGCTGTGGTTCACGGTCGCTTGGAGACCGAGTTGAGTCTTCACGGCTTTCGGTGCCTCTCTCCCTCATCGCTGGTCGCATCCAACCTTGACCAGGTATAAAGCTAGTTACCCACTCTTCTTCGGCAAGTTATCCTATTAATTATTTCCACTGTTTCCATAGCTAAGCTTTCCTAGTTCAAAAACCTACTGCCACGTGAATATCAGGCCATCCTTGTACCGATAGCAGATCGGTACGTGATCAAATTTCCACCAAGTTAGCTCATATTGGTCTTAATCAACTCATCATTAATGCCACGAAGTTCTCTTTGTAAAACGAATATAACATCAAGTTCACAATTGTTGTAAAAAGACATCAAGTTCACAATGACTCCTCTATTCATCAACATGTTGTCAACTAGCACGCCATTGATGTAGCCCCTCACATGCGATGGCTAGCTTGAAATGGTTAACGAGGTACCTTCCAGCATTGGGTATCCGAGGCTACAACTTATGTTATAATGACTATTAAACCATCGATGCTAAGGGTCCCTGCTTCAACATTGTTGATCAGCTCATCGCCAACGCCATCACCAGTTTCACCAAGTTTTTAAAACGAATATGACATCAAGTTCACAAAAATGCTCCACTGTCCACCAACAAGCAAGGTTGGTCCGAAATGAATTTTTAAGCTTTCTGAATTGAGTACAAAATTGATCTGAATTTTTATGAAATTCATCCATTAATTTCGATTGGGACTACAAGTTGTCTGCTTTGAGATGGTTAACAGACTCTACCTGCATATATGTGGAACACCATCGTTCTACTTAATTGTGGGCAACATTGCAAAATGGAGTACATACTAACCTTTCTGGGGACAATATTGCAAAATGGTCCCACAGGGGACACGTGGGACCACACGATATATGTTACAATATATAAGGTTGTTACGT